>CM069547.1:32557500-33110000 GCA_035773235.1 Eospalax fontanierii
CTCCATTTCCTTCATGAACAATTTCTGTGACATTCTTTGATTTTCCTTCAAATATTTAATAAAGACAAACAATATATCCATATGGGCCTGGAAAAATTCAGTGTCAAATGGTTTCCATTATCTCATCAATGGTGGTGTATCAATAGGTTTCCCTGTCTTGATATTTGGAAATGAAAATTCTACGAAAGGAGATAGAGAAGATGTAGTTATTGAGGAGAACAGCAGTGTGGCTACGGTTTCAGACTGATTCTCAGTAGACTGAGTGGCTGTGATTGCTAAAGAGATCCTCCACCAGTAAGGGCAGCCTCACTCTTTGCACTAGGACTATATGACAGGTGCCAGGGGGTAAGGTGCCACCCATCAATTCAGGTCCATTAGAGATGAGAAACCCTGAACTCAGGATACTGTGGGGGGAGGGGGGTGGTGTTCCCTGCAACCAAACAACCATCTAAGGAAGCTTTTCAGATTCAGCTTCAAAGGCACACACAGGCTGCTGCAGCTGGTGTGGAAGAACACTATACACCTCAGAATGAAGCCATAAATCATCATTGTTGTCCACGTGGTGCTTTTGCACTCATGAGAAATGAAAAAGCAAGGGTACCAGGCAGGCTTGTGTCCAGGTTCTAGAAAGTTGCTGAGAGAAGCCATTTTGTGGCAGAATTGGAGTCCCTGCAAGGAGGCCTCTAGGAAGCCCTATAATGAAGAGACTAATGGTAAAGCCTAAGCTGCAGTAGAGACTCCAGGATATTGAGATGCAGTCCCCATGGGAAAGCTACCCAAGACAGCCGCAGGCAATGAGGGGAGCAAGCTCATGAGGGAGGTCACACATGCTGCAGACAATAGAGCTAGAGGCTGCCTATCTGTCAAGCCCAGGTGATGCTGCCATGGGTTCCAGATGCTACACACAGAACTGCAGGATTTGGTGTTTACCCTACTGGTTTTCAGCCTTGTGTTGCTCCAATCTTTCCTTAATAGGTCTCCATTCTTCCCTTTAGAAAGAGTGTTTATGTCGTTGTTTACTGACAATGCAATTAAAAAAAATCGCTACAGGCTCATCACTAAGAGACTGTTTTGTGTCTTACAAGAGATTTTGGACTTTGGAACAGTATTAGAACTGTAAGTCAAGGGAGAATGTTCAAGTTGTACTGACTGAATTGTTATAGCATGAGCCTATGGGAGCCAGGGATGAATTAGTTTGGTTTAAATGTTCTCCCTCGACTCATGTGTTGAACATCTGGTCCCCAGTTGGTGGCATTGTTATGGGATGCTGTGGAACCTTCCAGAGGCAAGACCTATGTGGTGGAAGCAGGTCACTGAGGACAAGCTTATAGTTTACAGCTTGACTACAGTTCAATTTCCAGTCTCTGTACCTGCTTCCTAACTGCTACTGCAATGAACCCAAACATAAACTTCCACACCAAAGATGGAGCCTCAGACCCAGGCCTTCCACACTATGAAACTATGAGCCAAGACAAACCATTCTTATCCTAAGTTGTTTCTTGTCCTATATTTGGTCATAGTAATGAGAGACGTATCTTACAAACTTCAGTTTCTCCGTTTTTAAAGCCTGAGACTAATTGCACACAGGTTGAATGCACGTTGATTTACAAATTAGTTTTAAATCTTTTATGATTCAGATCCTAAAGCTCTACCTCCTGTCCTTTAAGTGATGAAAACTGCCCATTAGTTATTCAGTACCATTAGTGATATATACAATTTTTTCCTTTTTGATAGATATTTAAAACTTTCCCTTCTCCGAAGACATTAAAGAATCCCATTGTATTACGGTATACATATGATATTGATCTGACATGAATATTTAGCATTCACCATGGACTCTAAATTGTTGCTAGTCAAATTTATTTACAAGTATACTTCACCATATTAAATTCAAAAAACATGAATATGAAAGTATACGTTGGCCCACACTCCCAGCAGCACTGTATTTGATATGAGACTTTAATATTTCTTAGTGATTTGCATGAATAATAGAATCCTATTGTTGTTTAAAAGGATTCCCCATAGGTATGGAATCCTGAAATTTCATTTACATTAACCTCAGCACAAATTGCATATTTATGTCTTTTCTCCAGTTTCACTTGGTTTTCTTTTAGATTTGAAAATAGGTAGTAGACAGAGAGATATTTTTCTTGGGTGTTCTATTCAGTGAAAATACATTTTTTCCAGAATTACTTATTTCTTCTTATATTTTTATTACTATATCATTTTCTGAATGGAAGATTTTTCTTCACTGCTTATGTAGAAAACTTAAGAAAGAAGTGTAGAGTAATAACTAAAGAGAAAAGGATGTGGTGTCAAGCTTCCTGTGTCTTAAATGCAAGCATTCCTGGCCAAGTCAGGAAATGTTAGGCTGTATTGGAGTAAAAAATGCTCTTCTTGTTATGGAGGTAATAATTCTTAACCAGACACAAAGCCCAGCCAACAAAAAAAAAAAAAGGAACGTAATCTATTGTGTTTTGTATGCAATGTAAGCATCTCCCCATTTAATACCCCAGATCCTAAAGCATGGTACCATCTCCATTTCTTAGAATTAGGTATATCGTTTTTTAATGCTTTCAATTATATTTTTTAAAAAGGTTTTACTTATTATTTTTATTTTATGTGTATGCATGTATTGCCTGAATGTATGTAAATGTACACACCCATGTCCTTTAATGCCTGTGGAGGTCAAAAATGGTGCCGGATCCCCTGAAACCAGAGTTACAGACGGTTGTTAGCTGCCATGTAGGTGTTGGGATTTGACTCTGGTTCTTCTGCAAGAACAGTCAGTGCTCTTAACCACTGAGCCATCTCTTCAGCCCAAGCAATTACACTTTTAATGTAGCATTCTACAGAGACATATTATTCCAATATGGTTTTTATTGTTCCTTGTAGAGTTTCTAGATAGAATTTAGTGTAGCCCAAAATAATGAGAAAGTATTGCCTTTACTGTAGTTTTTCTTTACAAGTTTTCTTTTTGTCTTATCACAGTGCACTGACCAAGACAAGTACTAGAGTATTAAACAGTATGAGTGGCATTTTCTTTTATTCATGCTAAAATACATTTAACTGTAAATATGATATTAATGCAGACATTTGATTACAATTCAAATTAATGATTTTTTTTCCATTTTGCAGTGTAAAGAAATAGAAAATGCTTTGCAAAATGTTATTTTTTTCCATTTATCTGCTATGTAAAATATTCTGATGAATTAATATCTATTTCTAGCATCCAATTATATATTCTTATTAAAACTGTATGCCTAATTTGTTTATACCATCATTTAAACTGAGTGTCAACCTTGATTATAGAGTCAGCAGTCATGCACGAAGACGTTTATCTCTTCATTTTCTCCTGCCGAGTTTCTGTTATTTTATTTCTTTTTCTTATTCTATTTCTTGTAAAAAAGCAAACTGAGCCAGCTTTCTAGGGTATGAAACATAGGCTTTCAGAGCTGAATTCAGACACCATTAGGAAGCATAGTCTTTTCTCATATTATTTTTCAATTCATGAAATAATTTTGTTTTTTAAGCATATACTTGGATGAATTTCTGATCCTAGACAGAGAATTCCTTGAAAACCAGGGCCATATTCTTGTTGCTTCATTCCCTGCTTCTTCTCTGACTCTTCTTACTCTCCCTCTCTCCTTCCCTTCCTTTGTTAATCTTTACCTCTTTCTCCCCCCCCCCCCCGACTCCTTTATTCTCCTAGAGTATTAAGGAGTTTTCCTGAACTCATCTAACCTAGTCCCTAAATTCTGACATCCTTTTCCTCTGGTAGCTGATAGAAAGCATGTCCAGTGTGTTCAGCCTACGAGGGTGAAACACAGTGGCCAGCCGGCCTTCAGAGATCAACAGAACAGAAGTCTATAAGTAACTGAGTCAAGTACTCCAGGAAGGCAATCTTGTTCTGAGCACAACAAAAACTTTACTAAACAAAGGTAATGACAGTCTAGGCTGTGTTACTACACTAAGTACTAGAGAAATGAAACAGAAGAGAATTCAGTTCAATCACTCAAATAACCAGGGCCTTGTCGAGGAAGTCATGTGTGTAATCAATGAGTTTTGGTAAAGGAGAGAGTATTACTTTGAGAAGGAGAAGAAGATTTTGTTTGATAGCACTAACAGGATCTGTGGAAAACAGAAAAGGCTCTTCATTGTGCTGGTCATTTGCTTTGTCAGATCCTATTCTGTTTACTAAGCTCATGTGTAAATGATTATGTTTATGTCCATATTTTTATTTTAGTGAAATATTATTTCACTAAAACATTATTATTTGCTTGACTTTTACATGTCTATGCATACTTACTTAGTTCCTTTTTATTCATCTGTGTGCTCATTCAGTAATGCAGGTCAAAACACAAGACCACCTACTATGGGCCACTACTGTGTCCATCAAGAAACAAATCAGAGAGGGTTACCGACCTCATAAAATTCACTCTACTGAGAGAGACCACCACAAATCAAAGTCCCACAAGCAAATATGCGATTAATAGACAGATTCACTTACAACCTAAGCTTACAGATGGTTAAATAGTCAGGGGTGTTCGGGATAAATTGAAAGGGAAGTTGATGAAATGATACTTGAACAGATGCCTAAGGGATATGTAGAGCAAGGGAAGGAGTGTAAGGCTGTAACCGAGACTTCTGAGACTTCAGTGTGGGTAAAAATCCTACCGGCAGAAGCATGGTGCTTTCAGGGTTAAAAAAAAAAAAAGAGGAGAAAAGTTTGTGGGAGAACGGTGTGCAAATAAATCCCAGAGAATCACCAAGAGCTTTTGCTCTCTGGGTTTTGCAGGGATTTCTACAAATTTCCCTTCTCAGAACACATGAGAAATTTAATAGGCATTGAATGTAAGGGAAAATAATGGCTTTCCAGGTGGCTGCAATGTGGCAAACGAATTCAATGCTTCCAGATCTTCAACATCTCTATAGTTACTTCAGTGTACTAAGGACCCACTTTCAGCTTTTGCAACGGCCAGGGACCATGCTGAGACACTAGGGAACATGTATTCAGTGGTTTCTATCTGCCATGAATTTCCTTCAGAACTTTGCTTATAGTATTTGGGCCTCTCAACATTCTTAGAGATTGATATCTACTCAGATCTTCACATCACAGGTGTGGGACCATAGGACCAAAGGCTTTATATATATATATATATATATATATATATATATATATATATATATATATATATATGTTTCTGTCAACTATAGACTGTCTGAGGTCAAAGAGACCTGAGGCTTGTCCATAAATTTAGATTTCTGGCACCGTTGTCACTTTTTCCAATGTAGATTTGATCTTTTTTTAAACTTCAATTCGTTCTGTTAGATATCATCCTAAATTTTCATCAGGAGTGAATGCAGTTAAAACACAAATATTTCAAGTTAAACTGGGTAAATCTTTAAAACTGCTAGCATTACATATGATTTTCAGTTTCTGGATTTTGCTAGTTTGTTTTGCACAAAAATGTGATACAGAAGGAACTGTGTAGTGAATACAGTTTCCTTTGCATCTCTGTGGCAATGAGATAATTAAATATCTTAGGTACATTTCTATTTAAAATATACCACACTTGGTGAGGCATTCATCTCTCAGCATTATCTGGATAAGTTTCTGAGTCTCAAAATGGTGAGATGGCCATGGGTTTATTACGTTTTAATTTTTAGGTACTTGGAATGTCAGTAGGTTAAGATAGGTTTCTGTCAACTATAGTGTTTCCATAATAAGGCTATTCTATTTTATTGTAAATGCACAGTATCACTGGTTCTATACAATATTTGTAACAGTTACACATTTGTAAATGTATGTAAATCAAGATTGGTGTCTCTACTATTCAAATGAAACTTATTTCCATTAGCCCTATAGAGGTAAAAATTTTGAAAACACCCAACAATGTGGTATTCAAAATATAGAACTACTAGTTAAATGCAGATTAATTTTTTAACAAGAATTCCTATGCAGTAGGCAGATAGTTCCCACATCCCATTGTGATTGACAAGTCTGACATATGGAATAGTTCACAAATTCCCAGGTGACTGACAGATGGAGAATAGAAAGGCGGATAGAGTTGCCTAGAGAGCTGAGGATGATTTCATATTCAGCGGTTTTGATCAAAAGGATTCCAGATCTCACACTAAATTTAGCACCGCTGGCAATTAGTGTATGATTTATTCAGTCCTTTCATTTGCTGGTTGACAAATGGAAAACAAGCACAAAATTAAAAATAAGTTTATTTCCAGCATTTCGGATATTTAAAATGTGTGTGTCTTTGTTTGCACATAAATTAACATGAGATGAATTTATAGTGAGATTAAATCTGAAATGGAGATGCAAGCAATAAATAAGAGCTTTTTTATGTGTCGTACGGGCAGAACAGGTGTTTGAATTAAGAGATACTAATATGTTTAGCAGCATGGCTCCACCTTTAGCATTAGGAAGTTGATGCTTTCCTAAATTTAGAATAATCGTCCCACAATTTAGAGTTTTTTTGTAAGCTTCCAACATAGGTGACCATCTGTATGACAATATTAATGCTTTTCAGTCTAATAACAATAAAAAACTAAAAGCACCCAAACTACTGCTTTTCTGCATCATCACAGTTACTGGCTTTGAGCATCTTTGCCTTTTGAATACCCTTGGTGCAAAGGTAGGGGACACACCCACCTTTCCGTCCTCTCACACACTTATAGATGGAGTCATGAGACGTCAACCTTTTCTTGTACTATTTTAAAACTAGGCTTTGCAAAGCTGTTTTCAATTCCTTTTCCTGTTTTATAGAACAACAAGATGAGGGTGATGTGTGGATGGAAACCTTCTGTTGTGTTACTTAGAGTCAGAACACAACAATATCACAACTGCAATTGAAGGACAGCATGATTTCACATAGCCCCTCCCAGGAACCCAGACCAGCAGGGACATTTTTAAGCTCATTGATTGAAGGGGAAGAAAATGAATTGAGCGAGATCCCCCATTCTTTCCCTGGTAAAACTAACAATCATCGTGTCGGAAAGACCCTGTGATTTCCAAGTAGGTGTATCTGTCTATCTCCTTTTCAGAAATCCTCCTGGCACTAATAGAGCTGCTTAGAAAGATGAATGAATCTCTCAGAACACATGGAAACCAGAGGATGTCTCAGAGTGAGGAACCTCATTGCTCTTAATGGCACAGAAGTGGCTCATTGAGGGGGCCTGACATCAAAAGCAAGCCAGAGAAAAATCTTTCCGAGAACGCTGAGCCAGAAGCAAGGCACCTGAGACTTGGGGACTAAGGGGGCAGATGTTTAGGATACTTATTTCTCATTTGATTTGTATTCCAGGTCTGACATTCAACTTTATTTGTATTCATTATTCACAGTGGGAACTAGAATGGTTTTTAAAATAGCATAAAATCCACTTAAATTATAAGGGAAAGAATCGTGCCCAATATGATGCTTTAATTACTGTTAAGCTAACCTTGGGATATGGAAAATGTCAATTTTCATTGGCCACGTGAAGACTGAGCCCAGGATTTAGCCCGCAGATATGTGCAACCAGTGGGTGTGTGGCTCATGGGCACAGCCTGCCCGAGGAGCCCCCACAGTGCTTCCAATCTGCCTTCCTTTCCTCCCCACACACCCTAGGGCACCCTCACCTTTTTATTGGTATTTTCTTCCTTCTCTAAAATGCTCTCCCTTATTCTCAGCAGCAGTCCAAAGATGTTTCCCAGGCAAATGGCTCCAGGTAGGTCATGTTGCTTTTCCTTTTAAAATACTCACTACTCAGGTGAAATATACTGGGTTTTATACCTACTGAGACAAGGACAGTGGAATCCTCGAGGAGTTGGCCTAATTCTTTAAGTCCTCTCCACACCGTTCTGCTATGCCACCTTGATGCCACTAGCTCAAGTACCAGCTGATTCCTTTGCCTTGTGTCTTCCACAGGTATAATTACTGTTTCCCGAGCAAGCATCAGCAGCCAGCACTTCTAGCTCACTGAGCAAGCAACCTTCCATAGCAAGAAACAGCCCGGCGGAATTTCCCTCCTGAATGCATAGCCATCTTTATCCAAGAGCATTGGTAGTAGTTAGGGACAATTTATAATTTCATTTTCCCAATCACCCAGATTTAATCCATGAATTAATCAGGTGAAGCAAACACAGTTTTTTTAAAGTCAAGTTCCTAAAAGATGATCTGACCTACATTGTAGTCCGATGCTAATCATTATATATAGTATGATACACACATGCAAAAACATACACATGCACACATGCATATATATTTTCTAACACCTCATAGATACACAGAGAGACACACATACATATCCTTACATACATATAGACATTTTCATTTTAGTCTTAATTTACCAAAAATATTCTTTACAAAAATAATGTGTTTGATAATTTAGGGAATAATTATTCTTTAAAATAGAACTTAATCTCCCTTTATTTCAGTCTATAGTTCTCCAAATTAATCTGTTAGACTGAAGACAATTGTCAATAAATGATCAGGCTTAAATTTTCAAAATTCAATTTCATATGTTCAACTGAATAAAACCTCAGTATTGGGGAGAACATGGTGACGTTGCCATTCCATTTGGAGGCAGAAAAAAAAATAGAGAGCAATGTTTTCTAATACCTCCTTAGTCATACATAGAACTGCAGACATACTACCAAGGTTTCTCTTTTCATATTGCATGAGTTCTTATCACTCAAAAGCCTGTAGCCAATGTAAATGTTTCCTTGATGTCCTGTATACAATTTGTATGCACTGTGTCAATATAGAGATAAAAAGAAAAGGAGGGGAAAAGTCACGCTTAGCTGAATAGGACCTATAATCCGGACACTCAGCTTGGGGTTTCAACAAACAATTAACCTTATTTTGAATTTCCTATATTTCTCTGAAAGATTGTTTAATCTGAATTACATGATTAAGTCTCAACATTTATCTAAATCTGTCTATCGTCCACTTTAGCTATTCATCACAAGTGGCTGTTTATATTTACACTTAAATTTATGGAAGTTAAATACTAATATTTTTAGGCTCTTCCAATGACATAAGAAAAGTCACTTTTGTGTGGCTGGTGACTACTCATGATACACTGAAGATATAGAAAGTTCCATGATCTCAGGAAATCATTTTAGGCCAGGCTGGGCTAAGATGTCTTTAAAAGGATATGTTGTGCAATGCTGTTTTTACAGCTCCATTAAACTGTGGGCAAACTGTAGATCTGTTTCTGTTTTCAATCCTTGGTCGTGTTTATAGAACACTCAGCAAAGTGTCCTGTTTCTAAAACCCTTATTTACAAAAAAATTATAAAATTCCCTGGTTAGCAATAGTTTTCAACTTGACAAAGCCTAGAATTATCTGGAAAAAAAATGTCAGTTGTGTAATTGTCTTCATCATCTATGGGATTCTCTTAATTGTTCATTGATGTAGGAGGACCCAGCCCACTGTTGGTGGTTCCATTACTTAGACAGGTGTTCCTGGGCTATATAAGAAAACTGAGAATGAGCCTGAGGAAGCAGCATTCCTCTGGGGTTTCTCCTTTAGAATTCAACTTCTGTTTCTGCCCTGACTTACCTCAATGATGGACTGCGACCTGGAATTGTAGATCAAATATATCCTTTCCTCCCCTTAGTTGCCTTTGATTAGAGCGCTTTATCATAGCAACAGAAAAGAAAGTAGGACAGAAATCAGTGCTCGATAGGTGGGGTGTTGCTGCAATGAACCTGACCATGTGATGTCTTATGTCTTGGGCTCCTTTGCTGGAGGACTGTGGAAGCATTTGAAACTTTGGGCAGGGAAAGTTGCTGAGGGTTCAGAGTTTAATGTGTTGTACTGTGGGAGAATCAAAGAAAAGAATGTTGAAAGAAATTCAGAGAATGGAGCCTGGTTGTGAAGTCTTAGAAGGAAGTGAGAGAGGACTCTATCTGAACTGACTAGGGATCATTTGTGTGATTTTTTTTTTTTTTTTTTTTGCTAAATAATTGTGTGTTTTGGTCATATTGGAGCTATGAATAACAAAAAGTTAAGTTACCACTAAGGTAAAACTTTTTGTGCTTTTGTGCTTCACTGAGACAATGAATGCTGGGCAGCTGGGACTGAGAACTTAGCTGTGAACAAAAACACATCAGCACAATTGAGGTGACATCTCCTGTGCTTCCCTGGAGCGACAGGAAGGGATTTCCTCAGGGTCGGCACATAGAAGCTATGATCCAGCTGAGAGGAAAGGCTATTTCTCAAGCTGGCAATCAAATATGGCAATCTAAGAATGATCCATGTCATACTTGTTTTGAGGGCATGAAAGATGCAAGATTGAAAGTCTTAGCCCTGTGTGAAAGAGTCTGAGTCTCTGTGAAGAGGACAGAAGAAGCCATAACTGAAGAAGCAGTCTTGGGGCAGTGAAGATCCCAGAATCCAGAAGATGAAGGACAATAGGACATCAAACAATGACAGTGGTGAGTATGGAGTAGAGCCAGCCTGATACTTTCAGACAAGCTGTGTGTGCTGCGCATGGTGGTGCTGGGGCAGCAGGGCTGATGAGGCTGGAAGATGATAACGATGAGCGAGTTACATATATTGGGCATTCAACTATGGGATTTGGGTAGACATTGCTGGATTTGGGTTTTGCTTGGATTTGATTATTTTAATGTCCTTATTTCTAACTTGCTTTTGTTTCTATAGGAGCCCACAGTTAAGTCACTGGATTTTTAAAGAGGTCTTGTGTTTTTAGAATATTGAAAATTTTAAAGCTGTGGCACTTTAAAAAATTGAGCTATGCTTTATATTATGATATGAACATGCGATCTTTGTTACAAGCAATGAGTTGTTATGGTTTAAGAGTGATGTGTTTGTGTGTCAAGATGACAAGGTGGGTGGAATGCCCTTTAGTTCTCAATTTGTCATAGCCTGGAATATCAGAGAGGAAAAAGCTTTCACTTAGGAATTATCTAGATCATATTGGTCAGTAGGCCTGTCTGTGAGGGATTATCTTAACTGTTCACTGATGTGGGAGAGCCAAGATCACTATGGGAGGCATTATCCCCTGGGCAGGTGGTCATGGGATATATACGGAAGCTGGCTATGCATAAGTATGTGAGTGAGCACTCAATCCTCCAAGCTCTCTGCTTATGTTCCTGCCTTGACTTTCCTCATTGATGCACTGTTGCCTCTGAGCTGAAATAAACTCTTTGCTCCTCAACATTGCTTTTGGTCTTAGTGTTTCATCATAGCCACAGAGATGAAACTAGAACAGAAATTATTCCTTAACAATATCTTGAAATATATAACTAGACGAACCCACTTAATATTTTCCATTTTTGGAACATAATATGGATTGAGTACAAGGGTTTATAGGCAATAATTTCTGTCTTGTTTTTAAAGAATAAATCTTTAATTTCCTACCCAATAAAAACTCTCGTAAAAATTCTATTTACAAATTAACCCTTCATAAGTGTGCAGTTAAGAGTTTTAAAAAATCACATTTATTAACAAATAGTATTAACAAAGATAATCTTAGAAAGTAATTTCCTCATCACCTTTTGTATCTATGTTTGTTTACTATGTACTTGTTTGTTTATTTATTTTATTTAGTGAGTCAGAGTCTCCCCATTTGGCCTGGAACTCACTATGGAGTCCAAGCTGGCCTCACTCTCACAGAGATTAACCTGCCTTGTCTCCCAAGTGCTGAGATTAAAGATGTGTGCCCCATATCTGGCTTCCTGCTGCCTTTTAAGTGCATGGACATATGTCCAGAGTTAATCCACCAAACATGAGATATTTTGTTCATTCTTCCCTCTCTGACTATCTGTCTTGCTCTGTCTTCTCATCTCAATCACTGATTCATTCATGAATGGCAATTCTCAGTTTCCCATTATCTATGATAAAGAGGAAAGTAGGTACCTATGGAACTTCATGAGATCCTACAAACCCTGAACACCATGGTTCCCAAGGAAGGGGTGATGGACCCTGATCAAATGATTGATGCCTCTACGTTTTGGTCTACAACTAAAGATTTTTTTAAAAATTACCCAGTCATTCTGAGCATGGACAAAATTCATCTGACAACTCAACAGTGAGTATTGTTAAATTGAGTTAAAACATACAGATTTTTAAATTTCTGTTTGAAATAAATTAGTTATGCTGAGCATACAATATCATATCAGAAATATTCAGATATTGGTAAGAAACCTAGTAGTTTTGAGATCAGTTCTGCTCTTCTGTAAGCACTGTGGAATTACTCATGTCAGTGAGTTTGAAATGCCACTACAATTATGCTTATTTTCTATTTGGAAAAAAATCACAAAAAGACAATTCAAGACTATTTTTACCTGCCTGTCATCCAAAACAACTATCCCCAGGACTGCACTTTTTCCCTGCCCCTTCAAGAATATTAAAAATGCTTACTTTTTATTTAAAAATTACGGTGGGAAAACACGTTTTCAGTGACAATCAGGTTTTTAGTAAATATAGGATGTAGCCAGACGGATGGATGGTTGGATAGACAGACAGGCAGATAGACAGAGAGATAGATAGATCCAAAATTATAACCACGAGTGGTGGGGATAGCTCAGAGATCAGAATGCTTGCCTAACATGAATGAGGCCTTGGGTTCTCTACTCAGCACTATAAGTTTTTTGTTCATTACTGTGTATATAGGAAAGCTTTTTAAAATACAGAGTTAAAAGTTTAAAATGTTAATAACATTATTAGAACTGTTTATATAAAACTTACCACTCTGTTCTTAAAGTGATATCTATTCAAGAACTAAGTCTTCTTAGTGTATTAGGATGCATGGATCTATAGATAGATAGATACATAGATAGATGATAGCTTATGAGAGATATATGATGTTGAAGAAGATAGAGAGATAGATAGATAAACAGATACATAGATAGATGATAGATGATGGAAAATAGATGATGATGAAGATAAATGATAGATGATAGATAGATAGATAGATAGATAAAATAATGTTCAAAGAAGAGGAAAAGATATAGAGAGGGATTAGGACAGGACATTGGAGGAGTTGGAGGTGTATCCTGAGGAGGCTGGTAATAAACTTTAGACTCTCCTCACATTCCACCCCCATGACAACAGAAACCACATTGTGGGAGGTGGGTTTGGGATGTCCACCCACATTTCACATGTATGCTGTCCAAGATGTCTGTTAAACAGTTAAAATTTCTTGCAATATAGAGCAATGGAGAGCTAACACACCCAGTCCCCTGCATCCGGTCATGTAGTCAGTGGTCATGAATTGAAGACACCGAGCTACTCATTCCCAATAACAGTAATGAGGAGCATCCCACCACATATCAACAAATAGTATGTGGACAAAATGGACTTGATCTGTATATCTCATCCTACCTGTCAAGAGAAGTAATGGACTACCCAATCTCCTACTATTAAAAGAAGTCACAAAAATAAAACCAAATCAAAAAGTATAGATATGTGTCTGAGTCTCTTAATATAAAATTCAAGATGTCTACTTTTCATTTAAAAAGCTAAATGTACATTAGAATTTTTAAAAAAGATCATTGAGGGTGCTGAGGATGCAAATCAGTGGTAGAGCTCTTGCCTAGCATTCTTGAAGCTCTGGGTTCAATTTATGGCACCACACATATAAAAAAATTTAGGGGCTGGAGAGATGACTCAGTTGTAAAGAGCACTGCTTGCTCTTTCAGGAGACCCATGTTCAAGTACCAGCATCCATAAGGTGGCTCATAATTGTCCATTTCCAGGGGATTTAACACTTTCGACTGGCCTCCACAGGCATTGTGCAGCATCAATGCATTTATATCCATGCATGCAAAACCCTCATAGCATGAAATATAAATACATTATTTCTAAAAAATCACTTAAAATCAACAGATGCTCCATGTGAAGGTGCACAGATACTAGAGTTATCTGACAGGGATTGTAAGAAGAGACCATGAAAAAAATAAGCAAACAAGAAATTATAAACACACATGGGACAAATGCAAAACAGAAAGTCACATAGATGTATCAGAAGACCTAAGGCAAACAAATAGAAACTAGAAGGAAAAGCAAATAGAAATGTTAGACCTGAAAATCCCGGCTAACATGAACAATACTCCCAGAGATTTGGGGCAAATGCCTTGGCCACAGACTGGCCTTAGCTGCTTGTTCTAATATGCCAATGAAAAAGATGAATAATGCTGAAAAGCAATGAAAGAAGAAATAATCAATGTAATGCATTACAACAAGGAACACACAAAGGGGTCATTACCCAAAATCCACTGTGAAGTACTGATACGAATTTTGGTGTTTACTAAAGACTTGAGAGACATTAGGTGGCATGCGCAGCTAGCAATCTTGGTGAGAATGTTATATGGTTGATCATGATTTCAGTTGTTGTTCTACAAGGTGGTTCAAAGCCTCTCAAAATATTATAATTTGCAGGGAGCAGCCTGGTTCTGATGGAATGGCAGCTCCTGCTCCAGAGTGCAGCCTAACCATCACAGTTGAGGATGTCCTTACTCAGAGGGTGGTCTCTCCTAAGAGAATTTGCTGGTCCTGGAAGGCAAGGTGATTTCAGGTATAGGACAGGAGGACACCTTCAGCATATGTGGATATCTAGAATAAGACATTGTAAAAACGGATGGTAAATTGTCTCAGTAACTATTACCATTGTGTCTTCAAACTTGAAGGAGGATAACATAATTAAATATCATCAGGTTTAAACAGACAATCTTAATTGATATCCTAATTACAAGCAAATGTTTGACCCAAAATAAAGAAGAAAGTTACATATGAAAGCTTTTATTCTATGTTTAATGGGCAAAGTGAGGAACCAAGCTTTCTAACGAAAGCAGTTTCTACATGCCTGTTATAATAATTATTCATAAACTAATAGATTTCAAAAGTAAGGGAAGTAAGGATAATATGAGACGCTAACAAAAGATTTAACTTTTGTGTCTTGGAGCTCAAGAGGAAGGAGAAGAAAGAGCAAGGCTAAAATGTTTGTGAACAATGACTGATATGTCCCCAAATTTGTCAAAAAACAATAAATCTTCAAATTCAAAATGCTGAGCAAATCCCAAACAACTTAAAACCCAAACAACTACATACTTAAGACATTTGAACTTCAAATGGCAGGAAAACTGGGACCCAGGTGAAGTAAGTACTGAGACTAGGACAAGAGTAAAAATTGTTGGAACAATACAAACAACAAATGTTACGCAAATATTAAACTTTGAAAACCTCATGTCTAGGGTTTGAGAGATGGCTCGGTGATTAAGAGCACTAACCATTCAGAGGTTATTAATAACAAAAATCACGAAAGGAAATAAATTAGGAGGGACGTTAAGTGGGGTTATAAGGGAAGTTGAATGGAAGTATAATGGATACAAATGATCAATAGATATTGTATAGATGTATATTCAATAAAGAAAAATATTAAAATATTTAGGAGAAATAAAGACTTTAGGGCTTACTGGTAAAGATTTCTTAGACATGTCAACAAACTTAAAAAATAATAATTAATAATTTGGGCTTCACAAAAGCTTAAAACTTTTTTGTGAAAGACTCTAAAAGGAAATAAAATAAAACAAAAATGTTGATATGGGGGCTGGAGAGATTTCTCAGCAATTAAGAGCACCAGCTGCTATTGCAGTTTCCAGCACCCACATGGCGGCTAACAACCATCCTCAACTTAAGTTCCAGTGGATTTGATGCCTTCTTCTGACGTCCATGGTCACTGCATGCACATACTGCACTTACATAGATGCAGGGAAAAACACTTGTACACATAAAATAAAACCTAATGAATTAATTAAAAATCCTGATCTGAGAGAACTTTTAAAAACATTTCTTTGGGGTGCTTCACATATCCGAGATATAAGTTCATATGAGAAGAAACTTACATGTAGGATAAATGAAGATTTTTCAAAACCCAGTGATGAAGAAATAGTGTATTAAGAAAATGACCGAAAACATGAGGAGATATTTTGCTAAGAAAATATATGGTTGGCAAATAAGTACATGGAGAGATAAGAAAATCAGTTGCTATTAGAAAAAAAGTAAATAAGAACACAAAGCCATGTCACTGTGCGCATACCAGAGAGTCAAAAATGAAATACTGACAAAGGAATACTGGCAGAGGACTGGACACTGATCTTCTCATACAGCAGCAGTGGGACTTCCTGGTGACCACTTGAAAACAGTTTGGCAGTTGTTTTAAAAGATAAATATATAGTTATCATAGGAGCCAGTGTATTCATTCTTGAGTATTGAAAGAAATGAAAACGCATGTAAAACTGTACATATGTCTGTTTTTAGTGGTTTTGTTTATAACAGTCAAAGAGGGCGCAACCCAAGTATCCCTCAAGAGGTGGATGACTTGATGCAGCCATTGCAGACACCACTATTCAATGGCAAGGGATGAATTACCAACATGTTCAACACCTTCCAAGAAAAACGAGAAAATAATTATACTGGGTGAAAAAAATCAAACTTCTTTGCATTTGATTACTTTAATTTATGTAAAACACTCAAAATGTCTCAAGATTAGTGTCTGACTCTGGATTGGGATGACAGAGACTGTAAAAAGGAAAGGCGTTAAGTATGAGAAAAATCTTTGGGTGGATGAAACAATCTCTATCAAGAATGAGGTAGAATCTGTACATTCAATAAAAAGACAGAATTGTATGTGCACTGTACACCAATGTCAGTTTCCAGATTTTCTTTCAGTTGGGTTATACTTATGAATGTTGTAGTCATTGGGACACACAACTTTGCAACTTCTTGTGAATTATTTCAAAGAAAACGTTTAATAAAATAATAATCACTCATACCATTAATACTATTCTTAGAGAGGTGCTTTGCTATTGTAGAGTAGGTTTGATGGGAACAATTTAAGCTAGGGTTTACAAAGTTGGTACTGGAACCACATCAGTTCAATATCAGCCCCAGTTTGTAACACGTTAAAAAGCAAATCTCAGGGGCTGAGGAGATAACCTAGTTGGTAAAGTGCTTGCCATACAAGCATGAAGACCTGAGTTTGGATCCCCAGCACCCATATAAAAAGTCAGGTTTCATGGTGCAAATCAGTAATTCAAGATCTGGGAAGGTAGATTTAGAAGGGTCCCTGGGATATGTTGGTCAATCTAGACAATTAAACGAGCTCCAGAATCACTGAGAGATCCTGTCTCAAAAACAAAACAAAACAAAAAAAACAAAAAAACAGCTGGAGAATGATTAACACCCAACATTGCATTCTTGTCTCCCCACACATAGACACACACAAATGAACACACACACATACACACACACACACACACATACACATACCACACTAATGCACTGTTTAGCTCTTCTTTAGACTTGCTAAGCCTGAAGTCTGCAAAATGGGTCTAACTTTGTTAAAGTTTGAGACCACCTGGCTTGGGCCAGTAAGTTTCATTCTTGAGGAAAATCATGACACTAGCCTGAGAATAGACAGTATTCTCATATGTCTGTGTTCATGCGATATCTTCTGTGTAAATGTAATAAGTGCTATCTAGATTGCTTCAAAGATGCCTTTAAGGGATTATTACTCTGGACCATTAAACATCTTGAGCATTAGAACATGAAAAAGTTCAAGATCACTTGGACTAGTGCAAAATCTAATTTGCAGTTCTAAAAAGTCACAGTGATATAAAAATGCAAAAAGCCTTTTAATGATATGAAATCAACTTACAATACTTTTGCTGGTATTGAATTTCTGTTCAGTCATATAGCTCACGTGAAGGACCTCAGTGACCACATGGGTCCTTTCTGCCAGCACAATCTTCACATTTCCTTCTGCAATAAAACAGTGTGTATTCAACAGTCTTGAAATTATACTTATTGCTACTTAATCAAGTTCCACCCAGCAGGTGGTAGATGCAAGTGCTTCAGAACATTCCAGGAGCTGTGACATTGAGAACAATCACTACATGCGGGTACATGGTTTCTGAGAGATGAGACAAGTTGCATGCAGATCCAGTACCATCTCTGAGTGGCCAGGCTGCCGTGTTCCAAAAAATAAAATGTTCTTCCTATACTCTGTAGCTCTCAACCCTTTCAGTTACGGGGATTTAGTAGACACCAAGAAGGAAAACAGAAGCACAGTACAATGTGGTCAGCTGGTTTTTCTGTTTTTAATGAGACATCAAGTTGTCAACCATTGGTCAGAGGACATTGAAGAAATAGCAAAAATAAAAGTACTGTGTGCATGCGTGTGTGAACGTGTGCATGTGTTGTGATTACACAAGTATAAGTAACTTGTGACCTTGTTTTAGAATGAAGATTCACATCTAGAGTAGAAACAACAGTATACACCAGCAGTAAACACTTGCCTTTCATGGCAGACTTCTTGGCAAAAGCTGAATTGTGTGTTTCCTTTGTTAGGACTAGAAGGAAGATAATTTTAGAAAGAGAAAGTAGAAAGAAGCATGCTCAGGTCAGAGGAGAAGGAGGAAAGGTATGCAAGCAGCAGCTACGCTGATTTTTCTTAATACCAACATGATAGTCAGATTTCTGTTGTCAGTAAAGTGATCAATCTGTGAAAATATGTGTTTCTGATCAATATCCAATATTCATTCCAGCTTCTTTAAAATCAGTTTTATAATGTACAAATGTTCAGGAATGAAAACTAATCTGAGGAGAAGTAGTCAAGTACAACAGCAGCTGATGATGAGCAGGGTGTTGTTTCCAAGAGGCAGGGAAGCAGGTTCTTGTAAAAGTGGTAATGACCTGCTGGTCACAGGCCGGGGTGACACTGAGAGAATGCCCTGTTTCTCTGAGTGATGAACCTGCCCAAAATATTCCCTCTCTGAGCAGATGAAACAAAATTTGTTTTTGTGTGAGGTAAGTTCACTGCAAACAAACCAACAACAACAACAACAACAAACGCCAAGTTCAGTGTTCTCCACAGAAAGCACAGTATAGATGGGTACTCTTGCCAGACAAATGGTCCTGGTTTGGATCCAAAGGCTGCACACTAGGAGATGCTGCATCTCAGGAGGGGTTATTCTTTGCAGAAGTGTGATCAGAGATGGGAGCCATCCAGTGAGATACAGTAATGGGATCCTACAAAGGCCAGAAAGGGGAAATGGAAAATATTCAGTGACAAATTAATGTATACCCAAAGGTTAAGAATGTCACCTCCCAATAAATACACTCACAGCGGATAAAGGTTAACATGGGTAAATAAGAAGGTGCAGAAAGCAATCAGGGCACGAGAGAGGAATACGGAAAAACTGAAACGTCACACACACAGTAACAGAGGAAATTAGAGAAGGAATTCAAGTGTAAAAATACATATACCAAAAGTAACATTGAAAAATGAAAAGAAATTGCAGAAAGTTTAGGTAAATATCACAGCATCTTTCAAAGTACTGAGGGCCAAGGGGTCAGCAAGGAGACTGTAGAGTGCTGAAGGACAGAGATAGCTAATCTAGTGACCAAATGGTGCAATCTTCAGGATTAAATGTGTTTCTTCCTTGTATTTTTTCACACACACAAAAAAAGAATACAGGACTAGGTAGACTCAGAGGGATTCAGCCAGTCCGTGATGAAGTGCAACAGTTCCTAACTGATGGGCAATCGAGGAATGTGGAAATGCGAAAGCCAGAAGTTTCTCAATTTCTAAATTTCTTCTGCTAAAATGGTATTCCTAAAAACATAGAAATTTGTCTTTTTAAAAACCCCTAATTAGTAGAATATTGTCTGCTTGTTTGTTTGTTTGTAGCTAGGCTGACCTTGAACCCATAATTCTCCTGTCTGACCCTTCCCAGGGATAAGACTACAGAGACATTACCATATCTACCCAATGCCTAATTTTCTTTTTAATCTAGGATCTTCCTGTAGCCCCAGCTGGCCTGGAACTCACTATGTAGACCAGGCTGGCCCCAACCTCAGAGATTTGCCTGCCTCTGCCTCCTGAGTGCTGGGATTAAAGGTGTGTGTTAACACATCAGACTCTAATAGTCCATTTCTTAAGCTTTAAATGATATGTTGAATTTATATTCTGTTTAAGCTTTTCAAGTCTGAGTTAAGGTATCTTGTTTAAAAAAACTTTCATGTATGCAAGTGTGTTTGCGTATATATATGTGTATATATATGTGTATATATATGTATACATATATCACAAATACATCATTCTATATGATGTATATATAGTATTTGTACATGTAAATATACATTCATTTCTGTCTAAAATAGATATGCATAAACTACTACACATATCAGCATACACTTTTTTAAATTCAGAAAGAGAATAATAATCTATTAGGCTATAAAAGAATATATGAATTCATCTAGCTTGAAAACACCTTCTCTGGAACTTAACATACTCTGAAAATGGATAATTTAGTAAATTTTTAATGCTTTCTGTTCTTTCCTTACTGAAATGCTCTGGTATCACATTTTTCCCCAAGATAATACATTGCAGACCTCGGTTCTTGTCTTTTAGGTGAATTATATGCCTGGTTTGTTTGGTCATACTGTCTGACTGATCCCTTGTATACTTTACTGTGAATTTTTAAGTGGTGACCTACTAAAAAAACTATTGCTGAAACAGTGACCTGTGGCAAAGGACATGGGCTCTCTTTGCTGTCCTCTGGCACCTGCTGCCTTTGCCACCTCTCTCCTGTGCCTTGCGGTATATGCAGGACGCGTCTTTGTTATGAAACTCTCCCCGATGGGTGATATGTATATCCATCAGTAATAATTATCTCTGACTCCACATACCAGTCACTACTTCTCAGGATCTTGTCTGAAGATTTTAATATATTTTGTTCTTGTTCAATTAGTTTAGAAGGCACTAGGGATATATTGCATGTAGCTACCATATTCTTAAGGTTAACACTTTTAAAAACATATTTAACAAATTTCAGGGGGAAAAAAAAAAGAACCCACACTGTCAGAATCTATAGTTGCATGAATAGAGGCTTTGTATTTTTTTCAGTTAGGAAATAAAAGCCACAGATTATGGTGTCTCCGTAAAGAAACTTGGTATGGTGGCTGGTGCCTATGATTCATGCACTTGGGAGGCAGAAGGGAGGTGTGAGTTCAGCCCTGTCTCTAAAGGAAAAAATAAAGTCCTAGCAAACTGATGAAGTATGCTGCCCTTGTCTGCACGCTTGGTTGAGGCAGGTGGAATAGCAATGCTTCAGCTCCTAAGCATGAGGTCAGGTTAGCGCCATTGAATCTTGGGGCTTTGTTTTATTGTGCTAAGGATTGAAACTTTCTCTTTGGGAAAATCCCATAGAGACTCATCCCACTCCCCAGTTCTAGCCACTAATCAGTACCATGGTGTTGGGTGTTGTTAGAACTCAGGGGCCAGGGCATTATTGAATTATTCACTGGGAAATAGTTCTTTACTATGTCTAATGAAAATATTCAACATCTGTGAGTCTGTGGGGTCTAAGGTGTCTGAATTGTTCTAAGCTTCTTTTGCTTTCATAAAAAAAGATTTGGGAAGTCCATAAACCTGAAAGAACCTAAGGCCCCAAAATGGCTCCCTTCAAACAGGAGTTTTCATAGGCTATGAGAAATTCTTTAGATTAAATAAGCCTGAGTTACTTGTAGGAAAATACCTTCATAGCCCCATAGACTACATCAAATCATACTGGAAAATTTTTATATTTAGAAAAATAACTTGAAAATAATATTTGAAAAATATTAAACTTTCATTAGTTTATTATTGTGAGATTAAAGAGGAGACATTTATGTATAATGGTAAATATTATTTAAAAGGGTCCTAGGTATTCCTATCTGCCCAATAATTCAAATCACTAGTCAGGATAAATAGAAGAACAACTTTGTAGTTGATTCATAGAGTTACATGACTGTAAAAAGTAGATGCTCACACCACCAAATGTGACTGTGGTCTTTGGCAACCCATGACTTTTCTCTCTAGCTTAGGAAAGATGCAAGCAAGAGAGAAAGGTTGTAATAATTGGAGCAAAATAAAAGAGAGACGGAATCTAGAAACTTGCAAGTGAGTCAACATGGGATACACAGGTGAGAGAGTTAACCTATCATATTTGATTGCCAGATTGACCATGTTTCCATCTATATAGGACATCATGAAACAAAATAATGGAGAATTTAGGGACATCATCCTTGAGTTAAGTGTTACAGAAACAAGTACTAATCCGCAGGACAGATCGCTGAACATGAAGCATAATCCAGAAAAGTGAAAGCAGAAATTGTATGAATCTAAAGAAATCAAGAAAAAAGTAGATTTACTCAGCCTGATTCGAGTTCACATACAGTTCCACAGACTGAAGTCAGTGGGTTAAATAAAATGACTGTAGAGAGGTCCCTATGTGTTTTTGAAGCTTAATCTTTCTGCTAAACAACTTAATATTGTGAAGAAAACACAGCTTATTTCTTCTAGCTCCGTTGTCTCCTTTAACCATAGCCAGGCCACCAAGAAGCAGAAGTGATTTCTATGAAATGCTTGATAAATTACCTTGAGGGTCTCACTAGCAAGTATTTCACTGTCAAATCTTCCAAGTCTCACTTGGGCACCAAATATTGCTGGCATCAGGGCAAGTCTGACCTCAGCCTCATTGCCAAGCCCTGCTTCCCTGCTTTGTCTCCCTGACGCCTCAATCTGGAGAAAGAACCCAATGGACTCTGTGGTCTAGACTGTAGACAGTAGTGAAGGAAGAGGTCAGTACACAGGGCAACTCTTGACTAATAAGAGATAAGAACCAATGAAGAGATTGTCTTCTCTCATCCCTAGAAACTGGTTCTTAGACACACTTTATAAAACTCCTAAAATTATTCTTTGTTGTTGTCAACATCCCAATTCAAATTAAAATTCTTATCCTACGAAAAAGAATTATCTTGAATATTTTGTGCAGGAAAAGACAGAATGAATGCTTCATGGCTAGAGTTCTTGGAAGGAGGAAAAAGAGGAAGAGAGAAGGGGAAGGAGCTCTTTTATTTTTAACAGTGAATCAGCCAATTGGAGTTTTTCTAACTTTTCACCTTAAAGCCATGTATCACTGAACTTCCTGTCACAATAGCAAATATCTGAGGCAGTCAACTTAGAAAGATGAAAGGTTATTTGGAGGTCACGGTTTTAGAGGATTCAGTTCATGGCCCATTGACCCCATTGCATTTGGGCCTCTGGTAAGGTAGTATATTATAGAGGATAATGCATGGGAGAGTAAAGCTATTCAGCTCACAGGAAAGAGATAAAGGAAAGAGGTGCTCCCACATCCCCCTCACAGTGTGTGACCTGAAGACCTCCCACTAGGTCCTACTCCCAAGTTTATACCATCTCCCTTTTACCACATGCTGGGAACTAAACCTTAGACACATTGAGGGATATTTAACATCCAAAATACATCAGCTCCATTTTGACTTGGACAGACTCCTTGAAGAAGTTTCATAAGTAGATTGGAGCATGATAGTGACTGTGGCATCTTCAGTTGTTCTGTTGTTCAGGCATGCCATAAGTTTTAAGGACCTCATTGACCTCTGGGTATTTTGATCATTCCGGAGAGCATCTTATGTTCATCAGGAAGACAAATATTCAGCTATTATTCATCAGAACTCAGAGCCATGAATCTTCACAAAGATAACGGAAGCCTTTTGGGGTTTTGTTTTTATTTTAATGTGATTTTTTCCCTAGGTGTGTTAACTTCTATACACTTATATTTTCTACATTTCTTTGCATTCAAAATAATCGTTCCCTTCCCGTGAGTACCATGCATAATACCTTCCAGCACATGAAAGTTAACAGTAGAGATGAAGTTTTGAGGTCACTGCATGTTTGATTCTTCCTCATTTATTCCACTACTTATGCACATAATTCCTTGAGTAATAGAGTCTTACTGTCAAATCCTGGTGAGTAACCAAGAGTAGGGGAAATGTTCCGCATTTTCTGAGGCTGTATGGGATCCCTGGTCAACAGTTTCAAAAGGGGGAGTCCATCTCTAACATTGTTTTTTTTTTTTTTTCTTTCCTTGCTAGCTCTTACCATAGGTATCTGGTAGGAGCAATGTCCTAGTGTACAGGGTAAATCCTTTTAATCTTTGTTTATATTGCATATACTTTAAGAAGTTTCTGTAGTGGTAGATCTCCATGTGACTTTTTCTGAAGGCCTGAGGCTAGACAGGTCACAGATCAAAAGGGAAAACCTACTACTATTATTCTGATAAGTCGACATAGTATTCAACCAATTTCTAATGAAGTATTGCTCTGTGCATAGATTAACACATCTTTAATTCTCACCAGAGAAGCTACCTCATGCAGCAGATTTTGGTTAACACAGAGACCCATAACTGGTCAATGGGCAGTGAATAAAATGTTGTAGAGTGCTTATGTCTCAATAGGATACCTATAAAACCTCTGCCTGCAAAGGCTCAGGGATCATTGTGGAAGAGGAAGGGCAAAGATTGTAAGAGACTGAGGTGATGAAAGATTACAGAGAAATGGAGTTTTTCAAACAGCTAGGCAGTTGCTCATATGAATTCACAACAATGATGACAGCATACACAACTCCCACATAAGCTCAAGTCAGATAAAATACCAGTATAGTTGTGGAGAAGTGGTAAAGAAGCTGAACCTTAGCTGAGGAACTGTTGGCAGTTTACAGATGCTGGGAGAGGGAGAGTCAGTTTTTTTTTTTAAAGCGTGTCGTGATGGGCAGGTTTATCAGGCTCTAGTGAATAGAGACGTACCAAAGGACAATTGGGGACACAAATTTAGCTCAATAGGCATATATATATATATATATATATATATATATATATATATATGTGTGCGTGTGTGTGTGTATGTTTAGATATGTATCCCTCGCTTTCTGTGTAGATAGAAATATATATAGAGAGAGGGGGGAAGGTACATACAGTCAGGCAAGGGACATTGAGGGGAATAATGGAGGGAGGGGTTCTAAATATGGACAAAATATACTGTGCAAAAATCAATGAAAATCATTAAAAATAACATTTCCATGTTCTCTCCTAACTTGTTCAACTTCAGAATTAAAAGATTCATAAAAAGAATCTGATTTTTATGAAGAACAATTTCTTCTTGTGTACCACGCCAAATGGTAGGTGTTGACATGAATATATAGAAACATAGTAGCAGGAGGTCCCAGAGCTTGGAGAAAGCCATGCATTCCTGGGTTCTGGCCTGATCATTCAGAGCTTGCAAGTTGTCAGTGCTTTCCTCACTAGAAGAAAAATGCTTAACGGAATGAAAACAAGCTCTTCTCAGAGCTACCAGAGAATTGAGGTCACTGGATTAACCAGTCACCATTCTGGGATCTTAGTCATGGTCAACATCACATTTCAAATTAAATTTCTTGTCATAACAAAGGGAGCTCCTCCCAAAGAGACTGCTGGATAGAAAGATTCACAGCTTAATGGCAGGAGATACCAATACTGGAGCCAGAAACTGGCATACTTGTAGAGAATTTGACCAAAGGATGTTGAGCATGAACTGTCTTAAGAGGTAAAAACACTGAGAGCTACCCAGCCCCTAGGCTGTGTTTTTCTCTTCAAGAAATCCTCTCTTTCCCACTGTGAAAACTCTAGAAAAATCCCTTCTGGTAGGGATAGAAAAAATAACCATTGATATATACCCAGAGCTTTCTCATCTTAACCGATGCCTTTTGTCAAAGAAAAATGTTTTACCAGAGCCAAAGTAATATGAATTCCCAGTGCTAGTACCGTATGACATATACCCAGTGCTATCCCGTCTTCCTTTTGATGTGGGGGAAAGGAAAAATACATAACTGATGCTCCATTTAACCTCTATTATTTGGGAAGAGCTGTCCTAGAAGCAGAGACCCTAAAGGACTAGTTGTTGGATCACAGAACATTTCAGCCCCCTTAGCCACAGTAACTGTAAGGTCCGGTGGAACTCCTAATAGATCAGCCTGGAAGAATTGCCAGCTTAGATCCTGTTTAACAAGGACTGTTTAGGGAACACCAAAGCTGACAGAGAAGATGAAAATAAACATGCCAGAGGAAGTCTCAGCCTCTTGCATCACACACATAGCAAATAAGAAAGAACCCAAGTCCTAGTCAGATAAACATGAAAGGTGACAACGGCAGTCCACTAGTTCTGTCTCCTTATACAGCAAGCTATTAGACTTCCAACAACAATGTTATGAAGCATGATAAAAGGCAGAAACCCCAGCTGAAAGAGTAATCTCCATGTGCTAATGGAACAAGAGGACAACATGCATGTGTGGGTGAGTGATATGATACAGAAGTGGGAACACTAAAAACTGCCATTCACCATCCAGCAGTATTTTCCTGAGGCTTCCTACGAAGTGAGGAATCATTCATCCTGCCAAGTCATCCCCACTGAACAGCGAGCTGCAGTCTTTGCTGACGCTGCAGAGCTGCCAACCTTTGCAGACACGGTGTCTGTGATGGGAAGAGTCAGCCTCCACAGAGCTAGGGCATTCATCAAGAATCAGACACAGGCAAGAAGGGGAGATCGAGCACTTGTTTCCTATTTGCAGATCCAGCAGGAGGTACAGTAAGCTTGTTAGCAAGTCCCATGCCTGTTTGGACAGGGGAGGTGAGCTGTTGTACTAACAATCATGCACCCAATTGAACTGGAGAGTGAAGCTTTGTCATGGGCCTCACAGTCCCAAAGATGATCTCTGATAATTGCAATGAAGCTTGGGTCATCTTTGGGGCCTCTAAGCCAGAAGTTTGTAGACATACAGTCAACAGCAGGTGTAGGAGCAGATGAGAGGCAGAACTGTATCTCCCACTGGAACAATGAGATAGCTCCATGAAGAAATGAAACATGTCTTAGATGTCTGGCACAGAGGACATCATGAATCTGTATGGGAGATCCAGAGAAGCACCATTAGCTACAGTGAATACACGAGTCCATTGATGACATACTCGCATTCCTTTCTTTCTCCATCTATCCATACCACCTGGTATAACAATCCCAGGAGAGACCAAAGAAAGTAAAGAGAGGTCATCATGAAGAGATGATCCCCAAGTTGGGGCTTCGATAGCTCATCTTGATATTGACCTTCTGTTTGAGGAAAGGAGTCAAAGTTCCAAAACTGCAGATTCTGTAAGAATGCCTTGCTTTCTCAGTGTGTGAAGTGGAATCTTCTCTAGTCAATCGGTGCACTGACTCTCTGTCTCTGCTGTCCAGACCCACACAAACAAATTCATTGTGCCTTCTGCTGTATCTCCAAATAGGAAATGAAAACTTTATGTCCTCTTCCAGACTAAAGTTTTCAATTAAACAATGATTCAATACCCAAAGGAATGTGAAAAGTATAAAACACACCCAAGATTCCTTAAGGAACAAGGGTCAGAGACTTGAGATCAATGCTATAATCCTTTCTTCAAGAAAGGTCAACTTCCTTCACTTTGCTAGTCCTTAAAGAGATGGATCTGGAAATCAGCTGTAAATGTGACAGGATTTAATCCTTCCAAAGACTTTGTAGGTGTGTACTCTGGTCCAGACTTACATAGGACTGAAGTTAGGAAAGTTCATTACCCATGATGCCACACTAACGCGGTGTGAATGTGAACCTGGTCACCACTCTCCAGAGCTCATATTCTTTGGGACATGTCTCACTGCCATTGTAGAAAGAAGAATTTAATAACCTCAACTGATGTTATCCCAGGTGAAATTCAGTATGTTTTGAATAGCACTCAGCAGAGTCTCCCAGTCAACACTCCCTTGTGTTTTATTTGTTTACAGATCAACAATTGCATATTTTCTAAGGTTATTATTTGAAGCAGAAATTCAGTTCATATTATAATCACTTCTTATTGTATTTTCCAAGTAATATTCTCAATGGTCTTCTAATGTCCTATATTTTACATGAATTTTATACAAGAAACCTTTAAAATGTGGGAACATTTTAGCTACTGGAAGGGAGACCTCTTCCTCTGAAGGGGAGTAACAGCAGAAGTGGCTGCTTATGGACCCTGTTATTGTCAGTCTCATTTTCTTTTACTTGCAGAATGTTATACACAGACTATCGGAACATGACTACTCCTGGCAGGTTGAGCATACTTAAACGGAACACTCCAACATCTTAACTACGCTAGAATCCAAAATTTTTTGAGCATCCACATGAAATCATAAATAGAAATTTCTCCACCTGACTTCACGCCACAGATCATATTCAGTTCAGACACACAAAAATGTGTAGAATCACCCTCAGGCCAAATATATAAAGTGTTTATGAAACCAAAAACAGCTTCATGATTCGACTCAGATCCTATTCCCCTGATGTATCATTAGGTACATGCAGATCGTATCTGACAAAGATCAAAAAATGCTTCGATTTCCATGCATTTTGTTAAGGGAGAATTAAGCTACACTGCTATAAATTACCAATTTCATTCTTTCTATTCTGCTTAGATTTTATTCTGTGCCAGTTAGATATTCTTTAGCTTCCAGACTCTCTTCTCAGATGTATCCACACGCTCTCTTCCCCAACGCCAAGTACACGGCTTCCCACAGACACCACCATGGCTGCCCTTTTCCCACAGGTCAGTTCACCTCCTTTCCTTTCGATTCTTTGACTCTCCTGTTTGGAGCAGCTGCTGTCAGACTAGGGAGGGTTGGGTTTTTGCCTTTGAAAAACCTAGTTAGTCTCTGTGCACAGATAAACATAATTTAGGTTTCCTCCTCATCCTCCCTATTTCCTTTTCTTTGTCCCTTCCCCCCTCCCCTCCTTTTCCTCCTCTTCCTTTGTCCTTTTACTCTTGTTTAAGAATTTCATTCACGCATATATTGGGTTTTGATTAAATCTACACCTAAGTTCCTCTCTCCCTGGTTCTTCCTCTATTTCCCACCACTTTTCCCTTTCAACTTCATCTACTTTGTTTATAAACTCATTGAGTCTACTTAGTGCTGCCTGTATGGGCATGAATGTAGGACCAATCTACTGGAACATGGATAGTGTTCCTGAGACCACTTCCCTGAAGAAACTGACTTCAGCTCCACCCTCAGCCATCAGTTGCTGATAGTTCCTTAACTATGGCTTGGACTTCACGAACCATACTGCATCCATACTGAGATTTTGGCTACTTTGATCTTGCATAGGATTTCTGAATGTAGTCACAGCCATTGTGAGTTCATGTGTACAATGGCCCTTTCATCCCTGGCAAAACAAATAAACAAACATTGTTTTACTGCAGATATACTACCTCTGATATAAACTTTCTACCCTCTTCTGGAAAGAATCCTGAGCTTCAAGGGAGGGGTATGATATAGATGTCCTATGTAGAGCTAAGCACTCTACAATCTTTTATTCTCTGCATGTTGACCAGTTGTGGGTCTTTACATTAATCACTCTCTACTGCAAAGAGAAGCATCTTTGATGAGTGCTGAAAGATTCACTAATATATAAGTATAAGGATAAGAACTTAGGATATTTTATTACTATGTTCATTTAGCACAATAATTGTATTAGACTATCCCCTATGACTTGGGCTGCAGTGAGTTGAGGAAAAGCTCATGGTATGATGTATGAGATCTATTTGTGGATCAGGTCCTAAGTCTAATCAGAAAGTAATTGGTCTCTCCCATCACATTTATGTCACTCTTGTAACAATGGACATATTTTGGCAGGTTGATTGTTATGTAGTTCTCAGGGTTCACAGTTGGGTAAGACTGTCGATTGCTTTTCTCAACTGGTAGATTTCACAGAATCTTCCAGCATCATGAAAGCTAACACTTAGAGATGAAGCTTTCAGGTCAGAACCATCTTGATTTCTCCATGTCCTATGACCCAAGTATGTAATGTTTGCAGCAATAGAGTCTTATACACCAAGTTCTGGAAGTTAACCATGAGCAATGGCAATAGCCTGAAATGCTTGGAGAATCTATGGAACCCCAATGAGCAACAGCTCGAAAAGAGATATTCCCTACTTGACACTAGGATTTAAAAAATATTAATAGTCTACGGTTTCTGAGAAGGGCCATATTCTCTTGTTACAAGGTAACTTCATTTGAACTCTTTTTATAAATGTTTATAATTTTTGGAAGCTTCTATAATAACAGGCTTCTATATAGCTTTTAAAGATGTTTTCATGGTTATTCCTGCCAATTCTTCCTCCTCTACCATCCCTCAACCCATTTAGCACTTCCTGTTATTCCTCCTTCCTTCTTCATATTAACCCATTCTGTCTGTCTTCCATTCAAAACCTTACTCGTTTCTGGATGTCTATCTGTATGGCAATTTAAACACATATATCTAAATATCCAAAGCTAATATATATATGTGTGTGTGTGTGTGTGTGTGTGTGTGTGTGTGTATGAAGAAATATGGTATATCCTCTTTCTAGGTCTGGTTATCTCACTTAGAATTTACCTGCAAATGTCATAATTTCCTTTTTTTAAAGCTAAATGATATTCTACTGTGTATATCTGTCACATTTTCTCTATTAATCTATAGTGGGACATGTTGAGTCTCTCCAGTCTATCCTTGGGTATTGTAAATAGAGCAAAGGTGAACATAAGCATGTCCAAGAGTGTTATAGCTGGATCATATATAGTAAATCTATTTCTTACTTTTTGAGGAAACTCCACCCTGATTTCCACAGTGGCTGTTCTATTTATCAGCAGTGAAGTGTTGATCTTCCTTTGTCTGCATCCAGACAGCATTTGTTGTTTCTGTTTCTTTTTCTTTTTAAAAACGTTTTAATCACTCTGACTATGGTAAGTCGAAATTTCAAAGTAGTTGTAACTGGTGACTAATAATGTTGGACATCTTAAAAATATTTCTCGATTGGGCTGGAGAGATAGCTCAGCAGTTAAGAGCACTGGCTGCTCTTGTAGAAGACCCAGGTTCAAATGCCAGAACCCCCATGGCAAATGACAACCATCCATAACTCCAGTTCCAGGAGATCCAACACCCTCTTCTGACCTCTGCAGGCATTGCACAAAACAGATGCACTTACATACATGCAGGCAAGGCACTCATACACATAAAATAAAAATAAATAAATAAATGAATAAAAATAAAAATAAATAAATAAATGAATAAATTTCTTAATAATTCTTTTCTTCTTTTGAGAATTATCTCTTTAGTTCTGTATCATACTTTTTAATTAGGTTCTCTGGGGGTTTTGGTGCTTAGGTTTTTTTTTTTTAATTCTGTATATATTTTAGACCCAAATCTCTTGTCAGATTTATAGTTGATAAAATTTTTCCAATTTTGTAGGCAGCCTTATCATTCGAATGATGATGACCTTTAAAAGTTTTCTTTTAGCTTCATGAGGTCTCATTTTTCAATTGTTGACATTAATGCTTGCACTACAGGGGTCCTATTGAGAATATCCTTTTCTGTGCTGCTGAGTTGAAGAATAGTCCCTGTTTTCTCCTCTAACAGATTCAGGGTATCAGGTCTTACGTCCTTGGTCCATTTGGAACTTGCGTAGGTTTAGAAATAAGGATTCCGTTTTATTCTTCTACATATAACTGTCCTGTTTGTCTAGAACCTTCTGTTGAAGATACTATCTTTCTCCACTGTGCTTTTGCTCTCTTGGTCAAACCTTAGGCGGCTGTAGGGTTGTAGACTTATATGTGGGTACTCAGTTTTAGTCCATGGATAAGTGTGACTGTTGTAATATCTTTGATTACTATAGATCTGTAGTATAACTTGAAATTGGGGATGGTGACACATTCAACAGTGCTTTCATTGTTCAATTTTTAACTATCTGGATTTTTTTGTTTCCCTGTGAATGTTGAATTGTATCTTCAGTGTTCATGTAGAACTATGTTGGTATTTTGATGAAGATTGTAGTGAATCGGTAGATTGTTTTTGGAAAAATAATAATTTTCATAATATTGGTCCTACCTATACATAAGCATGGGAGGTCTTTCCATCTTCTGGAATCTTCTTCACTGTCTTACAGTTTCTGTTGTACAAATTCTTTTACTTACTTGGTCAGATTTATTACATGATTGTCTTGAAGCTATTATGAATAGAGTTATTCCATGATTTCTTTCCTGGTATGTGTTTTGGATATATAGGAAGGCTATTGCTTAATAACATTTAGTTTAGCGCTCAGATCCAGCTCAAGTTCACCTATCTATGTGGAATCCATAGTAAGTTAGGTAGTAACTGATCCATGGTATCCTCCTTCACTTAACTTCTGGACATACATCATATAAACTATGAGTGCTAACCCTCTCACTAAATGATTCTTGCTTTACAAAGTAGCAGAGCTCTACAGATTACTGAATAGTCACTTCCATCTCAATATCAAGCAGGAATGACAACATATCATGCATGGTGTGCCGGGATGTTTGACAGGCCTTAACATTGTGAATTTTAAAGAGAGCACCATGCCATTAGCAAACTGTTGAATATATTACTTTTTTTGGCACACCATACTATTTGTCAATGAAAATGATCAAGACTAAATAACACAGCATTGGTTAATGCAATGCCTCCAAAATACCATGAAGGTGAAAGAAGAACAACAAAAAATAAAGCTGTGCTATGACTTGAAAGTAAAGCCGCCTTCCACCCACCCCACCATCAACCAAGTGAAAGCGATCAGCTTATGCTGGGAAAATTGCATATGGTTTTCTCTCTCCACAGATACCGCATCTGAAGCAGGTGGCATAAGATGTGTGAGAGCAAGAGGCTGTTATTTGGTTCTAACCATTCTGGAAATTACAGAGAGAAAATCACAGGCTGGTATCAGGTGTCCAAATCTTCAACTCAAAGGGTGAATCATAAAACTATTATAAAAAAATGCATCCTGCTGCAGTGACAGCTGTCATCCCAAATCTACCCGATACAGAACTGTGGTGACAGTCATTAATGACTTAAATGTGAGATTAGGCAGTGGGGTTTAATGGCATGGACAAGAAAATTTTTAAAAAGTTATTAGAAGTAAAACATCACCCTGTTGATAATGGAAAACACAGCCTAGGGATATGAGGTCATTTAAATAATTATGCAACATTTTACTTATTGATATTATTGTGTGTCTTGCCCAGTTACGAGGAGGCCAAATTTAAATCAAAGGAACAATTCATTTTGTTAATGTTCCTTTGATGTTGGCAGATTTGTCCTTATATGCTATTTCAGAAAATGTGCCAAGTAGCATAGAAATATAATGCAGAACCTGTGTTAGAAGAAAGAAAACTTCAGTTCACAGTGAAAGTAAAATTTGAACTTACATTTCTACACCCAATTGGCAGAGAAGGGAGTAGAGCTTAGGCTCCCAGTGTGTTCTTTGGTGGTGATTCAAATATCATTTTGATAACTGGAGTGAGGTCTTAAAAGTTTGGTTCACAAACTTTGCTTTGAGGATTTCTTCTATGCCAGAACTTTACTTGAAAACATTTGATGCCCTTGCTTTACGGCAGGGAACAGAGTGCTGATAGTATGCACTCTTGATTTTTGAAGCCCAGAGGTTAGAAAATGCAAAACTGAATCTCCAAATGGACTCTCATAAAATCAGTCACAAAGAGAAATGAAAGAGGTGTTAAGGGAAGTTTGCTCTTGTATCAAAGTGAATGGCATCAGAATGCCATAGAACTTTTTTTTAAAGATCAAGCAGAACACCATGAAGTAAAATGCCAGCAAAATATCATGAAGAAAAAAAAAATGAAATAGCACTGTGGTTTCCTTGCCCACCTGAACCAACAGCTCCCTGAAAATGCTTCTTGTGTTTCTAGTGTTTGGCAGCATCATATGTAACTCAAGGGTCATTGACTGCATGGTCTAAATGTTTATCTCCCCCCAAAATTCTTATGTTGAAATACAAACCTGAAAGAGAATGGTGTTAGAAAGTAGGGCCATTGAAAGGCAGTGAGGTCTCAGGGACAAATGTTCGTGAATATAGCAGTAGCATCTTTATAACTGAGTCCCAAGAGAGCAATGCTTCCCTGTGTGAGTCCCCTTTGCCTCACTCCACAGAGATGCCTGAGATGATCAATTTACAAAGAGATGTTTGGTTAGCTTGGTTTGGAGATTCAGATTTCTTTTATTATTTTTTTATAAATTTCTTTATGTTAATTTTATGTGTATGAGTCTTTTGCTTACATGTATATAAATACACACATATTGTGCATTTCCTGTGGAGGCCAGAAGAAACCACTGGATTCCCTGGAACTGGAGTATCACCTAGGTGGTTGCTAGGTGCAGTGTGAATGCTGGGAACCATACCTGGGTCTTCTGCAAGAGCAGAGAATGTTCTTAACCACTGACCCATCTTGGAGATTCCAATCTGAGGTGACCCCAATGGTTGTGTCTCTGATGAGGTATCTGACGACAATGGCAGGAACTTATATAAGACAGAATGCACCATCAGCAGCCTAGGGGCAGAGTAAGTGTTGAGAGGAGTCTCAGTCCACCTCAGGCATTTCCTGAAAACCACAATGCCCGTCATATTGCCCCTGCAGCAAGCGCTGCAGCCCTAGTACTTCCAACTCAGAGACTCAGCCAAGGTCCTGAGGGTGTTCAGCCTCCAAACAACAGGACAGCTTTTCATCAGGCAAGGACCCAGTTAGAAGATGGCATGTATAAAGCCAATAGTGTATCCTCCCAGACATCAAATATGCTCTACTACTAAACTTCCCAGCCATCAGAACTGGGAGAAACAAATTCCTCTTGTTTATAAGATACCAGATTATGGTATTTGATTGTAGGTTCCAGAATGAAACAAGACACTGACATTTAGAGACCATTTGTTCTCCCCAGCCAGTGTGGGGAAGCTGTGTAGAAAGCATTGGTTAGTGTGGAACAGAGTGTCTTCATCTCCTTGATCAAGCTATAGTTTTAACTACCAGCTTCTCAATGGAAGAGCTGTGTAAAATCACCAACTTGATCTAGGAGAGGACCGGAAAGGAGCTTCCTGGAACTGGGCAGGCAGGATCACAGACCTAGCCTTACCGTCTCAGTCATTTATCATTCCTCCCTTCCAACACTCAATTCTCATTACATCTCTGACTGCCTTTCTAGGGATGACACACTGTTAGTGAATTAAGAAAGCAACAAACCACTGATGCTATCTCTCCTGTGATCTTTGAATTATGCTATTTAAACGTGACATATGTAGGATCTGGTTGCATGGGGTCTATAAAAGTAAATCGTTTTAGCAAATCTGCCTGTTCTGCGTGATTCTCGATAATAATTGTCTAATGAGAGAATGATTGCTTTGTACAGACATGATTACTGAAAAAATGTTTCATCCATATGTTGCTAAATAATAGGAAATTCTCCAGTGAAGGGGCGGGGGGACAATGATTAGAAGAAACAAGATAGCTCAAAAAAATATTCCCCAATGTGTTAGTCAATTTTTTTTTTTTGAGCAGGCCAACTCTAAGTAAGTATAGAGTTTCATTTTACTGGAGGAAGTGGGCACATGTCTAACGGGATTAGACTCTCTCAGTTGCAGAAACGCTAGGTAGATTTCTTTGTCTTTTGAATCAAAGAATTGTGGCTTCTTTTGATACATTATATGGCCATAATAACTAGCTCCTCTCATAGTATTCTATGTGTAGCCTAATGTCGTTCAGGTTCTGGGAGAGCTAAGCTATACATTAATATTTCTCAAAATAGTCTCCAAAATATTTGGTTAGGTTTCCATCACAGGAATTGGCCACATCGCAATTGGAGGCAGTAGTCCTTCTTAGAGCAGATGACATAGGAATCCAGATAGTTATCAGTTTTGTTTAAGTTTTAAGTTGTCTACAGAAGCAAAATGACTATTGAATACCTTCCAAATGTCTAATGATCAGTTAAAACCAAATAGAAGAGCAGTTGTTTACAACCCTGAAGCTGTTTTGACCACCTTAGTTGACATGTGCAAGTCTCATTATTGTAGTGTGAAGAATAATAGTTCACCCATCTTCCTGAAAGCTGACTCATAGTTAGACACTACCAACCAAAGCCATAAAACTCTGTTTTACTCCTCCAAAGATAAGATGATGCCAAAACAATGGACTTCTTTAAATCCATATGTGGATTTTTCTACAAATGAATAATACACTGTTTTAAGTGTATTCCATTTTTTTATTATTCAGCATAAGCAATATCTGAGCATGAGTCAGGTATCTATAATTAGAACTCAAGGGATCATGATAAATTGAAAGTGCAAGTAAGATTATCACACAGTCATACAAAGAACAAATAGCTGCTAAGTGCATTCCTTCAGTGAAATCTTGCTGCTTGTGTATCAAGGAGGGCTGGTGGAGTGTATGTCGATCTGGTTTTGATGAATGAGGAGGAATTCACCCAAGGCTGTAAAAACCACTGTTGATATGGTAGAGCCTGTGCATAGACAGTCTTCCAGAATGTGGCATAGTCAAAGGTCAGAGCTGAACACAGGTAGATGCAGTCATGTGGAATGCCGTACATAAGACAATTAGAAAAAGAGTTCTGAAACCGAGTAAAATGAGTGTGGTTTAAAACAAAGCTCATGTGTCCTCAGATGAGAGCTGGTAACTGATATTACAGGGCTCATTCAGCACAGCTAGAAAGAAGATAGAAGATGCATGCTTAGAGCTCCCATATTTAAAATAGAGACATAAGAACAGAAAGAGGACTTGGCAAAGAATGAAGTCAACCAAGGACTGAAAGAGGACAAAGAGAAAAGTCATATATGTCAAAGCATATGAGACTGTAGTGGGGAATGAGGTCTAAGAATATTGGCAAAGAAGAGAGATAACTCAGGAGGAATATAGCGAGGAGGTCATAGAATTTGACATCTCAAAGGCTAATATTATTACTCTTCAAAAAATGTTAAGGAGAGATTTGAAGACATGACTTTCCAAACCTCGATGTGCCTCCTATCCAGTATAGTAGCAGTCACACATTGTTGGCTATTAAGGAACTGGAAACTCCAACTTCTTGACCCCTGCGAACTTGTTCTCAGCACTCAGATATCATATTCTCCATCAGTCCAAGAAACCCATATAATGCTAAGCAGAGATGTTTCACCCGTAAGTGAGTTTTTGTTTGAAAAGTTCCTTCAGCTATTAGTTTGGCCACATCAGGTGATGTTACATAGGAAGGAGGGAGGTATCCTTACAAGTCTTACCTAAATAGCAAGTTCATAATAAAATTGGTAGTGTTTTAAGAAAGCAGATTGCCAGCAGCCTTATTTGGCAGCAAATTTAACTGGAAGAGGTGATGGCAAGATGGCAAAATTATGTGCAGATTTTTTTTTTCAGTTAAGGTATAAACGAAGAAAACGAATGGACATGCAGGTCTGTGACGATGGACAGGTTTTTGAGGAAAACCTAGGAAAAGGAAAGACTGGGTAGCCAGTGGCGTTTTGTTGTTCATCCCATGATAAGAAAGGAACATCATGGGGGTGGGGCATGAGCAGAACACTGTGTCAGTTTCCCATGAAAGGAAACATTAACTTAAGAAGGGAAAAGGGTTATATGGAATCAAAGTTCCAGATATTCTTGCTTTGGGTCTTTGATGGCACAATACATTGTGGAAAGTCATGGGGAAACCCTGGCCAGAAAACAAAGTGAGACAGGATGGCCAACGTCTCAATATTTCCTTGTGGGTGCATCCCAGTGGCCTCAGTTCTTTCCATTTGACTCTGTCTGCTAAAGTTTCCATTGCCTCCCTGCAGCAACACAGCCTGTGTACTAAGACTTCAATCCATGGGCACTTGGCAGGCACTTGATATAAACGCTAGCAAGGTGGACCATTCGAGGGACTACGGACAAAAGAAGAAAGAATAAGTCACTGCCAGGCTTTTCAAAAAGAAACACAGGTAGAACGTTCGTGAATGTTCTTTAATACAAAATTGATCACTAATTCTAAACCGGTATAAAAAGACATGAGGTTTGTTTAGAATTATAGTGCATGGAGCTTAGAGGATATTTTGATTTATCTTTCTTTCAACTTTCCAAATCACGGTCCCTAGCTGGGAGGGAAGGAAAAGTAGAATGGCCTGAGCAACACAAGGGAGAATAATACAGTGGAGAGTGCCTTGGAGTGATTGTGGGCTAATATCAGTTTATGGAAATATCATGAGGAAACATTTGCTATCCAGTGGTAAAGCCAGGGCGTAAAGAAGGCTTCCTTTCATCACTCCACAAATGGGATTTTCTGGGTTATTACAAAATAAAATCATGTACCTTTTAGAGAAGATTGATGACTGAACACCCAATGAGGATTTTGGCAACACATTCAAGGTCACAGATGACTGCAGACAATTCCAAATCTGTGCACTGAGGGAGGCTTCCTACAAACTGTAACTTGAAGCAACTATCAATTCTCTTCAAATCAAAGAAACAGGAATTAGGTAAAGTTAAAATTCCAGAGAGGGGATGGCAGAGTAGAGGGCGCATGTCAGAACTGGCTTGTTGTTGGTTTTTAATCGATCCATAAGATAAAAATGGTTTCATATTTTAAGTAATTGGAGAAGATATAAAGAATAAGATTAATGGTTTGGGTTATGCTAAAGTGATATGAAACCCACATTTCGGTGTCAATAGGTGAATTTGTAACCATATAGCCACACCTGATGTGTGGTTTGTCTCTGTATATGCTTATTTTGTTGCAAGCACTGTGTCTGCATCAGAGACTGCATAGCTTGCAAAGCCTAAAATATTTTCTACTTTCTGGCTCTTTATGGAAATTTTTGGCAGCCACTAAGATAGAAGTTTCTTTATTTTTCTTTTTCTCCCAGCTTTGAAAGAGGCTTATTTTCCTATATATAGGTCCCATGGAGGCAAGTTGGATTAACATTAACATGTGTTAAAAATTGAGGTTTTTTTTTTTTCGAAAAAGGAATGGTAATTTTTGATGGTTATTGATTTTCTCTGTTTCTGAAAACACTTGGAAAAGACCCAGACTTTTCGTTTGTGTCTACCACTGGGCTGGGATCTCCTCAACAGTTGCACAGACTGCAAGCATATGCTCTTGGTGGAAACATATTTTTAACCAATCTCATAAGAATTTATTGAGCATTGTCCGAGACACTGAGAGAATGGCATAGAAGGGAGTCGCCCTGGTGGTTGGGATTACGGGGAAAGGGGCAGACAGCGGAGAAGTAAACAGGTGAGTCAACTTCAGACCATGAAAAGTAGAATGTAGAGAAAAAGGCGAATGAAGAGTGGTCTAGTTGGCAGAGGAGATGTGACTAGGCAGGAAGGAAAGGCTTTTTCAGGAAATGATCCTTAACCTGAAAGATGAGGGAGAAAAGGAAGTAGCCATGCACAAAGCCTAGGAATGGTGCGGTGCCTGGGAAAGCTGAAGGAAATACAAGATGGGCAGGTCAATTTACAACCTCCTAGAGGAGTAAATGGGACGCAGAGATTCAGCAGGCAGGTGGGGGCCGTGGGAAGAAGGAGAGAGACAGGGAAATAAGAGATGCATAGAGATAGGAATCAGTGTCTTCACATCACCATCAGGAGGATGGATTTTATTCTGAACACAATAGGGAATGGGTGGGAGCTGCAGTGGGTGAGAACATGTTCAAAAGAGCCATCTGGGTGCCATGCTTCTCTACCAATGCTGTGGTTGCAAGAGTGTAATCACAGACTACCAGGGGTACAGAACAAGCAGGCGGGAAATGGCGGATGCTGGGTCTGAGCAGATGGTAAGAAGCAGGAAACTAAGAGTTATGATCTGGTGAGGTAAAACTGCGAGTCTCAAATGCAAGTTAAAAGAAGAAAAAATACGAACAGTGCAGTTAGAAATAATCAGTGTTTGGAAAATGATCCCAAGCCTATTCCAAGTTCATACATTAAGATGAAAGTCAACCTAAGAGTGGTTAATGTTTACTGTGGTGGCACCTGAAATCATTAGGGTTGTGGAAGAAGGGTGAAGGCTCTGCAGATGGTCTGCAAATACTGTTATCATTGAAAAGAATGAAAGGAGTGGACGCTGTGGAACAGTGCTCATGCCAAAGGACAACAAACAAAATGAAGCAGGCCAAGAGCACACACAGCCTCACAAAGTCTCACCTGGAATGGTCTCATGTTAAAGAACATTGAGTTCACAGACTGTCCCAAAATTAGCCAGGCGATAATTTTTGTTTTACAGAGCAGGGGCCTATACGAATTGGCGACAAGGGTTTGCACTGGAAACTGAGGAGCACTGGCTAATGTTCAGTTGACACCACATCGAAAAATGGACACATTTAAAATGCATTCACTAATAACAAAGATTATTTCCCCAGTGAGAGGTTGTAAGGACAGCTAGACAGTCTGGCTCAGTGGAACCCCCATTTCAAATGCTGAAATCCTCAAGGTGATAGGGGCTCTGAGAGAAGACTCCTAGGGCGAGCCCAAGGGAACCTCCATCACTCCTCAGGGGTTCAGGTGGACTCTGAATTTTCTCTGACACTTGGGAGAGGCTGAGATTTGAAGCTGAAGCAATTGCCTACACGTCTGACAGCAGTTTTTAAAAAAATCATGATAGATGGATGGATAGATAGGTAGACAGATGAACGATAGCTAGATTGTAGATAGGTGTAGATGGATAGAGAGATGGTGAAAATATATGTGTTGCTTTGAAAGTTAACAATTGTTAAAGGACCAGAAAACAAAGCTTTACATTCATGAAAGGAATGCTGAGTTTCAATATACATATTCCTCTGAACAGGTAAGTAATTAAGTGATTTGTTTCAGACCATAGGTATATTTGGGGCACATATAGAAGCCAAATTAGTTTTTTTCAGGATGGAGTCATATTTAATTGCTTATTTGATAGCAGAGAGAGTACCTCCCATCCTCCACCCAGTCTTTCAACAAAGACTGAGCAAGGGAACACGACATGCTCGCTCTGTGAATGATCTTTTACAGGTAAGACCTTGGGTATTTATCTCACCTGTATTTTTGCTGTTCCAACCTCCAGCTTGTGAGCAAAATAACGTATTAGAATTAGATACTTAAACTGGGGCTGGAGAGATGGCTCAGGTGTTAAGAGGAATGGCTGCTTTTTCAGAGGACATCATAGTATCTAACATCTGTCCATAACTCCAGTTCCAGGGGATTGATGCCTTCTTCCCATCTCTGTGGTTCTTGCATGACACAGATGCACTTCTATACATGCAGCCAAAACACTCACGCCCCCAAACTAAAAACAAATAATTTTAAAAGATATTTGAATGGTTTCTTTAACGTTTTTCTTAATTTCTAAGATTTGGGTCCTCGCAATCATGAGAAACTTCCAGTGATGCCATGTCGCTTACTTCTCGGCTGTACGTCAGGGACTGGAGAATGGAGGGAAGCTCTTCCAGTTGTTTAACCTGATGAGCTTCGAAGTTCTATGTGGGTACATCGTGTAAATCAGGTTTTTTTAACCCTCATCCCTCCGAGTACTCCATCCATTACAGCCTGAAGGGTGAAACTCTTCTTGCAACAACCTTCTTTTTTTTTTTTTTTGGTGAAACTTGATGCTTTTTTTTTTTTGCAACAAAAAGATTTAAAATGAAACTTCTCTTTATTTTGAAGCAATGTCTCCCTCTCTCATTGAGTACTCAGTGTAGGCACCCAAAATCCAGAATGATGCAGCATCAGCTGGGTGTGAAAAACACGCGCACTGTTTCTTTTTTTCCGTAAGCAAAGTAGTATTTACCAGTTAAATCCCCAGGTAGTTAGGTCTCAAACAGTCAGAAATAAAATTAGCAAATGAAACATCTGTTCCTCACTATTATTTTATAATCACATTAATTGGCAGATGTCTTTAGGTAACAGAGAAAAGCGTATCAGCCATTACTTGTGTTTCCATGGGGTTATGCTTCTGGCCACTGGATATCACACACCTAAAAGACCATCCCAGCAGGAGATAAAGTTGCATTCGACTCAGAGTAGCTGGCTTTCTTCCTGTGCAAAACCTCCTGACAGAAGGGCCAACTGCCCACTGCCAAGTGCAAATAAGATGCCCCGTTAGATGCTGTTGTGGAGAACCCTACCCTCCCTCCTTCCAGGTTTGGTTTTTCAATTATCATGTAGTTTGCACAAAAGCACCATGCCAATTCAATTACTGCCTGATTAATGGAGTGTTGCAGGTTTATTTCAGGGGTCTAGCTAGCTATTAATTAGCATATTGGGGCCTATACTCTACTGTTCTGTCCTGATATGCTTTGAAAAGTCCCCAGTGCAATTAAAAAACTCTAATATGCTTTAAATAGTTATTTGAGAACACACTTCCAGACTTTTTTAAACTCCTCAGGGATTTTTAAGCACGTCCAGATTTATGATAAGGCATCTAAACTTCCCTGAAAAGCACATTCTTCTCTTCTCTACAAGATTCTGGAACATATGTTTACTGGGTAGTGGAGACTGTTTCCTGGAACTGAAAAGGAAGAGTCTTCAGAGAAAGTCAAGTCAGGGCCATGCCCTGATAGATTGCTTCTGCAACTAGTTTTGAGTTGTACACTTTCCCAGGGATCCATCCTAGGATCTCCTATTAGACTGAAGAGTGGAATATATTGGATTTAATACCACTGCCTTTGTTGTGGTGATGGTTGTGGAACATCACTGACTGAATGCTCCTTTCTGTACAAACGAAGAGCCACTTCTCATCCACTTTTGCCACTTGTAAGTGTGACTAAAGATAGGTTAGGAAAGATTAGACTCCCATCAGTCTTCGAAAATGCCACTTGTAAATCAAGAAGTGGGAGATGGCAATGCACGCATTTACTATTGGAGGAGACTCCCGTTAAAGGGAGAGGGAGAGAAGACAGGAACAGGAAGTTGTGGCTTCATGTGAAGACTCACGCTATTAATAGGAAATGTACTGGGTTCTGAAAAATGGTGATTTCATAATACTATGAGTGTAGATAAAATTTTAAGTTCACAGTGCATAACCATACTTATATACTACATACATAGAAAATACAGGCAAAATATGCAACACGTAGGAACATCTATCTGATAATTAGCATTTCATGTATGAGCAATACTTTAAGAACTTGGGTCTTCTGCAGTACCTAAGATAAATGGGATCTAGAAATAGCAGGGAAGGTCAGTAGATGGCCTGTTATGAAGTCACTGTACACTCAGCAGAGAGGTGAGGGAATGGATATTCTGACATATGAAGATGTGAAATAAAAACTGTATGACCCCACCATCTCACCTCAGCATCTGCATCTACAAGATGGTGATGCTGGTATGAAGGCCTGAAGACATTATAAAATAAGGGAATATTTGCCAATAATATCTATCTTATTAAAGAGAACACTGCTTTAAATGCATCTCATTACAGAACAAGCATTTTTCAGTAACAGTATGATGACATTTCCACTAAAAATAGATCTCCAGGCATATACATGAGTAAATATTTACCACTATGAGTCTGCTGGATTTCATTTGTTTTGTGATTTTTATTAAAGTTTTGCATATTTTATATAGAACATCTTAATAAACTTTATTACCCCTTCCCCACTGACAGACCCTTATAGGCTGCCACACACACTGGAATTCACACATTCTGTGATCTGTCAAGGCCTATCATGTCAAGTTAGTGTCCGTGAATGCTCTTCCGTGCAAGTTCATCCACTGGGGTCTACTCAGCCTATCTCTAGAAAGAAGATCTTCTCTTTAAGAAGATCAGCTCTTCCTCACCCAGCAGTAATCAGCTGTCCGTAACTCTTCGACTAAGATTGAGGCCTGTTGCCCATTTGCACAGTTCTGTGCTGAGGTTTTGTCTGCTTGAATTTGGATGGGTCTTGTGCATTCTGCCACCATTGCTGTAGGTTCATGTGAGCAAGGTCCCAGGAACTTGTAGGACTCCATTTCCACATGGTCGTGGACTTCCTCCCTGGCTATTGTAATTTTTCTGCCCCCTATTCTATAACGGTCCCTGAGTCCTGTCCAAGAACTCAAATTCTGCAGACTTTTACTCTCTGTGTACTCCAGCTCCTCTGTTGCATGAGGGAGCTTTGTGAATGAGAATTGAGAGACTCATTGGTGTCCCCTTTGCCCCTTGTTCTGTGTTCCTTGAGCCTTAAATGTAGAGGTTGCATTGGGAGATCACAGACAATGTTTGTGTGTAACCACTCGTGGTACTCTGTATTAGTCTTCCTCTGGTGCAAAAGAAGCTTCTTTGATGAGCGGTGCCTGGGATATTTGTCTGTAAATAAAAGGTTCCATATTTTACACGTAGTCAGAAATTACATTTGTCTAAGGATGTGACAGCCTTGCAGTTTTCTATAAAATGTATGACCTCTGCAGCTATGTATATTTGGCTGTGTTTACAGTACCGCACATGATTTTCTTCCAATTGAGTGAGCTTTAAATCCAACTAGATAGCTGTTGTTTACCCCCAAGATAAAAGGACCACTTCTGCACCAATGTCATTTGTTGTGCCAGTCATTGGTGTCATTATTTGCCCCTGAATGGATTTAATTTCTAATTGTATCCAATAACCACTTAGATCAAATATATGGGTACAGTTCTCTCTATACTCTTAATCCATACAGTGACTACATCAGTTAAAATAGAGCCAATCACAGATAAATGAAATGTGGATGTATGATTGACCCACATACAGATGATCAGTAGATAGATGATAGATAGATGATATATTGATATATAGATATATAGATGATAGAGAGATAGATGGTAGATGACAGATATATAGATGATAGAGATAGATGATTAGTAGACAGATAATAAAGATGATTGATAGATAGATTATAGATGATTAATAGGTGATATAGATAATTAATAGATGGACGATAGACAGATGTGAGATAGATTATAGATAGATTATATATAGATTATAGAATAGATAGATAGATGATAGATATATGTGAGATAGACAGATGATAGATAGATAAACAGACAGGACAGATAGATGTGAGATAGATGATGGATAGATAAATAGATGGATATTATACAGATTTAAAAGGAAATTTAACATGAAAACTGACTGTCATGATTATAAAGCCTGAGAAGCCCAATGATATGGCGTCTGCAAGGTGGACAAATAAAAAAGAAGTGACATAATTTCACCTGCATCTAAAAACCTGAAAGTTGAGGTGAAAATTGGTGTCATCCCTGGAGTCCAAAGACCCACCAACCAGGAACTCCCATATCTCAGGACAGAAGATGAGTGTCCCAGTTAAAGAAGAAAAAGAGCCCTTTCTTCTCCCTCCACTTTGTTCTCTTCCAGTCCTCAGTAAATTGTTTAATGCCCACTATGATGGATGAAAGAGGATCTTTGTTGTTGAATCTACTAACTAAAAAACAACAACAAAAATCTGCCAGGAAACACCTTCACAGAAACACCTTGAAATGGCTTCCTAGTCATCTGAATACACCTTCATCCTGCAGAATTAATACAAAATTGTCCAGTACACTAATCTAGATATCATGTGGCAAACACATGCCCTAAAACCGGCAGCGGCAGGCCGAAAACATTTCCATGTTGAGGTTTCCAATCTCCCGAAAGCACTGCTCTTCAAAAATGTTTGCATTATCAGCAGGGTTAAAGGCCATCTGTTTCCATAAGCAGAATACAGTACTTCATTTGAGATCTTTGGTATTTATCAGTGGGTTCCATGGTAAACATTATGCTCCTGATCCACCAAAGGATATCAGCATAAAGCAATAATTCCCGAGAGATGATTGAACTATTAGTCTTTAGAACTCTGTTTACTTCATGTTATAGAAGCACAAGTAGAAGAAACAGAACAAATGTCTAGATTTTCTACAGATAAGCATATTAACTTTAAAAAAATGTTGCTTGACCAAAGTGGTTACTAATTATGAATATGGAGCCTAAATATTACAGAAACTATTTTTCTTGCAAATAATTTCATGATATGAGCATACCAATTTTGAAGCAATTTGTACCCCCTAAAGCACTCTGTTTGGAAGAAAATAGAATGTCTTAAGGCAATGGTAAAATTATTATATGGTAGAGTTATTATAGTTATTTTATAGAACAGATAAAGTTTGTTCTGTAATTTGGAGTAAGATGTCCTTTCAGCTCTGTGTTTCCGCTGTCAGTTCTCCTGGTACCCACTTCACTAGCTTTCCTTTCTAAAGGATGAGAGACTCATTCAAATTCAGTCTTCGGAGAATGATGAGTTGAAACGTTTGTTCTGGGTGGTGAAGTATGAACAGGTCCAGATGTTCCACACGGTGAGTGGTGAAGAATGTGGCCTCAACTCAGTTACACACATTGTAGGCTGCATCCTTGGGAGAGGGTGTCTCTTCCTAACATCCAGGTTGTATTTGCAGACGCTAGGAGAAAGAAACTTCTTAGGGTAAGAACAGGACTGAGCAGTTCTAGGGAGGATATCATAAGTTACTGTTTCCAGCTTTAGAAATTTCCATGTTTATTTGATCCTCCATTCTCTGGTAAAACTACATCTTTTATTTAAGTAGTAGAGAGTGAGCACATTAGAATCATTGACTAACATGACTAATTTTTCAAATTCTGTAGGAAAACCTCCAACGTATTTCAGCCGTACACTTTGGGGTCTGAATTTCTAAAGTTGTGTCCTGTAACAGAAACATATTCCACATGCTCCACAGTTAATTGAGAACCAAATGCCTCCCACATTCCGCAAAACACAGGTTCTCTGATTTGTGAAATTAAAATAAATAAATAAAGGAAAAGTCTTTGATATTTGGTAGCAGAGTGTTGTAAAGTGACTTAAAGATATTCTTTAGTTTTAAGTAAGCATTATGTGATTAAGAATATGCATCTTTTATTTAATTCATTTTTGTTATGTGGAATCTTAATTTTCAAAACTTGGTTTCCTAATAAATGAAAGAAGGTTCTATGAAAACAACATGACAAGATGAACCACGTCCATAGTCCCAGGAGAATAATGGGCAAGTCCAGGAACTCATCCAACTCCTACACAAATGTCACTTTCACAGATCTGTTTTTGTTTGTACATTAGAAATCTTTTGAAAAAGTAAATAAGAACAATAGTGAGTTCTTTCAACCATGAAAAGGGTCAACAACTTTGATAAATCCAACTAATTCATTCCTTCCAGAATGGTATTTTAAATATTTTATTGTAATGTATACTTTCACTGTCTGGAATTATTTTTAGATAGGTTAAATAATTAAAGGTGCTATTTGCAAAGTAGTTTTAGATACGAATGTTACGTGCAACATGAATTATTTCACAAAAGTTATTTCTAAACTTTATAAACTTGTTTAAGTTGAAATGTCACTAATGAACTTTTCTTTGGTCAACCAGTAACAATTTCTTATAAATTATCATTACAATAAAAACACTCTCCCTGATGTTGTAAACTATGAAGGCAAAGAAAGAAAATGAACATTTCTAATCAAATTCTGTATGGAAATTTCAAAAAGAATGTTTTCTACATTAACCTAAGATTCTTTTTAAACTTTATAAGCTATTCTTTGAAGTATTTCTGGTATTTAAGAGAAAGATGAGCACATTTTTTTTGTACTATACGCTAAATTTCAGCCCACAGCGAGTGTTTATGATTCAGATATAAAACCTCAGAAATAAAAAAATGTGAAGGCAACCTTAACTACAGTGTTGAAAAAGCAATGTTGTAATTTTATATGTTAATCTATCAATACACAGCATGTGCAAACATATGTTTACAGACAGGGAGAGAAGAATATACAAATGAGGAGATGAAATTCTTGTATCTCATTTGATGCTCTATAATTTCTATCAATTTATGAATGTTTTGTTTCTGTGTTATGATTTCATTTGAAGCTGACATAATGCAACTTGGGCTTATTTGCAAGGGATTCATCACCAGCATTCTCGGAGCTGGTACTGCCAGCTTCTGCAGAAAACGGGAAGACGCTGCCTGCAGAGACAACTACAGGGAGCACAGGAGAATGAAAATGGCATGCAACGGGAACTTGGGGGCGGCTTTGGTAGGCAGCACAGGTATGCATTCAATTTTATGAGCACATCTGGTTTATCTGCATTTCTAAATTCGGCCCTTAGGGTTCCGAGGAAAATTTGTGGCAAAAGAAAGATAAAACGGTGATTTACCAGTCTTCCTCTGACCCAACAAAGCAGCCCAGCTCATTTGCTAACCATTATGAAACCGAAACAAAATTCAGGGACAAACAAGACAATTAATTTTTTTTAAGAACCCCCCCCTGTGTAAAAAGCATTCCTGTCTTGATGGCACGACTTCCAACACATGGTCCGCAGCAAAAGACTGAAGAAGGGCAGGGGCTCAGTTTGCCTCTTTTCTTGAGTTTACTCAAGTTACAAGATTTTGCAAAACATTTAGGTGAGTTACGGTATGGAATTAGCAGATGGCTTTAATTTTCATTGGGGATGGGAAGGCATCCTGCAATTTTCCTTACTAATGTGATGGATGAGTTTTGCAAAGGTTTAAAGCAGTAACTTCGATAGTTGCCGGGAGAATGCAAAATTCTATTATTAAACGCTAGTACCATGGTACGGTTTGGAGGAGTTTATGGAAGAAAGCCGTGGAAACTACACGGTAACACAAGTTGAAGTTTTGTAAAAATTTCCATTAGACAGAATCTTGATAGAAAGTTATTAAATCATATTTTCTTTATCTGGAAAAAATGTAGGATTTTTTTAAAAAGAAAAAGTCACATTTTACTTAGTGTGCATGCGTGTGTGTGTGTGTGTACCAACATGCTGGGTGGAGGAATCCAAGGACAATCTGAAGAGGCTCATTCTCTCTTTCATCTGTATATTTCTCAGCAAATTGAACTCAGATCATCAGATTTGGTGGCAAGTGCCTTTACTCACTGAAATATAATTCCAGCCCACATTTAAGATCTTGTTAAAGTTGATTTTGATCTTAATCGTTTTTCTCTGATTTTAATAAAATAAGTACATACAGAAAATAAATAAATCAACACCAAACCTAAATAATCAAGAATTTAAAAGTAGTCTAGAAGGAGACGGTTAAATGGAGAAAGCTCTTGCTGAGCAAGCATGAGGACCTGGATTCAGATTCTCAGAATCCACATAAAACCATGGAAGTACTCATCTGTAATTCCCACCCTCGTGCAACTTGGAAATGAGAGGCAGAAACAGGAGAATCCCGGGCACTTGTAGGTGAACTAGCCTGGAAAATGGAGCCACAAAGAAACAATAAGGGAAATGTCTCAAACAAGAAAGAAAGTGAACACAGACATCTGAGGCTGTTTTTGAACCTCAACACCCCTGCCATGGCATGCTCCCACCTACATTTATACATCTGCACATAATAATCAAAAACTCATGACTGACCAAGCCATAGGGGAAAACCTAATAATATCACTATGTTAAATGGACAAAGTAATGGTCTGCTCCCTAAGCTCTTACTTTTATACCTGTAGATTAGTACATCCCTCAACCCTCAGCAGAGAAACTTCTTTTGCAGAAAATTACAAGTAATACAGAAACTATAACTGTTCAACATTCAGAGAAAAGACTATGGAGTGCTCAGCTTTGAACAGAACATCTATATGACATCTCCCCCTTTCACGGCTCTGGGTCATTAAAGAAGAGATGGAAAGACTATAAAAGTCATAGATAGCAGGCATTGGCAGCAAAGCAGTATTTGCAGAACATGACTAGGATGTTGAACACATAAACTCAGAGTGAGTGTGGCAAGAAGTGCAAGACCTGTACAAGATTAAATCAGGCAAAATTCCCCCATGGATGAGTAAAGAGCTCATGAAGTCCCACATCTAGGTACGGATCTATTGGCAAGTAATGGGTGCTGGTAGAGAGTTAGTTTTCTTCAGGGACGTGATCCCAGAAGAGATTACCTATGATCCAGTAGATGGTTCTAAACCCATACCAACAACACTAAGTAGACTCAGTGGGTTTAAAAACAAAGCAGAAGAGGTTGAGATGGAAAAGTTGTGGATGTAGGGGAGGAAATTGGGGGACTTGGAATGAATTTGATCAAAATACACCACACATGTATGGAGCTCTGAAATAAATAAAAAATGTAACTAAGAAAAAGAAGTAAAACTAAATCATATGATAGACTAATTTTTAATTTTTCTAAGCATTGTCCATACTGATTTACAGTGTTTGAAGCAGCCTGAAATCCCAAAGTTACTGGCGCAGCAAACTATTGCTATTGGTGCAGCAGTAGCAATTTTATCTTGGAGATAACAGCTGTCTAATTGGAATTAGAGACTCTCAACTGGAGGTAACTCATGTAGAGTACTGTAAACATAGCCAGATACATATGGCTGAAGGGGTCTCAGATCCTACAGAAAAATCCACTCTTGCCACATTCCTAGACCAAGCTAATTTCTTACTTTATTCTAAATATTCATCTTCATATTTACAGACAAGTGTACTTTTCATGTCTCATCAAGATGCTTCTTTTTGAACAAATGGAGATGATTCAGAGTTGCAAAACTAAGTCAAACACAGAGAATAAGTGTCTGTGAGTCACTTAACCATAAGTAGCACATAATTAATCTTCTACACATAGGATAAATGTATCTCTCAACTCTTACCAGACAATTTTCCTTATGCAGCATATGGTGGTAAACACAGAAACCCGAAATCGGCCAGTGTGCAGAGAACAAGACGGTTCAGAGTGCTTATCCATAGTTAGGACACATATTTCAAATCTCTGCTTCCCAAGGCTCAGAGACCATTGCAGAGGAGAGGTGAAAATATTATAAGAACCAGAGGGACTGGAGGACCATAAGGAAACAGAGTCTTCTAGACACCTAGTCAGATATTCACACAAACTCAGAGCAATGGTGACAACATGCACAAGTCCTATGAAAGTTCAAATCAGAAAAAAATCCCAGCATAGCCATGGGAAAGTGGTTAAGGAACCCCAACCCAACCTAAGGAACTTTTGACTATTAATGGCTGCTGGGAGGGGAAGAGACAGTGTCTTACAGGGATGGGACTCTTGGTGGGTCTAATGGATAGACTCACCCTGAAGAGACAACTGAGGACACAAAGGAGATTCTATATGCTATATTATACATATAATGTATATATAATACAATGTATATATTATATATAAGAAAGTACACTAAACTGGTCAGAAGACAGTGTGGGGAGATGTGAATAGAATAAGGGAGGGGACATAAACACCATCAACCTACATTGTATGAAAATCCCTAAAATTCAATAATTTTTTTTTAATTTAATGAAGTAAATAATTACAGAATCTCATCATCCATGCATGATCACCATATCAAATTGTTGTCTAAAATCACTTCATGAACATGTTCACTGCACACATTTTAAAGGAGATAATGTCATGATGTGCATATGCAGGAAGGAGTGTGTTTAGAATGATACACATGCCTATAAGTCAGTTAATACAGGTTTCTCTTGCCAATATTATTTTCCAAAGGGCATTTGATTTTATTGAGATACGAATACTTAATAAGTTCTTTATTACAGAATCTACAAGCTTCCAAATATTTGTCTATTTTGAATTTCTGTTATATTATTATGTTGGTACTTTTTCATTAAACATGTTTATGTTTGGTTTGTATCATGTACTCTTTTCTTTCTTATCTTACTAAAGATCTTCCCTCTCCTTTTCCTTATTAGCATTTATGAGTTCTTTCAGTGTAATGAGAGTAACACATTTTTCACATAACCCTGTCAGTTTTCTTACATTTTAATTGTCATGTCACTTTTAGTCACACAGAAATGTTTCAATGTACTTAAATATATCTGTTGATTTTTTTATGATAATTACTGAGAAAAAGCATTTTCATTTGTGCTTATAAAATTGAAGTATTTTGACACTTTTCAGGGTAAAAGTTCACCCCATTTACATATTATAATCACTGCTAAATATTAATTCACTGGTTGATTCATTAACTCCAATATCAGTTTTAAGAATTATTGTTCAGTCATGTTCTCATCTTTATCAGAAATACTGAAACTTACACCTGAATTTTAAGGTCCATTTCCCAGAATATAAAAATGGTAGACAACTGTATCAAAATCGTCACAGGAGGAATTCAGGATCTCATGAATGACTGTAGGGACGTCTCTGGACTTCATTACAAAAACCCCAAAATTCCTGCTACTTCTTGGTTTGTTCATTTAGCCACATAATTTTTTAAATGAATAAATGTTTCCCAAATATTTGAAAGGCAATGGCTTAGGAATAAGTCACGCAAAAGTGAGGAAACATAGGATGTGATAGCCTCATCAATAAAGCCGAAGTTATAGATAATGGCGAGACTACTAAATTAAGAATTTAAGCTGGAAAGATAGTTCAGCAGTTCAGACCACTGGCTGGTCTTTCAGAGGACCATGATTTCGGTCCCAGCACCCATGTGGGAGTGGTAGTTAACAACCATTAGTAACTCAGGTTCCAGCATATCTGATGCCCTTTTCTGGCCTCCACAGGCACTCACCCACATGAGGCACTTACATACAACAGGCAAAATGCTCAAACATATAGAATAAAAATAAATAATAAATAATTTTAAATGTAGAGTTTGAAAAAAGTGTAATTATATTGTTACAATGGAGAGGCAGGTACTGCCTAGAATAATAATTGGGGGAGTAACTAGTCTTGGGCAGTCAAGGAGGGTCTCCATGAAGAAGTGACATTATCAGGGATATCTGACAGCAGATTTGGAATTGACATAGTGAAGAAGAAGCAGAGCATGCTTCATGGAAGAAGCCTAGGAGAAGCCAAATAGTGGGAAAAGGAACCATGTGAATCCAAAACACAATTTAAACAGGAATTTAAGGTCAATAAGTGGTAGAGTACTCTTCAGTGAAGTTACATAGAAAGTGAGGACAGAATCTAAGACTTTGAGGCAGGGGTAGGATTTAGGCCGTTAGCCATCTCGACATGTAACAAAGTGGGGAATTGTGACTGGCGTCCAGCAAGAAAAGGCATAGGTTATACCATCATATTTGGACATATAAAGTCTGAGATGCCTAGGAGTTCAGGTCATACTGTTTATCACCCTCAGATATATGGTTAAGTATATGGATGAACCTCCTAAGAAAGGTCTCAAAGGGTTATTGTCAACCTAGATCATTCTTTCTTCTCTTCAAGGATATTTGGCATTATCTTGAGATGTTTTTGTTACAACTGAAACAGATGAGAGTAATTCTGGCACCTAGAAAGTACAGGTTGTGAATTCTGTACTAATAATTATACTGGGTAGGTAAGAACCTCTCAAGAAAAAGAATCATTCCACCCAAAATGCGAGTAGTGCTAAGATAGAGAAACCTGGCAAAATCTACGTTATTAGTTGCAGGCAAATATGATCATCTAAATCTATGGTAAGAAGGAAGCCAAGGACAGGTAAAAACTCAGGCTGCAAAAGTCAGGGAGAGGAAAGATGAGCTTCAAAATATCTCGTAAGATGGACAAATGTTGGCTTTGGCAGCTAAACTACAGAGAAGATAAGTGTGGTCCCTGCACAAGGATGACATAAAAATTCATGTTCTATGATTTGGGAGCTGTCAATATGGCTCTGTGGTAGGGCATTGCCCTAGCACGCATGGGGCACTGTGTTTGATTGCCAGCAAAATCATTTGGTGAGAAGGCTTACCCGGTGAAGACAGTTGCTGCCAAGTCCGAAACCCTCAGTGTGGAAGGAGGGAACCAACTCCTACAAGATATCTTCTGATCTCCATAGATGCTCCATAGCCTGGGCACATGCACACACACACACACACACACACACACACACACACACACACACAAACACACATATACACAATTCATAAATGTTAAAATATATTTTTTAAAACGTGACCAGGAGATGTGACTGGATATCTGGACTCTTTAGGAATTTTCATGAGAATGAACTGAATTAGCTCTCTGCTCTGTGTAACATGTTATCCCACAAATTAGCTTAGTATCTGACAATAGTAAACAATCCCCATTTCTGTGGTCAGGGATTTAGGTGCTTCTGCCTCAGTCACCACGGCTTGTGGTACTTCAAGCTTCAGGTGACCTCTATGCGAGTCTGATGATCACCTTAAGGTTCAGCAAGAGCTGAGACATTGGTACAAACTCCCTGCTGTAGACCCTGGCAACTCAGATCCTCACTGACTGCTCACTGGCAGTTTTAGTTCTCACCATCTGACTTTCACCATCTCATTATGAGAAAAGCCAAAGAGACAGAGAGAGAGAGAGAGAGAGAGAGAGAGAGAGAGAGAGAGAGAGAAAGAGAGAATGTTAACCAACCTTCCATTGCTATAACAAATACTGGAGATAATCAGTTTAAAACTAAACCTTCCACTTCAGCCCTTACTTTGCCAGCCCATGACAGATTAGCTCTGTGGCATTCAGGTCTGTGTCAAGAGAGTACATTTTGGTGAAAGCAGGTGGTAAAATCAAACCAAAGTTCATGTCTTTAAGATGGGAGCAGGAGGACAAAGTTGGGGTCTTACTACTTTCTTCAAGAACATACTTCCTGGGCTGGGGAGATAGGTCAGTCAATAAAATATCAGTCATATAGACATAGAGACCTAATTTAATCCTCGGCAACAATACAAAATCCTGGCTCAAAAGCTTGCAGAAACAGGCATATCCTTGGATATCATTGGCCAGCTAGCTTAACCAAATTGATGAGCTCTAGGTTCAGTGAGAAATTCTATCCTAAAAAATGAGGTGGAGACATATAGATAAAGAAAACTAAAGTCACCTTCTGACACACACACACACACACACACACACACACACACACACACATGCAATATGCACCCACACAAACATGTACACCAATACAAACAAGTATAACACACACACACACACACACACACACACACACACACCAAATACATTCGAGTGACTTAAAAGACCCCCCCCAGTTAAGCCCCTGTCTTGAAGTTCCTCCACATCCTATAACTCTAGCCTGAGAACCAAACCTTCTCTGTTTTCTTTTATAAGGCATCTGAGATCTGAACTACAACAGAGAGAGTATACAAGACAATCCATAGTCTATTCCCAACCTTACCACTTTGTGCATTGTGTTTAGCTGCCATGTACTAGATTAGAGTGCTAAATCCAGCCCCCAACTAGAGGAAGAGAAATTAGACTCCATCAATTAGAAACTGACATCTGGACAGCCAATGAGCTGACTCGCACAGGGTAAGAAACAGTTTAAAGAGTCAAGTTCCTCAGTGTAAACATATTGCAGGCTTTATCTCTAGCCTTCTGCACAGTCTCCATGTAAAGCCCTTTAAGAGAAAATCATGTTCCATGAAATGAGGAAGTGGAATCAAAGAAACAACAACAAAACCAAAGAGACAGAAAACAAAACAACAAAAGTAGCTCAAGGAAAATGGAGCTGTGTCACGGTACCCACAACCCCTCTATTCCCTGTGGTTAACAACAATCAGAGTTTTACTGCAAAGTTGGAGGATGACATCTGTGATATTTTTTTTTCTGGTTGGAGTGACAACAGTGCCTGGTGTTTGCAGTAACAAATAGATTACCAAGATCTACTACAGTTGAATATATTTGTAAATGCTTAAATATTGTCTAGAATATTACCGATTGCTGATCTTATCTTCTAGAGGGATTTGCTTTCTTACCCAAACTATAGATTTATGTTTTTCTCAAATGTTCTGTGCTAGTAAATGACACTGTAGTTAAGTACTCACACTACCTCCCGGCTGGGGTGTTAACAGTTTTTCTTCCCACAGAACTTGAATATTACAAATCAGTTTGAATTAAAGTCAGACAAGCCGAGTTTGACCCATGCTTTGTTCACAGACTGTCACAATGTGTCTGGCACCTGGATCATCATTTGGATATGCACTGGTTTCTCAGCACAGGTGTCTCTTACTTCCCTTTGATATCATTCCTGGGAAAAACTTGGATAGGTGACATCCAGACTGATATTTGTACTCTATTTCATACAGAAAAGACCTTACTGAAATAGATTTCTAAGGATCACTGGACTTATAACTTTGCTATCCATGACAATGGAGGTGTTCACAGTGAATCACAACTTTCTACTAATAAGAATCTCATTTAGGAGTGGTCTGGTGAACTGCGAGCAGACTCAGGCTGAACACGGGCATAGGCTTGTTGTATTTAGAGCCAGACTCAGAGACTCATTGCAATCAGACATACCAACAAGAGGATGCCTATTTGTGAAAAGCAACAGATATTCTGGCTCTGCGTCTTGTTCCCCCAGCCTCTACAAGCCATGCAATCAGCATGGTACTTGCTCAGCCTCTTCATAGATCCCCATATGACTAGCTGTAAAGGAGTCCATTCAAAGTTCAGCTGCCATTTTGCTATGTCACACCCACTACCAAGATGTCTAGTCCATAATTCATTCAAGTTAATAGTAAAAGCATCAACATATGGAAAAGGACAAAGCTATTTCAAAAATTGAAAAATAAATTTAATTCAAATTACACATTTCCTCTAGAACAGTATCAGTATTGCATCACTCTCCAAAAGATCCTATGTAAAAAGAAATGCCAGAGTAACCACTCTTGAAGAAATATGAAAATTCTATGAACCCCTGATTTTCTGGAACATAAATTATTTGAAAGAAGCATCATTTACCTCATTATTATCTTCTGGTATAACAACTCATCAACCCAGGAAAGAATTCAGACATATTGAAGAGCAAAAATAATTCATAACATTGGTACCAGAACAGACACATTTTTGCTAACCTCAGCCATTAAATAAGTGAAATATATATAAAAAACTGAAAGCCTCATTAATTTCAGAAAACTCAACTCCAATTACAGAGATCCTGATTCTAAATATCAACTTTAAAGATGAAAGCAGTTCTGGATTCTAGATAACCATGAGTTACTGATCTTTGCCAATGATCTGCTTTTCATGCTGTGGCTGAAACACTAGTGTTTGGTTACATGTCTGTTGAGGAAGTTAACATGATTACATTCAAAGGGTCACCTAAGGACAAGGTGACAATAAGAGACCTGTATGATTGGGCAATGATGGTTTCAAATTCACCAAGAAGTAGGTTCCTCCACTCTATGAGTTCATCTTCTACTAGGTATGGCATCTGAGTCAGAGAGTAACATGGTTTGTGGTAGAAAGTCTTAGTGGAAATCTATGAACTTAACAATCTTAACAGTTTAGCCTGGATACAGTCACCAAAAGTTTAGACAAGTGTTTTCAAAGTAACTCTAAGGACCAAAAAGTTAGAAACAGAAAAAAAAAAAAAAATCTGCAAAGTCATTCAGTGTTGGCGAACGAGACAAAAATCTGGCACTTACTCCGTAATTTTAACCCACATGCCATGTCTCACCTCTGTCAGATCTGCCTAGTGAGCAGCACTGAACATTGACAAGCTGTCCAGGCTGAAAACATACCAGATCCATCAACTATCAGAAAGGAAGTAGAGCTGATGTGGGGTGCGGTGGCCATGTGTGCCATTTATTCCCTGGTCTTTATTCAGACCAGGTATGTTTCAATTGTCTTCATGCTTGCTGACACTTCTCCATAGCACCAGAAGTGACTGTGGCAAAAGGCTTCAAATCATTCCTCTTTCAGGAGTCAAGGGAAGTGGTCATTCACCAAGGAAAAGGAGGATTCACAGAGGTGGAACCTGAGTAGGATAATGTCTTATGTGACAGAAACATTCTTTGTCAAACATTATGATATTTCAACTACAGGTTTCCTGGAAAGGTCCAAAAAGGAGTAAATTAGAAAAGTATAGCATTCATTGTATAAAAATAAAAGTTTCTATTTAATGTCAGAATTAGCACTCAGTTCTGCTCTTCAATAAAAGATAATCCTTAGGAAAAGGCAAGGGTAGGTTTGATTTCAGGATGTTATAATACACACATACACATAAAATAAAACTAATAAGTACATTTTTTAAAAGATTGATCATTAATTTTCTCTTCCGAGAGCATACACAGCAACTTTCAGAACTATGGCAGCTACCCATTACAGAGGAACTCAGTATCAGCTTGATTTCTCCTTCTTTGTTCTATAGCTCAAGTATGCATTATCTTTACCAATAGGGTCTAACTGTCAATTTCCAGTGATTAATCAAGATCAAAGACAATGGCCAGTATTGTTTGAGGGTCTATAGGACCCTTGGTCAACAGCTTCAAGAGAGGGAGCTCATTCCTGGCACTGGGAATTTTCTTTGCTGGCCTTTAGTGTCAGTTATCCCTTCCCATACCCCTTCTTCTGCCCGTCCTCCTATTCCTTACCGCATTTAGCCCTCCCTACTCTATGATCCCCGCTTCCTCCTTGTATCACAGCCTCATATCTCCTCTCCCATGAAGCTTCCCCCACCCCATGGCCATTTAATTTCCTGACTTCTCTGGATTTTCCAACTGAAACATACAATATAAGAATTCAAAGGTATCATCCAGCTATGAGAGAGAACATGTGATGTTTGTCTTTCTGGGTCTGGGTTACTTCTCTCAAGATGACTATTTCCAGTTCCATCATCTACCCATGAATTTCATTAGTCCATTTTTAAGACCTGAATAATATTCCATTGTGTATATGTACCGCATCTTTATTATACATTCATCCGTTGATAGACATCTAGATAGTTTCCGATTCCTGGAATTATTATTAAAAGAGAAGCAATGAACATAGACAAACAGGTATTTTTGTAGAAGGGTATAAACTCTTTTGAGTATATTCCCAAGGGTCGTATGACTGGATAATTTGGTAGATCTATTCCTAGCATTCTGAGGAATCTCCACACTGATTTCTAACGTGGCTAAAGAACTTTGCACTCCACTCCCATCAGCAGTGGATAAATATTCCCCCTCTCCCTAATATTGTAGCCAGTATCTGTTGTTCTTTGTTTCTGAGTGGGAGAGATGAAGGCTAAAGATGTTGAACATTTTAAGGTATTTCTCAGCCAGTTGCATTTCTTCTTTTGAGAACTCCCTATTTAGCTTCTTGCTCCATTTTAATAGGATTGGGTATTTTATGTTTAGTTTTTTTGAGTTCTTCTAGATACTAACCTTCTGTCAGATGTTTATGTACTAAATATATTTTCCCATTCAGTAGATTGCCTCTTCACTCAAATGCTGTGCAGAAGCTTTTAGTTTTATGAAGTCCTACTTGTCAATTGTTGGACTTAATACCATTGAGTTAGGAGTCCTATCTAAAGTCTTTCTTGAGCCTATAAGTTCCAGTATATTCCCTGCCTTCTCCTCTGTTAGATTCATGGTATGAGGCCTTACATTGAAGTTTTTGATCTAGTTTTATTGGGTTTGTGCATGAGAGATAAGGATCTAGTTTCATTCGTATACATTCAGTAGTGCCTTTAACCAGAACCATTTGTTGAACATGCTGTCTTTTCTACAGTGTGCATTTGTGGCTCCTTTGTCAAGAACCATATAGTTGTAAATGTGTGGATTTAAATTTGAGTCCTCAGTTCATTCCAATGATCCATGTCTTTGTTTTTATGCTAGTACCATACTGGTTTTATTACTATACCTCTGTAGTATAACTCAAGATCAAGTAGGATAATGCCTCTAGCATTGTTTTCTCAATTTCCTTGAAGCATTGTGTTGGGATTTTAATACATATTTCGTTGAATTTGTGGATTGATTTTGATAGGGTGGTTATTTTCACAATATTCATCTAACCACTTCATGTGCACAGGATGTCTTTCCATCTTCTGAAATTCTCAATTTCTTTTTCTATGCGTTAATTTGTTTTATTATACAAACACGTCACTTCCTTGGTTATATTTTTTCCAAGATATTTTATGGTATCTGAGACTATCATGAATGGGATTGTTTCTCTGATTTCTTTCTTCTGTTTGTTAGTGGTACACGGGAAGTATACTGAGTTTTGTGTTAATCTTATATCTAGCTACTTTGCTGAATGTGTTTATCATCTCTAGACATTTTCTAGTGGAGTCTTTAGGTCTTTTGTATATAGAAACATATCATCTGCTAAAAGAAAACTTTGACCTTCCTTTCCAATTTATATCCCTTTTATATCTTCATTTATCTCATTACTCTGGCTAAGATTTCAAGTACTACACTAAACGGTAATGGAGAGACATCCTTGTATTGTTCCTGGTTTGAATGGGAATGCTTTGCATTTTTCTCCACTTAGTACAATGTTGCTGTGGGCTTTTTATGTAACCTTTATTATGTTGAAACATGTCATCCGTATCACTAGACTCTCCAAATACAACCTACCATATAAGCAGAATCAAGGACAGAAACCACATGATCATCTCATTAGATGCAGAAAAGGCCTTTGAGAAAATGCAGCATGCATTACACTTTTGGTATAGACTGATAAATCTTCATATCATATGTTCTGTAAACTAAGATTGTTATCCAGAATTTAGACTGTGTGATAATTGTAGCAGTGCACAAAAATATGCAACATAGAAATGACACAACAGTGCAGACAGATGTACAGTACAAAAATTAATTTAGATTGATAAACTTAAGAGTCATGACAGCTTCACCCTAGATATGAGCTTACAAAATTCTCTCCATGCTCAGTGGTGCAGTGATGGAGTCTGTAAGTTTGGTCGTATTGCAAGGGCTAAAAGAAGACAGAACTTGGAGATCTCTCTGTCTCTCTGTCTCTGTCTCTGTCTCTCTCTCTCCCTCCCTCTGTCTTTTTCTCTGTCTTCGTATGCTTCTCTCCTTCTCCAGTAGAGTTGAAATTAAAGTAGAAGTAGCTCAACCCTTCAGGGAAGTAATAGTAAAGCTGGTTAATATAAACATGGTAGAAAATAAAACTGAAATATATTAGTGGAGATTTTATTATATTTTGCAGAAAATCCAGAAGGAAATTGCAGAATTAATTTGTGAATGACATCACTCTTAAACTTGTGACCAGAACTGTGGCTGGTCTATTTTTATAGGAAAGTGGGATGAAGGAAGCATTGATATCCAGACGTGTGCTGATTTCCACAAGAATTCCAACACTACCCAGAGGTGACGCTCAGTATCAAACATTGCCCAAATTATGTAAAAACATCAGGTGAAACAATATTAAAAGATACCCGCCTGCCATATAAAATATCATTTACAAATATATCTACCTGGAACTTCATGTGTTAAGAGTCAAAAGAATGGGTAAATTCAAATTGAATATTTTTTTTGGTTTTATTAATTTCAAATGATTATCATTAAAAAAAAAAAACTCAAGGACAACTGAGTATGTGCGAAGTGGTGTTGGCTTTTAACCCCAGCACTGAGGAGGTGAGGGCAGGAGGATAGAAATTTGTAGTCAACCTGGGTCACATAGCAGACCCTGTCTCAACACACTCTTCTCCTAAAAAACAAATCAAAGAAGCCTAAAAATTCAAATAAAAAATTTAACCACTGATGAACATTGACTGTGAATATTGACCATTATAAAGCCTTAGATATTAGGCTATTAATTATCAAGAATTCCATTTTCAGGTTTAAAGAAATCCTTCCCTGAAGCTTCTGCTTGAGATAGGCTAATGCAGACACTCATAACTAATGAAAGTACTGGGAATAAGGGACTGTTAAGTGCTTGACCATACATGTCACATCCCAATCAACTCCTCCCTTGCTCACAGGACACTGTCAAAGCAGACAGTGAAAGATTGCAGGAAGTGGAGAAGGGAAATGAGGGAATTCTGTAAAACACTGTCTTCTGAACATAGCATGGACGCTGCACCCATGAACTCACAGCAACAGTGGCTACCAGCACAAGACCTGCAGCAGACTAGGCCCATCAACATCCCACTGCGGATGGGGAAATGACTTATAAGGACACTGCTCCCTAAGTAGCTATAGGCAGTTAATAGTTTCTGAGGGAGGTGAAGAGCAATATTCCTCAGAGATGTGGCCACTGGTAAATTGTTGTTTATTAAAGAAATAATCCCAACCCATGCTTATGCAAGCAACCCTAATTAAAAGCAGTGGGACACACACACACACACACACACATACACACATACACACACATACACACATATACACACACATACACACACACATATGCACACATACACACATATACACACACACACACACATACACACACACACACACACACACACGGCATGACCTCAGAGTAGAAGAGAGAGTGCTGAGATGAAGAAGGGTTCATTTTGAGGGGTAAAGAGATAAAAGATGATCCTGAGGAGATACGGTCAAGTATTGTGTGTGTGAATCTGTGAAAAAAAATAAATGTAAGGGTGTCTAATCTGTTTCTACCAATCCGTGAAAGCTTGATTATATCCCAAATATCCATAGATCCCTCTGTGCTTTGCAGTGGAAGCTCGATTTCTGTTTCGCTGTTTAAAAATTTCCTTGTAGTGCCTATCGTGTTCTATAAATAATTCATATTAGTAGTAATACATTATCTTTTCATCTATACTGGGGGATTTCGAACTTGCTAGACTCAACCAAGAAAATTGAAAAATTCAAATATACTATTGCTTATGTTCCATGTTTAAAGATTCTAATTTAGTCAAAAATATGGTTTGAGCTTTTAAATCACACACACACACACACACACACACACACACACACAAATCTCCAAGTGACTCCATTGGGCATGTTTAGAAACAACCTAACTAACCTCCTGGGGGATGAAAACCATTCTCCTTTGGGTATACACAAGCTAGGTATGGAGACTATTTGAAGCACAACCTAGAGCCTGCTGAAACAAGCTTCTCCTAACTTGTTAGTTATTCTGGTCTGCTCATGAGACCATCTTAGTAAGCATAAAGGTTGGAGTAAATGACTGTTCATTAATGAAGATGAGTTAGTTAACCCTGTGATTTGTGAATTTAGAAGAAACCTTGCAGATGGTTTCTTTCATAATTAAGAAGTTAAACTAACAATCTATACCTTCATGTCTGAGGTAAAAATAATGTTGGATCCTGTGTTCAAATGCTGAGTGGAGAATTCATTCCTTGCTCAGTCCATCTGGAATATCAGTGGAGTCTGCCTCCAGAAGACTAATACATCTGTCTAAAGTAACATGGTCATACAACATACTCATCCTCCTTAATATTCTGAAGAGTTGGCCAGATTGTGAGTAACCCAATTTGGGTCCTGGGAATGAAACTCAAATCCTCATCAGAAGCACTGCATGCTGTTAACTGATAAGTCATCCTTCTAGTGACCAACATGTCAGCCTTTATATAACTATAGATTTCCATTTTATATGAGTAAAAATCTAGGATAAATGCCTGCTGAAGGCTTTTGGTTAGGTTTATATTTTTGTTGGTTTTTCTCCTTGTTTGGTTGTCTCTTTTTTGTTGTTTGTTATTTTTATTTAGGTCACCTGTTCTCTGCTCTTGATTCATTTGATTTTCCCAATGAGTACATGATTTGCAAATACTTTTCTGCCATTCTATATAGACCGTCACAACACTCTTGGTTTTCTTCACTACACTGAGGATTTTTGTTTTGATACAATTCCATATATCTGTTTCTGGATTTATTTCCTGTGCTTTGATAGACACACACACACACACACACACACACACACACACACGGAACTGAAATGATGGCTCAAAGGTAAAAAGCACTATCAACTCTTCCAGAGGACCCAGGTTCAGTACCCAGAACCCACATGGTGGCTAACTGTAATTCCAGTTTCAGGGTACCTGGGAAAATAAACTGCCCTCTCTGGCCTCTGTGGGGATTGCATGTTTGTGGTGCACTTACCTATATGTAAGCAAAACACTCATACACTTAAAAACTATTTCACTAAGATCAACATTATAGATTTTTTTTATAGTTTCAAGTCTTAAATTGAATACTTTGATCTATTTTGAATTAACTTTCATACAGTAGCTAAGGTATGGGCCGGTTTCATTCTTTGACAGGTGAATGTCCATTTTTCCTAATACCATTTATTGTCCTTCAGCAATTCTATCTTCCTGACCCTTTTAAAGGTCATTTGACTATAGGTATGAATGTTTGTTCCTGTTCTGTTTCATTGTCTGCACGTCTGATGAAGATCTACCGTCATGTGTGGTTCTGTTTTCTATGGGTTAGTACAAGACCTTTCTTTGAGATGGTTGAAAAGGTTTTGATTCATCTGAATCTTTTTTCTTTTATTGGTCTGTGAGATTTGCAATTTCACGGTGGGGAGGTGGGGTGTATGACACACATCTTTAATCCCTTCACTCAGGAGGCAGAGGCAAGTGGATCTCTATGACATTAAAGTCGGTCTTGTCTACACAGTGATCTCTGGGGCTGCTGGGGCTACAGAGAGATCATGTCTCAGAAAGACTAAAAAAAATTACTTTTCATTTCCTTCATTACTCTGCCCTGAAAGGTTGTGTGTGTCTAATAGCATATCTTTTCCACAAAGTTTTCCAATTCTTTGATATAAAATCGGTTGAAGATCTCTTGATATATTCATATTTGGTGATAATTTCTGCTCTTTCATTCTTATTTGATGAGTGTCCTTTGTGTCAGTCTAGACAATGTGTTGAAGATTGTGGATTTTATTTATCATTTAAAAAAAACAGACCTTACCTTGGTCAATCTTTTCTACTGATGTAATCTATTTATATTCAAAATTATTTACTTCTGACAATTTTCTTAGTCAGAACTTAGTCTGTTCTGACTTTTCTAGTTACATGGGATCCTTCTTAATTTGTAATGTAGGCATTTCTTACTATAAACTTCCTACTTAGATCTGTTTTTAGTGAATAAAATAAATTTGACTGTGTTGTAATTTTATTTTGGTTTGTCTTAATATCTTAGAATGTGTCATCTAATCTCTTCCTCGATCATTAGTTGTCAGGGAAACTGTTCTTTAATTTCCATGAGATTTTTAATTTCCTAATATTCTTCTGAGTATTGATTCTAGCTTCTTATCACTGTGGACAGAAGAGATATTTCGCATGGTTCCATCTTATATCTGTGAAGGTTTGCTGTGCAGACTAACATATGCTCTGTCCTGGAGTAGGTTCTGTGTACACGTGAGAAGAATCTATATCCTGCTGTTGTGAGAAGACTCTACTGTATGTATCTGTCAGATCAATTTCACTGAGGTAGAGTCCAAGTCCACTGTCTCATTGATTTTTCTCTCTGGCTGATGAGTCTATTACTTAAAGCGGGGTACCAGAGTCCCTTATAGTATTGTACTGTAGTTACTGCTCTGTTTTACAGCTATAATACTTGCTTCAGACCCAGTACTATTGGACAGTATGCTACAGACAATCAATTGAAAGCCTGCCTGCCTTATCTTTATGACTTTATTCAGATTTTCTTCAAAACCCAAAATCACATTTAAGCTGAATCCTTGACTCTTGTTTGCTGTGAAGCCCGCTGGATAGCTTTTGTTTGCTTGTTTGTTTGTTTGCTTGTTAATTTGTTTTGCGGCCCAGCCTCATTAGGGTACCTGCCTCTCAAGGGCTAGGATCACATGTGTGTGCCACACATCCTCTCTGGAGTGTGCTTACTTTTGCACTAAAAATACATCATCTTCTTCCCAGGTTTCCCAAACTTTCATACCTTAGACGGTAAATCCTCATTGGATCTCAGGATTGTTCAACTGTCTGACATCTACATACAGGGTTTGTCAACTTCCACAGTCATATTACTGATTTCCATTAGTTAATTATTAATTTCTATTAGTTACTTTCAGAGACAACCATTACAAATACGAATAGCTTTTTCAGACTCTGTTAGTGTCTAGACCATCTATAATGGGTCATGCTATTGCACATTCAGTTTTAAGATTTATTGGTTGTTTTTCTTTTCCCATAATTCCCAATCCTTTATATCTCTTTTCTTGGTTACTTTTTGATTATAGGTACAGCAAATGTTAATATGTTTGGTTTGTGTTTATTTTGCTTAGTTTGAAGTACTAGGAACTGAACTCAGGCTCTTTTGTTTTTGGTTTTGGATTTTGGGGTTTTTTTTTTGAGAAAGAGTCTCCCTGTAGTAAGAGCTAGCCTTGAACTTGATACATAGGCCAGACTGGCTTTGTTCTCTTCTCACAGAGCTCCACCTACCTCTGTCTCCCAAGTTCTGGGGCAAAAAGTGTCACTACCATGCCCAGCTTAATCTAATATCTTTCACATGTTCTGAGAATTCTTTCTCTGAGCTAAGGTACAATGTGATGATTCTTAGCCTTCCATTTCAGCTGACACATCAGTTCATACTATAGCTGCTTAATTTTTTAAATTAAGAAAAATTTTGTGAACATCATTTAAAAGTATAATTTTTGAACTATCCCCATCCTTCCCAGTCTCCCTCTGAATCCTCACACATCTCCCCAACTCCCTCTCAATTTCCTGTCACCTTCTTGATTATTATTTTTACATATACATGAATATGTTTATAAATACACACTCACATATAAAGCATTGAGTCTATTCACTAGTGTTTTGTGTACCTCTGTTTAGGGCTGCCCACTTGGAGTTAGCTGCTCTTTTCACAATAGCTAGGAAATGGAAACGATATTAAAGTCTCTCAACTGGTGAATGAATAATGAAGATGTGGTCCATTTCCACAATGGAGTTCCAGTCAGCAGTAAAGGAAAAGGAAGTCCTGAGATCTGCAGGTGATGGATGGAACTAGAAACTGTTATACTAAGTGAAGTAACACAGACTCAGAAAAACAAGCTACATTTGTTCTTCTTTCATGTGTGTATCCTAGCACCAAATCCTTAGAGGTGAGTGAGGTGGTTAGAATGAGAATGTCCCCATAGGCTTTAAGTATTTGGACATTTTGTCCCTAGTTGGTGGCACCATTTTGAGAGGTCTCAGAGGCTGTGGCAATGCTGGAGGAAGCACATCACTGGGGGCAGGCTTAGAGAGTTCTTAAGCCTTGCTGGATCTCTAGTCACTCTCAGCTTCCTGTGTCTGAGGGTGTGCACCTCTGCTTTCTGCTTTCTCCAGTCACCTCCTGACACCGTGCCTCCCTGTCTTAATGTACTCTAAGTCTTCTGGAACCGTAAGTTCAAATAAACTGTCCTTTATATAAGTTCCCTTAGTCACAGTGTTTTATCACAGCATCAGAAAAGTAAACAATGCAGTGAATATATATCCTGATGTTACCACAAGATCTAGGAAAATGAGAAAAAAAAACCCACAGGGTAAAGAGGGTAGAGAGTTCCAGAGAGCAGGATAGTAGAAAGCAGTTGTTATCAAGCAGAAACTGGGAGAAAACGGGTTACTTTAACTGAAGCAGGACTAGGAAGATTTATACAGGAGGAGAGAAATGAAGGAGAGGCGGATAAAGCTTATGTGATGTGAGAAACGAGAGAGAAATATATTAGTTCAAAAACCTAATGAAAAATACATATATTCTACATAAATGCGTGTGTGTGTGTGTGTATATGTGTGTATGAGTGTGTGTCAGTGTGTGTTTATATACCTGAAGGCTATATAACAAAAATAACAGTTTTAGGCAAGAAAAAGCTCCCTTCAAGTTGTCTGTTAGGATAGTTCAAGAGACTCCAAAACAACTCATACAGGTTATTGCTACAGCCTTTGATTGCTTCCCAGAACTTAAAGGTAAGAGACTATTGCTAAAGACATAGCAGACTTCAGACACAGAACTAGAGACAATACTAGCTCTTTTAGTATCTGAAGATAATATGCAAATTGCCAATGGAGAAAGTCAATCAATGGTCTTACCCAGCGGTAAAGCCTATTACCACAACAAAGACCAGCCTAGCACATAATCTCTATTGGTGCAGCAGTGGCCCTTCTGTATTGGGGGTAATCAACAGCTCTTTAATTGGACTTATGACCTGCTCAATGGCATGGAACTCGTGTGGTACTGTAAACAGAGTCGAGTACACATGGCTGGAGATGGCACAGGCCCTGGGAAAATCCTAGATTTGTCATAGCCCCATACCAATGTAATTTCTTACTATATTCTAAATACATATCATTATATCACCAGATATCAAAGAAGATTCTTTTTCCAACAAATGCAGGCTATCACAAAGTTCCATAACTAATCAAACACAGAGAATAAGCTTCTGTGAGCATTCCAGGCTTAAGTCACACATCTACAATATAGCCTATAAAGAAACTTTAAGCACAGGGAACACCGCAGAAGAGAGGACAGAAAGAATATAAGAGCCAGAAGGACAGGACACCTGCTGCTATCTAAGGCATTCTAAGCACCATAGCGAAGCTGCACTAGTGAAATCTCCACAGTATGATAATCTCGCAAGATCTGCATATAATAAAACCAGTCTACATACCAAGGCAGAAGGGGGAAATCTTAAGGCATCCCACCTCAAGATGAAGAACTATAGACAATCTATATTTCTAAGAATAGTTTTAGGTATTTTAATAAACTTCAAGTATTTTAATATTTATATGTAGTGATTTTACTTAAAATAATCTATAAAGGTTTTCTATGTCTATAAATGTGTGTACTTTTTCTTGAGAATTTCATGCATGTATACAATGTAATATGATCACATGTAACCTACTTGCTTCCTCCAAGGCCTCTTTTATTCCCCAGCATGTCCTCTCCCAATTCCAGCCCTTCTTGTTTTTTTTTTTTTGTGTGTGTGTTTGTTTGTATTTGTTTCTCTTCTTACTTGGTACTTTACATTCTTCTCATGCTCTATATTGTATCATTACACTGAGTAGCATTTTTATCAAACCAGACTTTTCCTTCTCCATATGTGGTGTCGTTTTACTTTCTGTTATGTAGAATTCCATTAAAATAGTCTTCAGGATATGTTACCGATTTTTAAAATGTGTTTAGTGTGTGTGTGTGTGTGTGTGTGTGTGTATGAATGTATTCCCTGTATATATGTAAGTGCCCCCATGTCATGCAATGCCTACAGAGGTCAGAAAAGGGTGTCAGATTCCCTGGAACTGGAGTTACAGTTACTTGTTAGTTGCCATGTATGTGCTGGAAAGCAATCCCAGGTCCCCTGAAGATCAGACAGTGCTTTTAAGCCCTGAGTCTTCTCTCCAGTCCCAGGTTACCAATTTTAATAAATGCATTTTTATTGAATCATTGTATGTTTCACACAGAACATCTCAATCAATCTTAATCATTTGGGGACAATAACTTACATAACGGACCTTAACACTATTGAAAGAATTTATGAATTCCAGCTGAGGTGCTGTGGGAGGTGCTGGTAGGGAAAGGGATATAAAATGCAATTTTAAACTGAGAAAAAAAGAATAGGCTGCACATAATTAAATATTCTCTATTTCTCTCTTACTTCCTTGGTTTCTGAAATTTCAAATTTCATTCCAGTATAATTTTTCTTCCATCAAGAATATCACCATTTGTTTTCAGTCTGCTTTGCCCTTTGTTCTTCTAGATATTTATTTTCACAATGCATCAAATCCTGAGTTGAGAGCGGGTTGTTTACTTAACCCTTGAAAATTGCCATTCTGTCTACTGTAATTTCTGATAAGAAATTCTGTGGCTTGAATAATATACTCTAGATAGACACCATGCCTTTTTTATGGATTCTTTCAGCATGTTACTTGTCTTATTGCTGAGGTAAAATTCCTGACAAAGACAACTTAAGGAAGGAAGGGTTTACAGTGTGTCTTGAGGGACAGCCCATCATGGCACTGAAGGCAAGGCAAGGAGCTTGGAAGACAGCTGGTCACACTGCCTTTGCAGTCAGTAGGCAAAGAGAAATGAGTATGAATACTCAGCTTGCTTTCTAGTTTTTAGTTAATCAGTGACAACAGACCATGGAACAGTGTCATCCACAGTTAAGGTATCGTCCCACCTCAGTTCACCTAGCCCAGCTAATCCCCACAGTCATGTAAACCAGTTTGTTTCTTCAGGGATTCTAGATGTTGTCAAGTTGACAATCACTGTTAAACATCACACACACTAATTCTTCTCTCTGAAACTCTGATGCCATAAATATATCTTTGCAGTTTCCACATGGAGCTGTACTGTTCCACATGGATCACTAGCTCCTTTTTATCTTTCAAGTGGTTGCTCAGTTTCAATCCTTTTTTTTTAGTGTAAACTGAGTCATTCCTTGGCCAGTATGATAGTAGGACCATCCAAAGAAGGTGTTATCAATTATATTTTAAATTTATAAGTAGAAAGAAGCCAAAAAGATGAAAATTTTGTAATAATTAAAAAATATTCAATGAATTAATGTAAATAGAAAATTAGAAAATGTAAAACAGAGATTTCTATCTTGCATCTTTAATATATTTACATGGAGCATTTCTACTTTTATAATTGTTTCAAGATGATCAGACTGGCTTACTACCAAATTTTTACATTACCTGCTTTAAAATGCTAGCAGATAACTCCAGTATGTATTCTTTCAACAGTAGGATACATCCAAGTGAGTTAAGATTTTCTTTTTTCTTTTTATGTTGTATGTTAATGTAACTGGAATATAACAGGAAAAAGGAAAGAGACCATGATCACATGTTCTCTCTCTTTCTCTACCCCCCCACCCCGTGTGTGTGTGTGTGTGTGTGTGTGTGTGTGTGTGTGTGTGTGTATTTGGATACATGACTCAGTAATAGACTCAGCTCTCATCATTGTCCCTTCTCCCAGGAATTACTATCCTGTGCTGCCTGATGTCCATTGCATGAAAGTCACAATTCTGTTCATTTAATCCTGACCATTCTCTTGTCTTAAGGGAAGTATTAATCTCTGCCATTCCATCTTGGGTGAAAACAGTATCCCCAAATGTTAGTCTTTAAAAAAATGTCCAATTTCCCTTGTGTTTTAGATTTGTCTAATTTTCTGTTGATATTCTTAGAAGTTTTTCCTTGAGCTTAACTTATATTACACGTGATTAGCTCTTCTAAAAAGATAGTTACTCCTAATTATCTGATAACTGTTTTATTGATTAAGGCTTTGTTTTCACTTTGTTTCATTTCTTTGTGCAATGTAGGGATTTGTGTAATGTTTTCAGAGGTTTACAATCAATCCAAACATTTAAAACGTTAAAAAAAACACAGGCACTTAAATAAAAAAGAATACTTGATATTTTAAAACATGTTTTTGCTGATTTTAAATCAGATCTTTCTTTGGGTGTTTTAAGTGCATTTAGTTTATCAATGCACATTGCAATCTAATGCCACGTCAAGAACCAGAATGAACATTTGAGGAACTAGATTCATTCAAGGGTCTCTTCCTCTCTCTCTAAGTCAGGGAGCTGTCAATGTGACAGCTGGACTTGATCCCAGGTCTGACGGTATCTTGAGTTCTCTCTTTCCTCTTGAGTGTTGGGTAAAGATAGACAAGATTTTGCAAGTTTTGGCATTTAAATAATTTTGTTATTATCAAGTTTTCATATTAAATTTGCATTGTAGCCACACAAAAATCAAGGCCCTGACACTTGGGAGGCAGCTCTTGGCTCTTTTGTGAGAATACAGCAGGCGCAGACAGAGAGAGGGCTGCATATCTGCAGTACACTCAGTGCTTTGACTGTCTACTTTCCGTGAAGACTTTGAGTTCCATGAAGGCAACAACCACATTCCCCTTTCATCTGTAGAGCATGCTTCAGGGAAACATTCAGTAAATGCTTATTAAATGGATGAATGTGCCCATCCAGTTAGCTGTTGTTATTAAAATTTCTCTTTGGGAGAGGCAGACCAACTTAACCTGCCTCTCTTCCCCTGCTTTGCAACCCCCCCAAAATCTCCCCAGGCCTTGCAACAAACACACAAATTTCTCCACTCACAGTTAAACAGGTTCTAGCTAGTTTACTTGGGTTTATTACAGAGCAGTGGGTAAGGGGTTACTTACAGAACACGGGCGACCACCCTCCCCTCCGCCCAAGTTCCGTTAGTAAATCCACAAGGCTTGGATGTCACGACTTCCCTGTGGACAGATCCAAATGGCCCACGGGGAGGGGAAAAAAGGGCCGGCCTCCTGGCGCCCCCAGTTTAAATACTTTTAGCCCCTCCTCTTCTCACATCCAAGGCCAATAGACAGGGTGGGTGGGGCATAGGACTTTCCCAGCTCCTCCTCTTTCTGCTCTAGGTAATCCTGGGTGATACTGCTCTGGGAGGGGTGTTTGTCTACAGCTCATCAGGCCTTTCCCTCGGAAAATCAATCCACTCTACAACTATAAACACTTTTTTATTTATTAATTGTAAAGTAGACAGATAAGTGTAAAAAGTATTTTCTCTATAGAAAGATATCATGTAAATGTGTACTAAAATTAGTGCATAAAATTAAATCAATATAATGATTTAAAATTCAGAATTATTTTAAATATATACTTTTATAATTTAGTAAAACTAGCATGTAAAGTTCTACCTATGTCCTAAAGAGATTATTTTTTTCCTTTAAAAGTGAATAATCTCCTTTGACACACACAGACTCTTTCATTTTTCCTCTATTCTCTATGTAATTATATGACTACACACATGGTTCCTAAGATATACCAGCAGAGATTTTTAACTGATTATAAAACAAAAACTTCAGACCTAGTGAGTAGATTTTGAAGTTACTGTGAACTCTCTCCACTTGTTTTTATAAAACATTGGGTATACATACATTTTTGGTTGACAGAAATTTAATAGTTTTCATATTTTCTTAGAGGTACATGATTCCCAATGTTGAAGTGGGCATAAATTAGTTCTTAAGAGATCTTACTTTCTCTCCTTGCACTAAAGAAAACAAAATGGAAGAGTTGAGATGGAAGGAAGGAAGGAAGGAAGGAAGGAAGGAAGGAAGGAAGGAAGGAAGGAAGGAAGGAAGGAAGGAAAAGAAAAAGAAAGAAATGTTGCAGCAACCTTCAGGACTATCTCAAATTTGTTAGTGTTTTCTTTCCTGAGTTCCCTTTTTCCTGAGCCATACCACCAAAACAGCTCTGCCAAAAGTAACAGCTATTCTTAAATTCAAAAGATGTCCCTCTTCAAAGTCAAATAGATGTGAACCTCTAAGAATAAGGTTTTACCCGAAAACAAATGGACAGATGGGATTGCTACTTAAGCATACATACACAAGGTCCTGGCTATCTCTGATTTCAAGAGCAAATGAGGGCAGAACGGACAGCTCAAAAGGTAAGGGTGCTTACTGTGCAAGCATGAAGAAAGGAATTTGTATCTTCAATACCTATATAAAACCCAGCATGGCTATGTGTGCCTGTAACTCCAGTGGTGAGGGGGCGGCACCAAGCAGAGCCTGAAAGTTTCCAGGCTAACCACCCGAGCTGAAAAATGGTGAACTTTAAGTTAAATGAGAGACTCTATTTCAAAGGGTTCCTTTGCACACACATATGCATGTACATATTACACAAACAGAGAACAAAGAAAAATAACTAGGATTTATTCACAAAAGAGGGGATTCTGCAAGTTGCTTGAGATGGAAGTTGGTCATAGATTGTCTATTATCCTGAGTCTACAACCAGATTTTGTGGCCTGTGGTTTTTGTTGTTGTTGATTTTCCTTGATCTTGTTGTCATCTGTAGCAGGAATCCCAAAAGCAATGAGATCAAACAACTATGAATGTAAGCCTTGGAAACTATGAACCAAAATTAATATTTTCTTTTTCAAAGTGGATCCCTTGGGTGTTCTGTTGCAGAGATAGAAAGCTGATACCTATACTATACTGTACTATACCTATAATTCCTATACTCTCCAGAGCTGAGCCTTCTGATCACCACAAATTTTACACACATAGCATATTTTGGAGAATTGCTTTTCTGGATCTCTAGAAAATCTTATCTGCTCAAGATAACGGACAAGTTCCTGTGCACATGCCCTTCAGATATCCCATAAGTTCTTACCATGTTTCTTACCTTGAGCATTCTTGAGAGAGTTCTTGAGTTCGTTTCTACCACACACTTCCACCCAAAGTTGTTTGTGCCTAACTGATTTCTTAACCACCAAAACATTTACTGTTTCATTTCACAGTCTGAATCTTGTGTATTTTGATGAAGCTTCTTAAATATCATACATAGTTCAGTGGAAACCTTTCTCTTGTTTCTAGAGGCCACTGTTTAACTTTCTCATAGCACCCAAGACAGTGGATTCCTGATTATGAGTCTTACCAGCAATACAGTAGAAGGAACTCTATGTGCTGTATGTCTATATCCAAAGAAAGAAAGGAAAAGCAAAAGGCCAATGCCTGGTCACAATGAGTTGCTAGCCAGCAGATGTTTCTGGAATGAATGGAGGGGAAATCATCAAGGTGGAGTGCAAGAGAGGGTAGGTTAGTACAGAGATGATGCTTGCTCAGTCCACACTTAACATTTTCTTTGCACACTCACACTTTTGACATTCTTTGAATGAACTACTTCATTCCCCTTATCCAATCTATAGTGCAGCCCTTTGTTTAGCTGCACTAAACAAAACTTTAGACACATGAATGACTACTCAACTATAGAACATTATGCAAATAAAAACAGTCAGTTACATGGCATGTGTGTTTTGCTGATCAGCTCTCCCATTTTGAAGGAACTTTTCCTCTCTATGTAATATATGCTTAAACTTACTAAACCAGAGACTCTTCAGTGAGAGAAAAAAATTATGAAGAAATTTGACACTAATGTATTAAGATATACCATGAAAATACTTTATGGGTTTCTTGATACATCTATTAAAATCAGTGAAAACGAATGAACATAAAACCAAATGGAGTTGTGCCAGTTCTTTTGCAGCCTTTTGACTCCACAGACCCACCTCTGATCTACGAAGTTGGGGTCACATGAAAAGTGGGCATCTTCTCGTGTACTCTGCTCTTTTGATAAACTTTTAAAATAAACTTTTATTTGTTATACAAACTTGTACTATCACCCTGAATATTTACAGTCTGTATTAAAATAGACTTTGTCCAACAGTGGTGCTAAGGTGCTTCTTGGCCTGCCGAAGTTGTACTCATGGTAGTAATAGTAAATGGTGTTGACGATAAAATAAATATTAATTGACTGCTTAATTAAAATGGCTCAATGGGTAAAATATTTGCTGCACAAGCAAGAGGCCTGAGTTCAGGCCTCTATAACCCCCATAAAACCAAGAGGTCTGAATTTATATCTGCAGCACTGAGGAGGCAGAGATAGGTGCATCCTTGGGCCCCATTTGCCATCCAGTCTAGATGAAATAGCTCCAGGTTCAGAGGGAGGCCCTACCTCATTTAAAGGGTAGAGAGAAAAAGAAGAAGGGACCCAACTTTGACCTTTGTCCCCACAAGGGCACACAGGTAAGTGCACCTGCATAGAAGTGCATACACAAGCACATGTACAAGTGTTGTACACACACAAACACACACACACACACATACACAGAGTTATTCCTAAAAAAGATGGACATGAAAAATAAACAAATTGAATCATTGAATCATTGGCATCAGTAAATCCTGATTTACTATTATTTATATTAAATATGAAACTTAATATACTATACTCAAAGGCAAAGATCAGAAGACTAGATAAAAACACTGTAGAATAATAGTTTATCTATAAAAAGTATGCAAGGGCTGGAGAAATGGCTCAGTAGTTAAGAGCACTGACTACTTTCACAGAGGACGTGGATTTGAATCCAGGCACCCATATGGCATCTAACAACAGTCTGTAACTCCAGTTCCAGGGAATGTAACAATTTCTCCTGACCTCCACTGGCATTGCATGCTATAGGGTACACTTACACACAAGTAGACAATACACTCATACACATAAAATAAAAATCATAAGTAAAATATTTTTAAAGAAACATGCTTTAACAAAAAAATAGAATTAAAGTTAAAAGATAAAGATCTGTCACATACATAATCAATTGGGAACCAGAATAGTTATAACTATTATAACTATAACTTATAACTATAAGCCAGATGATGTAATAAAGAACTGAACAGAGAGTTACCAAAAGATGAAATGTAAATGGCTTATGAATATTTCTTTAAATGTTCAGCATCCTGAGCCATCAGGGAAATGCAAATTACAACTATTTTGACAATTCATTTTATCCTAGTCAGAATGGCTAAGATCTGAAAACAATGAAAATTGCTGGAGTGGATGTGGAGAAAGGAGAATACTTATCTACGGCTGATACGAGTGCAAACCTGTGTGGGAACTATGTAAATTATTGTGGAGGTTCCTCAAAAATCTAGAAATGATCTACTACATGCTCCAAACATACCATTCTTTGATGTATATATATTCTCTATATATTTCTATTATATGTGTGTGTGTATATATATATATACATATATATATATATATATACAGAGAGAGAGAGAGAGAGAGAGAGAGAGAGAGAGAGAATAAATGGAGTTACCTTATAATGGGGATACAATGTCCCAACCAAACACCACAGGATAAATAGATGAGTAAGCATATGTGCTAGTCAGCAATCACTGCACAATATGCTGTGGAGTACATCTCGAATGCTCAGAAGACCACAGGTTTCTCAGGCCTGGAAACCATCAGACCTTGTGCTTTCATAATTTGAAACAGTTTCACAACTCACACCTGACAGACAGGATCATCTCATATTTTAACTTTCTATTTATTTGTCAGAAGATGTTCTAATAAATCTAAAACTTATACAGACTTTTTGTACTTCAAGGTATAAATTACAATTCAATGATAAATTCTTTCAAAGCAGGGTCTTACCCCACTGTAACTTTATTTTCTCCTACAATGACAGCTCTGAGAATATATCGATCAAACAAGACCATCCATATTTTGTATGCTTATCACATGCCTTTGCCAACATCAAATAAAGTAAGGTCTCATTTCTGGGAGCGACCTCAGGAATATTTTCCACACATATTTTAGAAGCCTTAGGATGGGCACCCTCATTCTGCCTTTATTTGATTTTTATTTTTATTCCAGAATAACCTAGACACTTCAATTTCTCCACCTCTTTTCCTAGTATTTTAATAGGTGTGCTTGTTTTCTAAGAAAGAGACTCTTCTTCAGTGGATCTTATTGGATTTTTCAAGGTTTTTTTCTAATTCCTGGCATGGCTGTTGATCCCTTCTCAAGGAAATCTGTGGAAACACAGGAAAGGATAGCCTCTGCTTATCCCCACACAATGGTAAAGACTGCATGCGGAAACTACTAATTAAATTCATCATCTAAAGTAATCCCACTGCAGAGGAGAGGGGTTAGGTGGGGGGATGAAGGGTGGATATTCTCCACCTTCACAGAGTCCTCCTGGTAAAAAGGGTTACATCTTTTGTGATTGCAGCATAAGGAAACTCACAAACATAGCACAGGACTATGTCGGTGGCCTCTCCACTGACAGTCACTGGGTGCCCTGCATTTACTCTGTAATTTACCTGCTGGTTTGAATTTTTGAGGGCTACAGAGGAAGAAGGGCTGACGAGAGGAAACAAGAGAAGCCATGACAAACTTTAGGTGGACACACTTCACCAAAGGTAAGATAAACAACCTTTATATGTAAGAAAATCAGCACATTCTCTCAAAATAGGCTGTCTGGTTCCTCTGCCCAGGCTGATTAAGAATGTGTCTTTCCCAGAACAGGCTGAGCCCTGCTGATGGCTCTGTCATGAACTGTGCCTTTCAAATATCTAACATAAAACGCGTATTCTGCTTTAAGCACTGGGATACAAATGTTCTCATTTAATGCATGAGTGATTTTGATTTCAGCAATTATTATTCATATTGTTGGTTATGGATATGGCCTCAATGAGTCTTTCAAATCAGTGTGCTAGTTCTGACACTGCAGGTTTTGATTTCAGTTTCTATAGCTATTCTTTTCACTATATTTCCAATAAATAGATCTTAACCCAGACATCTCTTAATCCTGAATAATCCTTACCTGGTGGTTCAAAATCTTGAAACTTGAGGTATCTCGTTGACTTTCCAGTTTATATTGTGGGTACTTGTATTTCTTGTACTCAGTCCTGTTAAGGAAGACTATCCCTGACACCTAAGTGAGACACACCCCCAGCCACAGTGAGGTTCACCAGTTGCCTGGAATGATCTGATTCCATCCTTACCACATGCATCACATAACCTTTTGAAACCCAGCTCAGAATTCCACTTGGCATGAACCTTTCCTTCTTTGAGTTCATCAATGGTTATAAAACTCTCATCTCCAAATTCCCACCCTGTATGCCTTCTAGACTTCTATGAGGTTTTCTGTGTTATGTTCTGGGCTACTACATTGGTTGCGTGTTTGATTATTATGTTCCCCTGCCCTTTAGGGTAGGAATATTGTGAACCCAATTATCCAAGTATTATATATCCAAGGAAATATGTAGCTGAGCCTTAAAAGATAGCAATCATTTAAAAATGCGTGATGGATGCATAGATGAATGAAAGAGCTAACACAAAGATGACATATTGACAAAAACATGTGGGTGATTGGGGCAAATCAGGTAATACCTCTTAAGCAAGAATTCCCCTCGGAAAATGAATGGATAGTGGCTGTCTTCTTTCATGTTCATGCTTCATGCTAAGAAGACAAGATGCATCAGTGGGGAATAGATAGATTTACCTTCTATGCTCTGTGTCCATAAAGAACAGCACTGAGCGGAATAATTCAGGAGAATCAGATTTGCCATCAAACTTGGGGAAGAAATGCAGAGTTTCTAGTCTTTCTTTATCTTGCTAGAATAAGAAAGGTTCTAATGCAGAAAATCTAGTTGTTTTTATATGCTAAGCACTGCCTGTGCTACCATGGAACTATGTCTTAATCTGCATGTAAAATAAGGATCACAATAACAACTGAGCAACTTTATTAGAAGACACATGACTGAACACAAGGGAGGTATTGCATAAGTAAGTATCAAGGCCTTCAGAATCAGAAGGTCTTGGGTGAAGGTCAAGGATCCACATATTTCTATGTGACTTTGATGAGTTACTAACTTCTCTGTGTCTGAATATCTTTCTGTTCCCAGTGGGAACCGTACACATGGGGTGATAAAATATTCCTAAGGACTAAAAATTTAATATTTGATTAAAGGGCTTTGAAATCAGATAGACCTCAACAGCTATCAAAAATATTTGTCAACCACTCAATATGTGACTCATTTCACTCCACAACCCTAGTTGATATTAGAAGTGAGAGGATCTCCTCACAACTCACTCAAGGATTAAAGGAGAAGATAAGCCAAGGAGACACAAAACCTCTTGAGAACTTACCTCTCTCCTCTTGTGGTGATTTGAATGAGAATGTCTACCACAGGCTCAAAGTCTTTGACTGCTTGGCCCCACTGATGGTCCTCTTTGGGAGGGTAGGAGGTATGGCCTTGCTGGAGGAAGCTCATCTATGGGGTAGGTATTGAAATATTGAGAGTTCATAGCCTGCCCCATTTCCAGTCCCTCTCTGTTTCCCATGCCCGCTCAGATTTCTGTTCTAGCTGCCACCTGCCTGCCTCCTTCCCATGATGAACTTTTGTCCTTTTGGAACTGAAAGCCCAATAAACTCTTCCTTCTATAAGTTGCCTTTGTCATGTTGTTTTAACACAAAAACAGAAAAGGAACTGATCCACCTCTATAGTATCTCCTCTTTTCTTTTTAAAAGCATTTTACTAATTTTATTTTATGCACATGAATATATTGCCTGCATGTATGTAAGAGCACTTCTGTCATGTAATGCCTGTGGAGTTCAAAAGAGGGTGTCAGATACCCTAGAACTGGAGTTAGCCACCATGTGGGTGTTTGGAACCAAACCTGGGTCCTCTGAAAGAGCAACCTGAGCTCTTAAACAGTGAACCATCTCTCCAGAGCCTCTTTTTCTCTTTTCTGTTCAGATCAATGTGTTTAAACGTTGCCTTATGATTTTTTTTTTCTCTTTCTGATATTCTTTTCCTACTTCCCAGTAAGCTCTGCTGAATACTAATTGTGACTTTCACAATCTTGTGTTGTACATTAGAAATTATCTTCACACTTCCTCAGCACATCCGTCTGGAGTCTTCTCTTATTCCCCAATCTGTGTGAATAGCTCCATACCACCTAATCCAGATGATCATATTGGTGGTGTGTGGGTGCGTTTGTGTGTAGTAATTTTAAGTATAGCTTTCAAAGCCTTATCAAATCTATCATGATATGTTTCATTTCTCTATAAGTCTGTCCTTGTTATCCACTGGCTTTACTTCAGAACTCTCAGTGATGCTCAAATTTGTGGATGAGCTAGTCCTCAATATAAAGTGGTATAATATTTTCACAGAACCTATATACTCCCTCCTGTTCACTTTAAATCATTTCTAGCTTACTTATAATATCCAATATAATGCAAATTCCATGTAAATACTTGTTATACTATATTGTTTAGAGAATACTGACAAAGAAAAATCTGGACATGTTCAGTATAAATGAAATTATTAAAAACATTTTTGGTTCATCACGGTTGGAGAGATGACTCAGTAGTTAAGAGCACTGGCTACTCTTCCAGAGGACCTGGGTTGGGTTGCCAGTACCAACATGGCAGCTAACAACCATCTATAACTCCATTTCCTGGAATCTGACTCCATCTTCTGGTGGGCACTGCATGCAAAGGTACACTACATACATGTAGGCAAAATACTCATACACATAAAAATAAACATAAAATTGTATGTGTGTGTGTGTATGCGTCTGTCTCTCTGTGTGTGTCTGTGTGCTGGCTGAATGTATGGACACAGCATCTGTAGATTTGTAAGACTGAGTATATTTTTTGTTGTTGAATTATAGACCCAACAACTAAGATTCCATGTTCTTTAAGTGATGACACAAAGGAATGAACAAAACCTATATAATACAGAATATATAGAGAAAATGTTTAAAAGCTGAAGACAAAACAAGGTTATTATGATTACTATTAAGTTACTTAACATGCATTTCACTTGGTAGAGCGAATGATGACCACAATGTTCACTGTGGACACAAAAATAAAACAAAACTAAAAGAATTTGATGCTTAATTCAGTCACATAAAATTTGTAGTTGGAGAAATGGAAATCATATTTGAATCTAAACTCTGAAATCAGTATCCGAGATGTCAGAGGGACCACATGTTCTAGATTTGTACCAGAAAAAGGCTGTTGATGCTTACTGAACATTGACACCACAGTAAAATATCTTATACTTCTCCAATGTAACTACTAGTTCTGTTAAGGAATACATGGGTTCCTGTACACAGGATGGGGTTATGCCTAGATAAACATACTATTTCAAGTTGAAAAATGTTCACTACACATATCCTCTGTACATCCTATCTCAGCATCCCAGCTCACTAAACAGTGTAAGTTTTCCCTCCTTGATTTTAGAGATGACTAAAAACTGAAGCTTACTGGGATTACCCAGCATCATCAGAGTAGGATTGCATCTGCAAGCCTACCGAAAATTCAGTATGAAATTTACATTGTGGTATCATCAAAAACCCACCATGAGTCAGGCATGGTTGCATATGCCTTTAATCCCAGCATTCAAGAGGTAGAGGCAGGTGAATCTTTGAGATTGGTCTGGTCTACATAGCAAACTCCAGGCCAGCTGGGACTACAGGGAGACCTTGTGTCAAAAAATTTAAAAAAATAAATAAAAACAAACAAAAAATCTTTTATGAATTAGGGTTTGTCCATAATCGTGATAGAAAAAGAGCGCCTCCTTTGGAATTGATTTTCTGAGTCAGGACGTGACATCATGACCACCCACTAGTACTCAGACAGGACCTGCTGACTCCATCTTCACTTCCCCTGCTCCATTCTCTTCATTCTTCTTGCTCTCACTGTATTCTATGATGTGTGTGTGTGTGTGTGTGTGTGTGTGTGTGCGCGTGCGCGTGCGCGTGTATAGCTAACAGCAGTGGTAATAATTCAGCTTCAGGCGCTTTGTCTGTTTGACTGATCACAGGGATGCCAGAGCACAGAACAGTGCGTAGTCGACAGTAGAGACTCTATTTGTTAGAGGGAGCAAGTACTACACCTCACTCAACATTAGTCAGTTAATGGGCAGAAAAGGAATTCAGACCAAGCTGCTCATTGAAGTCCATTCCCCTACAGTACCGCATCAATGCTGATTTTTCCAACTTTCTATTCTCTGTTACTAATCCTGACCTCAGAGAGTCATCCTATTTTCTTCCATTCCTCCTTTTAGCTCAGTAGCACATGAATGGAAAGTTTAATCCATCTCCATGGACAAGAATGCTGTCAAAGATGCTGTAAGAAGGACGCAGGAGAGCAGAGACTTTTAAACAGGAACTGTGATTGATTTATTCCTAACTTTCTAATTGCATTTTATAGAGAGAGTTTACACACGCCACTTTTCATGATGCTCTGAGGAAAAAGAAGGAAAGAACATTAAAAGGAGAGTGTGCCATTCATGTTGAGTAATGAAGGCGTCTCTATCTTATGTGACCACCTTTTCATATGTTCCTTTTTAAACTGCAATCAATGAAAAGGACAGACATTCTCAGTATTAATGGACATTTGATTAGGCAGAAGTATGCCTTCCTCATGCTAATGATCAGGAATGCTTCTCTGAATGTGAATTTCATTGCCCTGAGAAAAATATCTCTTTCATTTGCATGATTTAAAAAAATCCTTCTCAATCATCCAACATTAATTCAGTTAAATATTTTTAACTCAAAAGATAGTTCAATATAATAGTTCACATCTTTTCCTAAAATTGCTTTGAATTTCCATGTGTGATACCTTAAAACCCGGTATCTCTGCAGACTTTGATGATGACATTGACTTCAATAGAAGAAGGACTTCTACCTCCATCTCAGTGCTTTCTGTTCTGATCTTATTCTCAAACATCTCACACCTCAGCCCAGTTGGAACCCAGGTGCCATTTCTGATACTGAACTAGCTAGCAGCTGCATCTTTTAAATCATTGCCCCTCCACTGAAAATATGGAATCTTAAATGTGATTTTGGATAAAAAGGATATGTCTAGCAGCTGTAAAAGAGTTGATCTCATCCCCTCTCTTTTATCTCATCTAACACTCACCAAAGACTAACACAGTATTCCTCATCCATGAAAATTCATAATTCATTAGCTGAAGAACAAGAAAATTCAGTGAAATGATCATTTGAAATGTTCTTTTCGGTCATTTGTGCATAAAACACTGACATTTCATGGGTAGTTATTATAAAGGAAAGTTAGATAGTGATATAAAAGTAAACTTTAACATTGAAAGTAGAGGGTTGTTGAAACAAAATAGAGATATAAGCTAATAACTAATGACAATACCCACTTCCTTTTCCCAGTGAACGTTCCGAGAAAAATAACATCTTGCACCAACTGGTACTCCTTTTCTGCACAAATCAACATCAAATATTTTAATATGATCTCGTTTCAGCTCAGAAAGAGAGATGTGATCTTTCTGTAGTAACCAATTCCACATTTTCAGAAAGTCATAAATCTTCTCTTTTTAATAATCCTTTTTCAGAAAGCTAAGAAGAGTGAATATTAACTACCCTTTCGCTTTAAGTTTACTACATGAGATGGGGATTCCTTTTGAGCTTTATTTATTCATTGTTGTCTGAAATTTCAAGGTTGGTGAATTCATTGTATGCAGTGGACCTAGAACACTGTGCATTTAATTCACCCAGCATGTTCTTCTGCTCCAAGCTTGACTATGATGGACACAGAAAAAATACAAACTGAAGGGAGTAATTAAACATATCCAAAAAAGACACCATGGTTTTGGATTGAGAAGAAATACACATTGTGTGCTATGAATCTCCATGTCTGAACTGGTCATGTGCTCTTGGAGAAACGGAACTTATTTTCAGGTGAAAAAAGGTTGGCTTACCATTGCTTTCTGGCCTGAGGTGTGGATTGGAATTCACGGTCTACTTAGAGAAAACCGTGTCTTGCATCCATTTCTACATTAGATATGAGTTGACAGCATTCCAGGAGGAGGCCACATTATTAGTCCTGCTTTGAGCTGCAGAGTAGAAAGATCTTGAAAGCCTGGTAAAGAATGGACAGTGGGAACTTGAAGTTTGGAGAACAGGAAAATGCACTTCTAGGATAATTGCTCAACATGGAACATTCAGAGGCTTAAACTGCATGTCAAACAAACATTCTTTTTTTGATTAAATGATACTATAATTTTCCATTTTAAATCTCCCACTTATTTGGTGCCATATCGAACACAGAACAACAGAACAATTATCATAGTCAAAGATTCAATGTACATTATTCTATTTACTTCTTAAAGTAATTGTTAGATATCATCACCATTTCATGAATTACTGATAAACAATATCTGGCATACTTTATGATGATCGTATGATAGTTGGATACATTTAAACAAAATGTGTTATCCCACTCAAGATACTTAGATTATCTGCTGTCTGAAAACTTCATATTTCCTTGTGATGAGACCATCTAAGCATGTTCTCTTGTATTCCAGTATCTGGAGGGATAATATTGATGACTCTGACCCTCTGCGATGTAGAATATAAACAACAGTTCCTGCTGCCTGGCTGTGAGATTTCATCTGCTAAGAATCTATCTGGAGCCTTATCATTTTGTCTCCAACCTCTAACAATCACTATCCTGCTCACTAGTTCTAAGAGCTCAAAGCTTTTTAAAATTCAATGAATAAGAAAAACATGTAATATCTATCTTTCTGTGTCTGGCTTGTATTTCCTATCCCTGGTTTTATTTCATTCAGTATTATGGTCTCCAGTACCATTTATGTTACAGCAAATGACAGAATTTCTTTCTTTTTAAATGTCGTATCATGTTCATAGCCCATGTTCTTTCTCCATTCATCCATCAATGAACACTTTGGTTGATTCCATGTCTCAGTCCTGATGAATATTGCTATAATAAACACAGTAGTTAGACTGAGTTTCAACCAAAGTTGACAAGGGTGTAGAGAAAGAAGTACTCTTAGCAATTCTTGTTGGAATGTAAGACAGGCCATCCACTATGTAGAACACTACGCAGGTTCCTCAAAAAAATTATCATCACCATTTTAAAGAGCAGAAAATAAGACCTATGAGTAAAGATACACCCCTGGATTATGCATCTTAAAGTGGGAAAGTCAGTGCTGTATCTGGGCTGTAACACACTAATACTGTGCTTTTAACATGCTACAATGCATAAGTGATGAGGTGGCATATAGTTCAGAGCAATTCCAGTGAAAAGAGTGGCATTTCTTATTGCTAACTTAAGTGTTATAACAAAAAATGTAAAAATAATAAGTGGAAAATATATCATTGCTACATGTATCTTGTTATCAAGTTGGACACATTTTCTCAAAGTCCTTTCTGAGCAACACTACAATTTTGGAGGAAAGATAGAGTAGATTACAGAGATCCAACAGAATATCATAGATATAGATATATGAACCGCTTTATGATCTGTCACAGAAAGAACAAGTGTGTGACCATACATGTTGCATGATTTTCACATTCAAAGTATTTTCAAGCACAGCTGCTGCCAACCACAGATCAGGAAAATAGGGTCGGGCCCTTCTGTGACCTCAAAAGCATTCAATACTTTGCTTAAAAATCATGGATCATTCAGGTTCTAGTAATGAGGAAAAGCTGCTGTTGTAAATTCAACAAAACTGTATGAGGAGAAGGGGGTCTCTGCGGCCTCCTGCACTCAAGGCTCCAGTGTACCTGACTCAGTTTGAATACTTTCATTTAACTCTGCTCCCATCTCTTTTATCTTTTTAACTTTTAATTTGTAAACACTGCGTCGTTTAAAATGTTAAGGCTCCAAAAGCTAACACAGCATTCAAAGTGAAATTAAATCAGTGGTTTATGTAACATAATGTCATAATATTTCCCATACTATTTTCCCTTGCCTTATTAATATAACCATCAGTCTATTAGCTTTAACTGCTGCCGAAGACTGAGCAGATGTCTTCAATGAATACTTCCATCCATAATTACCCCTTATTTTTTCCTGAGAAGTTCAGCTAATTCAGATCCTACCAATGTATATGAAAAGTTTAAATGATTTCTCCCCAAATGCATTACCTTTTTCTTATCTACATTAAATTCCATCTGTCATTATGTTGCATAGTCTCACACTTTGATTAGATCCTTCTGGAGTTTTTAACAATCCTTGCTAGTTCTTCACTAACCTAAATAATCTCACAGCGTTTTATAGAAGAACTTTTTAGCAGTTATGACTTTTTGTCAGCCTTGCCTTTGTATGGGTTTGCTATTAGTATTGTGTATGCGTAGAAATGTGTGAAAGTGTGATGATTCAGCAATGAAAGAGCAGAGCCATTTACACAGAAAAAAATATAAAAGCAATACAAGCGAGTCTGGAAATCTCTTACTTTCTTTTGTGCAGTGTTAACATACATATGTTTCTGAAATCATTTTGATTAATTGCCACCAGAAGAATTAAGGGAATTCCCATGGGCAATTGTGTCTTTTATGCAAAATTGTATCTGAGCATCTTTCTTTGCATTCCAAATCTTAAAAAATAATAGTAATTATAAAAAATCTGCTCTTAAGCTTTATTCTATGAAGATGTCTTAACTAAAACTATTTTCAGTACATGATGGACCGTTAAAGGAAATAACTCATCATATACTCAAAATCCAACTGGACATCCCCTAGAAAACATACCAGAGACAGGGGGCTTTTCTCTCAGATTGTTTTCACAAAAAGAGAGGAGGAGAGTTTCCTAGTTGATGAACTAGTTTTTAGTATTGTTTTCCACTTTCCTAATCAGGATCAACTCAATTAATTTGGAATTCATCCAAATTTAGTGAACTCTAACTCACTAAATTGTTTATTTTTTCCATTCACTCAAAAAATAACAAATGAATGCCCAACCTCTATAAACAGTAAATGTGATGGTGAACAGCACTGTCATCGTCTGTCTGTCTCTAACCCCATACTGCCAATATCACTGCACTGGAGTCTTCCCATTTGAGTAAATAAAATGAAATACAATTTATTGATGACGAATTATTTGGGGTGTTATGCTAAGTGATTTGCCTATATTGCCAATTTTAGTATTTATTGATATCCTAAGTTTTACCTTTTAAAGATAAAGAATTTGGAGTTTAGAAAGAGAAATGGTTTCTCTCAATACAATCCAGGCACCAGAGAAGTATCTACAACTGAAACTGAGGCACACCACATTCTAACCCCTGGCTCTTACTTACCCATTTCTTTTAGATTCTAATTGTTGTTATAGCTGGAAGTAAACTTTAAAATCTTAGATGTGCATGTTTCAATTTGAAGATTCAGAGGGGTGAAGAAAGCAATAACCAGCCATGGGTGGGTGACTGGGAGGGTTCCTGGGAAGGGTGGGAGAATGCAGCGATATGCAGAGGGAGGGGGGAACATTAGAGTAAGAAGGGTAAATAGGGCAGGGAATGGGAGGGCAGACAGGGGAGGGGGCGTGGGGAGATATAAGTAATATGAAATGCCTTTAAAAAGAACTCATATTGAAACCCAACAATACAGAAGATTCTTAATATATAAATATACACAGATAGATTATATAGCAAGTACATATATATAGTATATATGGACATATATATATATATATATATATATATATATATATTAAAATGAGTTTCCCTATAACAGGAGGACATTGCTGTTTCTAGACATTATAGGCTAATGAAAAAGAAAAGAAAGCAAAGAACCTTGATGCCAGGAATGAACTCTGAACTCCCTCTTTTGAAGCTGTTGACCAGGGGTCCCATAGACCCTCAAACAATACCAGCCATTGCCCGTGTTCTTAGTTATCCACCAGAACATGATGGTGAGGCACTATTGCTGAAGACACCACATATATGACCTTTAGAACAAACAAGGATAAATCTAGCTGGTGCTGACTTCAGAGCCTCATCTCTACTTGCAAGTGTTCCTAGTGCTGAAAGATGCAATGCATGCTACTGGAAGGAAAAAATAATGATCAAATTTACTTAGCCATGAATTCTGTGAAATAAAATAATTGCCCTGGCAAGGTATATTCACCCATACAATAGCAGCTTGAATATTATGAGAGTAACCACCACTCTCTAATTGGATTTAATTCTTCTTCATAGGATGGAGCCCATACCTGACATTGATATCAGGTCACAGGGCATAAGGGAGAGTCTAATACTCATTTTCTACTAAATAGTAATCATGTTAAACTGACTCCTAATGTCTTATTATTCTATCCATAGATTAATACATGTCATAACTCTCACCAGAGAAGTTTCTTTATGCAGCTGATGGTAATTAACACAGAAACCCCCAACTGGCCAGTATGCAGAGAACAAGAGTCTCAAGAGCGCTTATCCCTGAATAGGACACATATATCAACTTCTGCCCTCCAAGGCTCAGGGATCATTGTTGAAGAAGAAACAGAAAGATTTTAAGAGACAGAGGTGGTGGATGACCTCTGTTTTCCAGATGTTTGTCAGTTACTCATATGAACTCACAGGAATGGTAACAGCCTGCATAAGACCCATGGAAACTCAAACCAGACAAAATCCCAGGATAAACATGGGTAAGTGGATAAGAAACCCCAACCCAACCTAAGGAACTTTGGGCAACTGACAGCTACTGGGAAGGGGAGAGACAGTCTCTTTCAAGGATGGGACTCTTGGTGGGTTAACCAGGTCCACACTGAAGGGTATTTAGGACATAAATTAGATTCTGTATGCCTTGTTATATATTTGGATACATTCAACTGGGTAGGGGGTTGTAGCTGTGGGTAGGAGAGGAGATATAAATGCCATCAAATTATGTTGCATGAAAATTGCAAAACTTCAATTAAAAATTCAAAGACGAATTTTACTTCGGGGATTGGAGAGATGTCTCAGCAGTTGAGAGCCCTGGCTTGTTGCTCCTGTAGAGAGCCCAGGTTTGGTTGCTGGCACCCGTATGACAGGTAACAGTCATCTGTCACTCTTCTTCCGGGGGAATCTGATACTCTCTTCTTATCTCTAGAGCACCTCACACAGGTGATGCACTTACACGCACGCACACAGAACACTCATATGCATAAAATAAAATTAATTAATTAAAAAATTAACTACCCTTCCCTTAATTTGCAATAACATTCGTGGGAAATTCATCCCAGGGTCTGTGATTCTGTTATTTGAAACTGTTTGATCACCTCTGTTTCACAGAGAAAAGCCTTAAAGTATTGAAGGCAGTTTTCAATTTCACCTTATTTCCCCCCTGCAAATTTAACTTTTCCACAAGCCAGCAGTTGTAGATCTTTAGAATTCTGAGTGGTTTTCTGTGAGTTTACACTTTTCCCCACATTTATTCTTAAAATGAACCAGCAGGCAGTACACATACTTGCATTTTTTAAGACTTTCTCATCTCATTTGATGCCCATCATACCTTGGATTTATGCATGATCCTCCTTTTATTTAAAGAAACCACAGTTTGGTAAAATTCAAACATTTTAAAATTGTTTATCAGGAAATAGAACATGGAAGGGTTAGACGAGGTTCTTTTGAAATCTGTCAGATCAATTAGAAAACTAATCCTATCTCAGTGATCTATATAATGATTGTTTAGTGATCAATATTTGAATATTTCACAAAATTAAATTGGTTTACAATAAAATGAGCATTTACCTCCTTTTGAAATATGCAACTCAACTGCAGTTTTTGTTTATAATTTGGCATTCTAATCTTCCTTTGAGAGTGCTATGCTATTTGCCTTCTTAAATCCATAGACTATGAGAATATAGTATTTTCATGAAAAGCCAAGATCAGCTGCAAGCTTGGCACATATTTGAGTGCAAAATGCTCAAAGCTGTTCCATGGGGAGAAGGGAATAGAAGGAGATACAGAGAATACAGCCCTGGGACAAAACAAGAAGAGGGGATCACCAACAAAGGCATCACAGGGTTTGAGAGATTCATAAGAAAATCAAGGAGGCACGGTTTCTAGGGAACACAGCCCTAATGATACCCAGCAAGCTTGAGCGTGAGTGTTTGTGTTTCTACAAGACTTAGCTTAGCTTTGTCGATCTCTAGACACTGCTCTGTGCTGTGACGAGAGAAGAAGCCATGACTCACTTTAAATCCTGTCTTTACAGAATTCGCATCTTCATTAAACTCATGTGGTTATGTGTATACATGATGCATATGCATAACTGTAATTTCTAATCTGTTTGGCTATATTTCGTCTCATTGTTCCTTATAAAGCCTTTTTTTTCCTCTTGTTCTAAGAAGGAGCTCTCCCCACCCTGTCAAAAGTATCATCTCTTGAGCAATGTTCACAAGTTGCTTCATCCAGAAATGTTTCAGATTTCATTCATACACCTCCAAGGAGTTGATGCAGTGATGCTTTTTCATCATTTTTAGTGTCTATTTATAGTGAGCACATTAAACAGGTAGACTATTTTGATTGATGTCCCTGTTATTATAAGGTATAGGTCTTTATGAACTTAAAAAAAAAACTACATTGTAGCTTGTATAAACCAGACAATAAAATAAAATATTTTCCCTAATGCTGGCATTAGGGTTAATCCAAACCGGATTTAAAGGGACAGATGAGGAAAATGCTTTGAGAAATAAGATTTCTTTTCATCTTGCCTTCTAGAGAACAGATAATAAGCTGAAAGTGGGGCTTGAAGGATTTGCACTGCCCTTTTCTGAATCAGAGTTGAAGACCATCTAACAAGGCCACAGTATCTTCTATATATTTTATCTAGACATAAAATTAGTATAAATAAAACAAGACAGCAGGACTGATTTTTAAAATGAGCCTGGTTGCCTAATGGTGGGTTCAGTTCTGTTTTCTGGAAGTGCTAGCTCTGCTGGAAGATCTTAAATATTTTCAGCACAGTAGTTGTGTGTTGTTAACTGTGGTGAGGTCAACAACTCCTTTTATCTGGCTTTTCTTCATAATCTTTCATCTCTAAACTTGGTCACAGAAATGCTACTGAAAGAAAATCACTTAGATATTATGCTAAGATGAGTATATTCCCAATGTGCTTTAAAGACATGCTTGAACAGCCTCCACTCTAACCACTATATCCTGCTGCAGAATACCACAGAGCTTGTTTATACCTTCCTAGAAGCCAACTCTTAACATTTTAATTTAATGGGATATGTAACTCATGTTTCAATTAAAAGTAAAATTGTTACATTCCTTCGTTTGTGTGATTTTTTTTGATAGAATAGTACATTTATATGGTAATTTTCCAAAGATCAACTTTATTTATCGGTAAGGAGCTATTCAGAGATTGTTGTATATTTTCTTTGCTTCTGAAATGTTATCACATTTAATTGCCTGATCTTATTTGGGTTGCAATCATAGTCATTAATTAGTAGGAAGGTGAGGGACAGCATCATATCTAACTATCTGTTATGGCTGCTTTAATGAGGAAAATACCTGCCATCATTTTAAAGGCATCCTGTATGCTTGGCAAATACAGCTTGCTGTAGCATTCTCATTTAGGCTGTGAACATCAAAGGAAATTGATGTCAGGTGTGAACAGAAGCTGTTGAATATATCTGCTGAGGAAACTGAGTGGTGTGTCTGGGTAGGAGAGATGAAGGGCAGCTCATAACATTAACGGAACTACAGGTAATTAGTGTAAACTTTCAGTGGTCGGTATGTCTGTGGAATGAAAAATACATAATGTATATTTATCCACTACAGCATCACAAAAGTTTAAGATATTTCTGTTGCTTTTGGTTTCTATTTTTATTAGAAGGCAGAAACTAAGTTTGAATTGTTAAACTATTGTATTTTTATAGTATATTTTCAGAGATTAAAAAGAAATCATGGTTTAGATTCAAAGGAAATGTAGGTTTTATGATTGCTACTGAAATAGCATTTGACTAATTTTAGGGCTACTCCTTGATTTCAACAGCATTGTTAAATTCAGAGAAGCAAATGGGAGTGTGAATGATTGATTAATTGTACGAATGGCTGCAATAAGCATTTCCTGTGGAGCAAAAATAAGTGCTTTAAATTTATATTTTATTAGATCGTTTTTAAAAACCAAACTTATAGATGGTGCATGTGTAACTCAATGTGCCAAAATAATATTTACATTCCAAAAAGAGTGTTACCATATATTACGTATAAAAAATAAATTTATCCAAGAAATGGGGACGTGCAGCTGCATTGGAGGCAAGAGCTGCTTGGCTGTGCACGATATTTCCTACCTTACTAATAGTATCGCTGGTCCTCAGTTGATCTTTGGAAGCAATGTTTCAAAATTCATAAGTTCTTTGCTTGGCTTTTGGGAGTAGATTTGAATTACCCTGTCTCTACTGTATGCAGAAGCTCCTTACCCTTCCTTTGCCTTTCAGAAGAAGCATCCATGTGAAAGGCAGGTCTTCACCAGAAATTGGCTTATCTTGAATACTCAACCACGAAGGACTGTTCCTCAGTCAGAGACTGAACTTTGACATGTGTCTCTTTGCTTTCTGGTCCTGGTTTTAGCACTGTCTAGGTAGGTGATTGGGTACCTGTACCAGTTTCCTATCTGAACAATGAGGCTTGGCACTATTTTATTTTATTTTTTCCTATTATCAGTAAATGTTTTACCTCATACTACCAGTTATATGTAGCATTGCTCTGTATTTACACATACTGGTGATCATTGATTTGTACATTTGATTGATTAGGTTCGACATTATCAGTCACTACCGCTAGCAGTGAGGGCAGTTTCCTCTTTCTTACTGTCAGATCAACAGAACTGAAAAACTCCAGTTCCCATGTACAGTTGCCCGTAGCGTTATCTGCCACAGATATTCCACAGTTCTTTGAGGAATAAAATTCAGTGCCCATTTTACTAATATGGTTGATATTTTGTCATCATGTAAGATAATTCTCACAATATTATATGCTCATAAATAGTCTACCTCTGTACTGTTGATACTGTAAATAGCTCTGGACACCTTAGCTAACTATATTCAAACTTAAAGTAAATTTTGAATTTCATTTAATGAATATCTCCTACAGTTGCACAGAACACGTCATATTAATGTTATGTATCATTTAGGACAATTCGACATTCCCAGGAAATTTTGGGGGATCGTCCTGTTTACAGTAATAAAGCCATGTATCCTCTAGTTAAAACAACTGCTGCAACCACAGCTGAGACAGTACCCCCTCTAAGGGAACATAGCTGGTCCAAGAATCATAGCTAGTCAGTGTTACAGATATAGTCCGTTTACCATTCTAAAGTTCTGAGGTTCGCACATTCAGTTAAGTGACCATAGCTTTTCATTCCCTTTCTAAAAATTAGTCAATATCTTTTAAATGAAAAAAAAAAGTTCATCCACACCGAACAAATGTTAAATATAGCTCTATATAATTTAATTTCTAAGAAATATCATTCATGATCCCATCTAAGCCATTGTCAGGAAGACACCATAATCTCCAGCAGGTACTTTGATTCTGTTGGTGTGAGTCATTTGGAAACTCTGACATGTGTCTCCTTGCTTTCTGGTCCTGGTTTTAGCACTGTCTCGGTAGGTGATTGGGCACCTGTACCAGTTTCCCATCTGAAAAATGAGGCTCACAGTGTATGCATCTCTTAGGTTTTCTATAAAGTTTGTGTATATATATGTAAATATACATACACATATATAGTTAATGTATATTCATATAAAGCAGAGAATTTAGTACTATAGTAAATATTGTGTTATGGTATTTTCAGTATTTTATTCAATGGTTTATGATCTGCTTTTAAGCCTAAACATCTGGCCATACTATAACTCAAATAATCCTTAACTAAATATTAGAGGTTATGCAATTACTATTGTGCACAAAGTGGATTCAGTGTACTTACTTTGGAGGCTTTCATGTGTGTGTCCTCAGCTCAGCATCCTTGTATCCAAAGCACAGTGCCAGTGCCAGTATTTCATTGGGAAGTAGTGGGTAGATGCATGATGGTTATGTGCCACCAAGTCACACAAACTGCGCTTACATCCAAGATCTATTATTTAAGGGATCTGGAAAATTAGCTTCTTGGAAAACATTTTCTATTAGGACAACCACATGAATGCTTGCTTATTTCGGTGGATTGTGTTCAGAGCACTTAGCACAATACTGTGGCACAATGTAATCACTCATTTGCTTTCATTATTAAACTATTGATTTCAAATCAGAATGTAACTTAAGACTTCACATGGGAGACCCTTTCTCCATTAATTTATTCATTATATTTGCTGATATCCTAGATTTTAGTGCTCCTAGTACCAGAAATGCAAAAGATATCCAGGGTATTAGAGATCCCTCCAAAACAAAATAATCAAGACTTCTTCTCTTGGGTCTCATTCCCTTATTGCTTGACTCACTATTTCTACCTTGTCCTATGAGATCCTATGCATTTTACCCACTGTTCCTGGCTTAAAATTCTCTGCAGTGTTGGTAATGGTCCCACTGAATGCTCCTATTTTTTACACCCCATATTTACTCCTGAGTTGTCTCATCAAACTCCATGGTTTCAATTTCTGTGTACAGGTTGCTAATATACTAATCTACAATGTATATTGCAATCCTGTCCTGAGTTGCAGAGTCCTGTCTGATGACCATCTTCCTGGATCCACCTGAACATTCCAGAGAGACATCAGCTTCACCCTCAGATTCAATTCTTTTTTTTTTTTTGTCTTCCACTGCCAAACATGCTCAACTCCCAGAGGATTTCTCTTAGGGAAGGTCTGGTGACACCCCCAGGCTTTGACAGAACATCCCTCTTCTGCTGCCTTACTTAACGTTCACTTTAAATCCAAACTCTACATTTTAAGTGGTAAGAAACAGCATTTGTTGTATTTATAGTAGTTCAGTGTTGTCATAAGTGTGTTTGGGAGGTTTGTCTAAATATAATTACTGTCACAAATATTAGAGTACCCTGGAGGACTGACTGTGACAGCAAGGTCAGCCCTAACAGCATCTTGCTTATTTCACTTCTAGTTTGAAAGCAGAACCCTGTATACCAGCTCTCAGTCACGTGTGGTAACCCTTAGGTAATCCTCGACCTGTAGTATTTCTCAGAGAGGCCTATAGATTGGGGGAGGAAAACATAATTTATTTAAGATCGTGAAAAAAAGGAAAAATGTTAGTGCAAATGTGGGAAATATAAAAGAGGTAATGTGTTGGGACAATGTGTCCTGGAGAACAGATGGCTGCTGGGAGAGGGAGGTGGTTAAATAACTGTCCTCAAAGGAAAGGAGAGTCTATAACAGGAAGTAGCTATATAAATCTTCCCAGAGTGCTGAGGAAGAGAAATTTAAACTAGATGGTGAACTGCGTTTATTTCAGAACCCAGTACCTTTGGATAACTGGACATTCTCCTTATTGTAGCTTCTTGGTTCATTCGTTTGATAAGCTTCTACACTGCTTGCCCTTCCTGAGACAAACAGACTCTATGTAGGAAGAATATTCTCAAACGCTTTCATCCTTTCTACAATTCCCATTGTGTTTAATGTTTTAATTAAAAAGTGAGATTATACAATCATTATTGTGATCCTCGACAATAGCATATCCCTTCACATCATCTTCAGTGTAATACAGAACGGTGCAATATTAGTATCAAGCTTATCAGTATAGAAGTATTCCAAAGATCCTAAATATTTACGCTGTTCATTTTAATAAGAATTCAAATCCTATCTTGGAAACTCAGCTAAATTTGACAGAAAGAAAATAATTTATTAATCATCAACCTGGTAGTCACTTTGAATGATTAAAAATGCATTTGAAAATGTGCATGACTTGCAGAAAGGCTGGAGTGGAACTCCTTTTCTGTGAGGAACATATCCCCCGTGAAGTTAAACAATAGAAAAGACCTCCCAATATCTTTCCATGTGTTCAGTGCAGCCACTGGTGTGAATGTGCAGTAATTAGGCAATCTGACCAACAGAGAGAAAGAGAGAGAGAGAGAGAGAGAGAGAGAGAGAGAGAGAGAGAGAGAGAGAGTGCTAAGCATTCTAGGGATATTCTTGAAATGTCTTCATCATTGCTGAGCAGATTTTCCTTCCTGTGAGATATCATCTCAGCACAACTCTGGATCATCTTTATACCCAGAATGGTCTATGCAACAAAGAGGCTGACCTCAAAAACATATGCACAAGAAATATACGCAGAAATTCGGTGGCAAGGTGATGTCTTGGGGTAAACGGCTCCATCAAAGCATTAGGGAACATGAGAGCCTGAACATAGAATCACAGCACTAGGGGACGTGAGGATCACTGTTAGAGATGGTTAACGTGAGTCTAAATGCGGGAGGGAAAGTTAGAACAGAAATGACATTTTCCTCCTTTATATCACCCTTCCACCCACCAACCAGAGTGTCAGTAGAGCCTGAAAAGATGAAAATTCAGGACTGTCCACAGGAACCACACTGACCAAAATGGGGTTATATCAAATAGTCATTGGAATTGAGATACAATTAAGAACAGCTTTCTGTGACTGATTATCACACCTCTGAAATTTCAGTACAAAGATCAAAGTTCCAGGGAGGGAAACAGTGATGAGATCACTGTGGAGAGAGTGCTTGGTAGTGTAGAGAAGGGCTCTAAGCACTTCCTGCCATTTGCAACAATATTTTTAAAGTTAAAAATATATGGCTTAGGTTCAAGAAGGTGATGTGGGATGGGATAGCGAATAAAAAACGTGTGTTCGCCACACCCACACACAACAATAACCTAGTAAACTGTGTATTTGTGAAAAAGGTGAAATAGTAGAAGGGTTCTAGAATTGCAGCCACTTTACATGTACGATTTATTGATCCTACTGTTGTTTTAAATTATGTATCTAATGTGAAAATGGAAGTTTTGGTTGATGAACGTCTTCATCCTTTGGAATATGACATAAACTATGTTAATGATCAGTGACCTAGACTACAATTTCAATTGAAACACTAGAAAAAGAAAAGTAATCCTGTGGAGAGTTTAGTGAAAGATAAGAAAGGATAATTTCTACAGCTATTAGTAAGAATTTAATTTGCAGGCAATTAGTTTATAGATAGTTTCCAGGACACACTTCTGCTGGAGAGGCTGAATTGAAACCTTGAAAGGAGCAGTGATGGGCTATACGACCTTTGCTGGCTTCATGGTCTATCATCTCGCTGTATCCTCACAGCTGACTAACTGCAAGTTACCCTTGCTCCACAGAAAGATGAGTGTGATGCTAATTACCTTGCAGACATTGGGGCACTGATGAGGGGTCCAAGCAGAACTTTGCCCAGGTCTTTCTGATGTCTAAGCAGCACAGTTCAGTTTCTTCCTTGTAGTTTTCTGACCCACTTCCTTCCATCCGGAGAGCAGAGAGGGGTTCAAAATCTAATCAGAATAGTAGATTCAGGGACTACATAGAGCACATTTTAAAAATATCAGTTTAACTACATCTTAGTTCCCACATATTCTATCAACCTTCAGATGCGAAAGTATTCATCCTTCTCAGGAACACTTCTCTTATTTGTCTTCATATTTATTTATTTACTTATTAACTATTATATCTCAAAAGAAATTTGACACAACTGTTCCAATGTGTGCATTTTTGTGGAATTATAATATTCAGTAGCTGTCTAACAGGTAGTATAAAAATAGAAATGTGAGCTTCTGAGATTACAATTAAAAGTATAAGCATCATCTGACATCCACATACCTAATATTCCTTTATCTAGTCCTGGCTCATCAATGGTTTATACTTCCATTGCATTTTTCAACTTATAGGGCTTTCTTACATGCCTTGTTTCAGCTGAGTCTTCCTTCCATGAAATGTCTCATATTTTTAATGAAATTAATATAATAATACACAACTAATATGACCATATACTGACTAAATGATAAACAATAATTAAGGTTAAGCTTTTGGAGGAGAGATGATGGAGTCAAGAGGAATTTTCAGCATCCCTCAAATATGTATGCAATTCCCTAACTGGTCCCTTGATGCTAGATAGGCAACTGGGTGCTTTTGTGGGTATTCTCAGTCAAAATGCATTAGAATACTCTTTGTTTATTTGTAAAATGTATGTGTAATTGGCACTTCAGTGGCATACCCTCCTGCTATGAGTGCTCACTTTGAACCACCCAGTTTCTGAAATGGCAAAGGAATCCTGCAGTCTGACCATAGTGAATAGTAATGGACAGCACTTCTAATATATTCCAGGTTTTGAATGTCTGGGAGAAATGATGGCTTAGAAAGCAAGGCGCCTTGTGGCTTCCCGGCCCTTACCTACAACAAGAACTCTTATACAGTAAATTTCAAGGACCTGGTTTACAACTTTGGAGGAGTATCAAAATCCCCTGGGGAGTTTGTCAAGGTCTCCTTTAGAGGCTCTGTTTAATTGGTCTAGGATGTGGCCTGGCACAGAGACTTGAAATGCTCCTGTGATGCTTCTAACAAGTGAAATTTTGAGAACTACTCTCTCCTAAAACTGTACTTGTGGGTACTAACTACCCCTCTTGGGGACAGAAGGACAGCGGTGACATTTTGCAGATAAGTTTAGGAAATTGTGGTGTTAGTAAAACTCTACTGTTCAAATTTTTCCTCTTCCCAGTCAAGCCCAAACAATACAACAGTTACAGATTATAAAAGTGAATTCTAAGCACGAACAACGCAGAGATTCCTTCTGTCCTCCATATAAACACAGAAGTGTGAACCTTCTATCTGCTAAGCTTGAGGGTCAGACAATGTGCAATTCAGACTTCCTTTCTAATATTCCTTAACTAACGGCCATCTCAACTTACTTGGAGTCTTTTCAACCCTGAGAGACTCATTTAATTTTAATGCAAATTCCATACAGATATTTTCTAAGTGCTTTTCATATTCTAAATTAGCTTGCATGGCATAGAGGGGTATCCGGTCCCCTATTAGCCGAGTAGGCAATCATGTTTAGAAATGTTTCAAGATCTACCCAATATGTGTGTATACAGCAACAGCAAGAAACAAGATTTAAATCCATATTTTACACAACTTCAAGACACTTGCTTTCGTAATACTTTTGTGATAACTGTACTTGCTCAAAATTCTGAAAGTTCCCACAGAGTTGCTGTCAGTGATCCAGAAAATTTGGGCAATTGCTCGTGGTTCTGCCACCTATAGCCTCAATGAAGTCTCTGTCATGGTAAATTTTTGGACACCGGAAGACATTTATGTTCACTTTATTTTTGGCACTGCAGATGTTAACCATCCTGGTCATTGCCATTTAGAGTTACCCTGATTGTTCAGTGCCCCTCTAAATAGTATCATTGAGGTCAGGCATGTCTTTATATTGCTTGGTGGCTTACTAAATGCTTTCTCATTTGGTAGTCATAAACCCTTGTGAAGATGTCATCCGTTGGTGAAGTAAGATGCTGCCCATGTGTCCAGCTTCAAGTACAGCATGAAGGGACAGCTGGTCAAGCGTAGCACTGTGTTTCAAAGAAATGAAGGAAATATGGAGAATTTTAATGTATCAGCAAATTTATTACACCATTTAATGCCTCAGTAGTGAACAAAACAGTATTAAGAAGAGAAGATAATTTTGACAAAATCAACATAACCATGTATCTTTGTTAAGGAGACATGGAGGGACATGGGATGGGACATCTGAAAAGCTGCAGAACTTGGTGTGGCGGGGGACAGAGTGTGTGCTTCCTGGCATTCTAACATGGTTCTCCACCCTGTTCTGGCTGCATATGTTATTCACTAGGGAAAAAGGTTTTATTCTGATTCTCTGCAAAGAAAAATTGTAACTATTATTAGTCACATTTTAAAATCAGTGGCATATTTTCATTGTATTACATTATTATGTTTATTTTAAAAAGCAGAGAATAGAGAAGTGAAATAAAAGTCTTTTCAAAATGATATCCATTTATACACTAACACTACAAATTTTAATACTTTAGGGTCTGATTGTCTGTTCAGTTTATTTTGATACTTGATTTCACATAATAACACTACTCACAGGGACCTATATAAAATGCTACATATTTTTAACCATTTTTTTACGAATGACTCCGTAGTTTTGAAACTGTTTCCAGAGATATTTTTGGAGTTTCTTCTTTTAATTTATTTTTTTGCAATTTTCCCACTTGAGTGTTGTCTTCTCTTCGAATTACCTCCACCCTCCCAGTCTCCCACTTCTCCCCTCATGTTCTCTCACTTCCTCTCCATGATTTGTCCTCTTCTTTGAGTGTTAGTTACATTGACATGCGTACATTTATAAATATACATATGTAATGAAAATGACGTATTTCTTTAGAGGCAGGTAAAGGATGGTACCTTGACTGGCTTGCAAATACATAACAAATGAGTTCATATAATTAACTAAGGTAAACCACATTACAGTTAAGACAGGACAGTGGCACAGAGATGCAAGAGAAGAACATTGGTCTTTTAGTCTTTACTTGTGGTGTGAAAGGGTCAGGGTTTGTTCTGCATCTGATCATAAATGTAGATGATGCTAAAGAAGGCTCTCCAAACCTGGAGATCAATGAACTGAAGTTGTCACTTGAGTCAGATTTATGTTTCCTGGCTCTGTAGGCATTGTGACTATACTAGCTTAAGGAAGTCCTAACACCACTCTGAAGAAGAGAACAACCAGCAGGCCATCTCTGCCATCTTCTGCACCTACTTTATAAACCAGCTTATCCATGCAGCCAGAAAAAAAATGACTCCAGAAGTCAGAAATAATTCTCTACATAAACAGTGATTTTGAGGGTCTAAGGTAGTAGTGGGCATTGTGGGACATCACCACATGTGCTGAAGAATAGCAGCAGAAAGTAAACAGAAGATTTTCATTTCAAAAATAATGTGACTAATACCATTATCTCTCAAGAAAAATGATGAATGCATATGAAATGGCATAGGCAAAAATAAGATATAGCATTCATTGGAATTTTAGAATTTCCTTAAACTAGCCCTATCTGTATATTCATAGCATTTTTACCATATTTTAACACTTTCTGAAGCACTGTCTGCAGTTATGGCCACATATATCAATACGCTGTCCTGTACATACAATACACCGTGTGAGGAATGATTCACACAGTCCTAGATCTGAAAAGATTGATCTATTGAAATTGATTCTGAATCATTTAACTGTTTCCACATGTTGGGATTTAACCTAAAATCTCACATACACTATGTAAGTGCCCAACCAGCTGGAGTTTGAGCTAAATCCCTGTTGACACAAAGGCATAATTCTTGCCTCAAAGGGAATAAGAGATAGTTTATTCTGGAGTCAAATATGAGTGACCATGTTCCAGGAACACAGATTCAGGTGACCCCCAATTCTGTGTTCCATCATGGGATCAGTTTTATGGGGTTTTTATAGTAACAGGATGAAGAAAAGTCATAAATCAAGACATTTTTCAAATACATTGGCAGATACATTCAGTAGGCAGATCACAGCAAAGCAGTGTGTGTGGTGTCTAATATTGGTCTCAGATGTTATCTAATGACATTCTTAGCCTTTTTATTGGTGAGACCTGGTGGACTGCTAAGTTAGTACATTGCAAAGGTTTTTATCTGTTAATCACAGGATGTTAGGTCAGAAATGGAAATGGGCAAAGAAATGCTATTTACGGACTAATGGTAGCCTGAGATAAGTGATAATTAGGTTCTGGACCTAGAGTATTCCACACTCTCCACAGTCATTGAAGCAATAATCAGTTGATCAGCCCTGCAGGAAATTTAGTCCAAGATGCAGGATTTTCTGGGAACATTTTTGTTCACACCCCTACCTCAAAAATCTGTTGTCAGTGTTTTTTTTTATTTGTTTGTTTGTTTTCCAGTACCAAGGATTGAACCCAGGCCTTCACATATTCTAGTATGGCATTCTACTGCTGAGATATACTCCCAACTCTTATTTAAGTTTTATTTCACATCTAAAATCTAAGGAAACACATACATACAAACACAAACACCCCCCCATGACACAACTGTTATTAATGGAGAGTGTGGTCAGAATAGAGTATCAATTCCTAGTAATAATTCTACAGGAAGAAGATCATATCATAAGATGTATAATAATAATATAGATAATATAAGAAGATGTCAAGGACAATTTATACTCCCTCATATGGAGATTACATAGGCATAGATAAGTGTATGCTCTAAATTCTAAGGTTAAACTGAAATATAAAGTTTGGATGCTTTTGAATCCTATTCCTTAATAGTATATTTGGTATAAAATATGCATTATGTAAAGAAGTAATAAAAATATTATACCCACACCTTAGTATTTTAAACTTGTAACTACATGGTAAAAATATCAAAAGATGCAAATCACAGTTAGACTCCCCAGGCATGTTCTGTATAACAAGTAGACACTGTGCTCTAAACCTTCCTAAGGGACTGAGTGGCATCCACCATATATAACCACATTCCTTTTTCTACCTGATTGGATGAAGAGTTGTATATATTTTGTACAGTTGGCTTTCATGAAACATATTCCATCTTGATTTATCAGTTGAGAATATTGTCATTTCAGGCACTGCAGTAATTTTTGAAATGCACATTCCAACTTGCCCATATGGGATGTGCTGTTAGAATACCAAAATGGAAGACCTAGAGAGATGGCTCAGTGGTTAAAAACACACACTGTTCTTGCAGGGGACCTGAGCTCAGTTTCCAACAACCCAGTCAGGTGACTTCCAACCAACCACTTTAAACTCCAGCTCCAGGGGATCCAATGCCCTCTTCTGACCCCCACAGGCACCTGCACCCTCATGCACATACACATAACTCAAAATTTACAATATCAATCTATAAAAAGGAATACTGAAATGTGGACTGAAAGATAGAACTTCTGGAAAGAGTTTTTAAGAAAGACAGTTTCCTAGAGCTGGCTTTGAACTTGTCAACTATGGTTTATGTGGAGCTCTTGTTACCAGCATGTATTGACTTGGCATAGAGTGTAACCAAGGACATTGCTGGATTCTTGCCTTTCTCCTTATCTATCTTTAGCATTAACAGTTACTTAATTACCTACTTTGAGGAGGAGCTAAATATAATACAGGACTTCACCCTCAGCAGAGGGGTAGACGTAATAAATGTAACAGTGTGTCAGGCTGGCATTTACTCATGGCCTCACTCAGAACAGAAGCCTATGTGATGCAGTGCACTTTCAGAACCATTTTTATATTACAAGATCCTGTATTATAGGATCTCATTATTCTTCTAAGTAGAACTGAAGTACTTTATTTTGCCTAAGCATCCTGAAATTTAAAAAATCCAATATCTTAATTTGCATCAGATGATTCTTCTTCACTATATTATAGAAAGTAAATGACAAGTTGGAGTTGCTTCCTCCAATGAGCCCAGTCATGAACACAGCACAAAGATGAACTCCTTTCATCTCTCCATACTGCTAAAGTCATGTAATCCACAAGGCCCCATTCCTACAATCACCAATGAGTCAAAATATTTATTAAGTAATTATTTTGACTTTAATTAAACTTCAACTGTTGAAGTAAAGCATTATGAAATTTCTGACCTGTAACCACTCAAGATATTCTCAAAGGGTCAGACCACATTGCTCCTGGAGGGTGTAGAACTGTGTCAATTCAGAGGTCTTTTTAAATAAATAAATTATTAAATCACTGTACTGTCATTACTTAGAACACCTGGGTTTTCACAAAAAAAAAAAAAGTGCAGACAGCTGGAGGAGACTAGGAGATCATACTAAATTAGGCACATAGTCAGAGAAGGAGGCCCTGACTACATTCAACTGAGTTCCAACTCCTTTAACTTTCATCCAAGAAGGTCTACTTCCAGGTTCTGGTCCAAAGCTGGCCCTTTTGGTCAGCTTTTTCCCATTGTTCTCCTCCCTAAACCCCCCAGAAGGAGTTTCAAACTTCCTGTCCTTCCTCTACTCAGTTTCCTGCTTTTATATAAATGAACAAATCAGCAACAATGCATCCTTCCCTGTCCAACTCAAAGAGGAAAAGAGGACCTCAACCCTGTCCTACACCCTGTCCCATAGAATATAAAATCCCAGGCTTTCCAAGGAAGTAGACTGTGCTCCAGCTTTGGACCCCTCCCCATGTGGGAGTCTGTCTCTTTGTGTGTTGTGTAGACTGTTACTTTCCATTTTGTAAACCGTGACTACGTGCTGTGACTTCATACTTCTCCTCCTATAATTCTTTACCTGACAAAGAAATGGACCCTTAGGCTGCATCTCAACCAAGTGATCCTCAAACTGCCACAAACTTAAGGAAAGCCACAGAAGGGAGATAGTTATGGTTGTATGTTTAGATGACTTCAGTGAAGTAGACTATGTAGGTCTGAGCTGAGCTAATAATTATCCTTTCAGTGTTGGATGTTCTCAAGTGCCTGATTTGAGCTAGACCTTCTAGAAATAAATTATACAGGAAGAATTTAAATGAGATGCAGGATACACAAAAAGACATTTGAACATTATAAATAAACTTAGACAGAATACCTCCGCCTTTATTCCCTTCACTGGTAAAAGGGGAAAAAAAAAAACTACAAGAGGTGAAAATTATCAAAATCAAAATTAAAGTGGAAACAAAATATGTTTGCCAAAGGGAAATATGTTCCAGATAAAAATAAACAAAATTCTCTATGCATTTATGTATTCCTATTTTTTCCACTGGGTACATTTGCACACTTGGAATTAGAAAAAAAAATCTGAAAAAGCAAATTTCCTACTTGCATATTTGTTAGAGAAGGAAAAAGAGGAGAAAAACCCATAGGTCAAGTCTCATGGAGAGAATGCCAAATGTCTTTGTGTCCGGTTATTTATGGTTTCAGATAATTGTACAGAAAATATCAAATTTGCATAGTGTGATTATTGCTGATTATTTATCTAGCAGTCAAAATGTTTCAGTGGTTCCTAGGATGACAGATTGACAAGTCCTTAAAACTCATTCATTTTAGAAATTTGCATGTAATTAGGCAATAATGAAGGGATGTTTGTGGACAGAGGATTACACTACAATATGCTGGAAGCGATTCAAATGCTTGACAAAGTGTTAATATTATCTTCAGATTCAACCAAGCTTTAAATGCTTGGCTCAAAATCACTGCGTGTATGAACTGGGGAAAGAAGATTATCAATGGAGCAGATTACAGTTAGCTTTTTTTTTTTTTCCTTTTAAAACAAATTCATTCCATGAACTCAACTCTACATGAGGATATTGTTGAATCTGAATTCACCAGTCATGGTCTGGAATTTGAAGAAGCAACACTGAGAGGAAAGACAATAGATAATTCAGAAAAAGCTTGGTTCCAAGGGCCTCCCAGTTCTGCCTGTGAATCCTGGCAGAGCCCCTCTCAAGGTGTGTGGCCCTGGGCAGCTTAGGCCTGACCCTCAGATGTACACATTTCATTGCAGACTTGAGACTCAGGATGATCACTGATTTCTTCAAGTGAGAGAAAAACTTCTTTTTTTCTCCCACTTGCAAAGATTTTTAAAATCTGGAAGTTTCTTGCAATTGAGGTAGGAGTTAAGGTAATAATGTTTGTTTCTTCCCTCAAGGGGAAAAATGTTATATATTTCAATTCAGAGCATCTTAAAATTAAAGAACCATAGTACATAGTAAGTGACAATCACAATTGCACATATAAAAAATGCTCCTTAAATCATGAAGTCTCCTATTATTATGTGGTCGTTTCCTGCTGAAATCCTACACTCTAGCTTTTCCGGGTTGAGATGGACATTATAAAATCTGCATTTGAAAGTTACAGGTTGTCTCTGATCTTCACACAGAAATGTCTTTTCAAGTAATTGATGTATATTATGTAAAATGCTTCCTTTCAAAGCCAGACTACCTGAAGTATTGGGTTATTATAGCAATTTAAATCAATGAAAATCTTAACAAAGGTTTATGCAGAGTTATAAGAGGAATAAAACTTATTTCTTTTGACCGCTGGATCCATAGTTTAAAACTTGATTTAAGAAGATATGTGATCATTACTCAGTGATTTTATTAATGATTTTAATAGTGTTTTTTTCTGCGGGGGCAGGTGGATATAGGAAGGCAACATTTTCAAATGCAAAGTAGTAAACTAAATTTCTAAGCACAGACTGTAAAGCTGTGAATATTGCCCCCAAAGTACAGAGCTCAGAAGACAGACAATGAGGCTATCTGTGGGTGTTTTCTATGAGAAATTTCCTCAATCACCCATGCAGACAAAAAGCTGGTAGGCATTAGGAACAGCTCAAAGGTCATCAAATTAAAACTTTTTACTTCTCTTAACTCTTCAGTCCATTAACCTAAATTGTAGGAACTCTAATGTAATATTGAAAGCTTCCCTAAATATTAAGCATATCAAGAAATCTCAGTCTCTGCTAAAGTTGTGTGAAGTTATTTCATTGAGATAGTTAGATTTAAAGTTGTTTAATTTTAGTAATGTTAAAGTAATAGCGACGGAAGACATCCCTTGTCATGTCCTTAATGTAATAAAGCCCAAAGTAGCTCGGAATTAGGTGTCTGCATGCAGGCAGCTTCCAAAAAAAGGCCCCAAATGGAGAAGGGCACTGAGTGACCCCCAGATTGACTGCAGTCTTTTTGAAATCACGGGAAGAAAAAGCTGAAGGCAGCTGTAGAATAGATAGAATACAGAATCTATCCACATCCGATGGACTAAAACACAGTCCATCCCAGGAAGCCTGAAAATGTTACCTCTATGCTGGGAAGCAAAAGGAAATAGAGCTTGGTGTATACACAGCAACTGAAGGCCCCAGCAGTGTGTGAACATTGCTAACAGCTAACAAGGGCAGGATGGTTCAGTCAGTTGACCACTCTCTCTTTGAAGTCAATTTTCTGAAAATCTCAAGGTTATTAAAGAACCTATTGTTCCCACAGGGTGGTATCTATCATGAGGCTAGGATGCATCTGGTCAAACTGATCCCCCTTGAAGCCCCGTCTACTCTTGGCTTCCATGATAGGAGTATTTCTTTCATTCCTTTCTCACTCGCTGCTGCTTGACTTTTTTGTTCTTCAAATGTTTTCATCTTTTTCTTTACTCTTCTGGTTTCCCACCTTTTCTCCAACTTATAAAAGACGAAATCTTTTTTTTTCTTTATTCTCTCTGTATTCTTTCCTCTTTCCATACCTCGTTCAACCTCTCTCCTAAACTCCAGACACAGATAGCCGTTGGCTTCTAGACTTTCCCACTGTCATTCGCAGTATATCAGATAACTGGATCCTATAAAACTAATTCCATTTTACTTACACTAAACTCGCTTCACTTCACTGATGATGAGAACATCTTCCAAGATGCATACTCCTGATAAATACAATAAATAAATAAAAGGAACCCTCCTTCTTTTGACAGCATACCTGTCAGTCAGTGGGGCCTTCAGGCTCTGACTCTGGACTCCAGAATGTGACACCTCTGCCACCCCCACTCATGCAAGTATGATGACAGTTATACCTCAACTATGATTTCAATTTAGATCCTGCCTCATCATGGTGAAGATGATCTCCTCTCTTACCTACCACCCCTAATTTTTTGCAAACACTCTTAAGTTCCATGTTATAATACAGAAAGCTGCCATCTTCTGCCTTCACACTCTCAGTCTCTCTCCCTTGCATTTCCACTTGGTCCTATCATCAGGAAGCAATCATTCAGTCTACTAGTTTAGCTTTCTTCTTGTTTATTTGTCCATGTATTGTTTTGCTTGTTGTGAATCTCCAGAGTCCAGAGGAATGCCAGGCACATGATAGAAACACATAGGTATTTATAAAAAGTGAATCAATGACTCTCCCTAGTTGGTCTCAAGACTAACCGGGAAAAGAAATGAACATGTGATGGCTAAATGAAGACATTTCTAGAGTAAAAGCATACTGTCGAAGGACAGAAAGTATTAATGTGTCTTCTGAAGAAGCAGCACAGCAGAGAGTGATGGTTATCAACAGCCCACGTGCATGGACAGTTCTAGAACAGGCTCTCCAATCTTCAGTAGTAACTCCAAGGTACACTCAGCATTCCTACCAGACTAGTGGGAAAGAGCTTTATATGGGATCCAAGGAGCTGGATTCGGTGTGAGAGAAAAAGGGCTCCTATGTGAGTCTGAGTCATTGAAAACTGGACATGCACAAGCAGTAAGAGTCACTGAAGCATGCGTAGCCAGGACTAGGAGAGTCTGTCAGATCCATGACAAGAGAAAAAGAGACCAAGATGTGTCAGGAAAGCTATCATGTGAAAGAACCAATAGGGGAAATAAAATCTGAATTCAGAAGTGATCCTTCCAGTACTCAGGAGGTGAAAAGAAGATCAAAAGTTCAAGGTCATTCTAGGCTATATAGCAAGACCATATTGATGAGAGTAGGAGGTAGAAATTGGCTCTGCAGTTTAGGGTAAAGGCCCCAAAAGAAAAATGACCAGTTTCTTTCTTGAATGAGAGGTAGAAATTCCCTTGGATCTTCCAGTAAACTTGTCCCTACCTGAGACCAGAGATTTCAGAGCTCTCTAATCCAAAGATGCCTCTGGTTCTGCCATAGATAGTCTGTGGATGCCAATAAAGGGATCTGGTTTTACCTTGTCTCTTTTTCCCTGAAGTAATATCCTGTTCCTGGAAGACAAACTGTGGATGTGACAAGAATCTCAAAGGACCTGGACACTTGGAATGAGAACTGGATTGGCCAGCTCATCTCCCCATCTGTTCCTCCCACCACTAAACCCCCATTAACTCCTGAGTAAAGAGACTCAGTGGAATCCCATTCCCAGGAACCCCTCCTGTTTTACATGAGCTCTGCTTTCTCTGTCCTAAGATCCCTATAATAAAATACTCCTTTCTAAAACCCATCCTCTGTGGTCTAAGAATTTCATTTTTCGAATTACCAGCAAAGAACCCTCTGGGCTTGAGGCGGCTTTGGTGGCCATTTAACTTCTGAGACTCTAGCTTCTCAAGCTTAGCACAACAGAACTCAAAGAGCCTCCGTCACTCTCAAAAACACCTCAATATTTATGTATCAATATCTCCAAACAAAACTATACCCACATATAGTGATCCTTTGAAACAATATTTATAGCAAATTAAGGTACTAAATTTTTGGCATTTGAGGTCTCACAGATGAAGGCATAACGACTGTTACTCGTTCAGATAAGAACACTCATATGCAATCAGAGCAAAAGTCAAATCCTTGTTCATTGTCAGGGAAGGAAAACTTGTGGGACTCACATCTTACACTTTGTGCCAGGGTAAACAGCACTTTTCTTTTTTTGTAATTTTTAATTTAATTTTATTTTGTGTGTATGAGGGTATTGCCTGTATGTATATAAATGCACCCATGTCATGCAGTGTCTGCAGAGGACAGAAGAGGGTGTCAGATCCCCTGAACTGGAGTTACAGATGGCTATTAGCTGCAATATGGGTACTGGGATTAAAACCTTGGTTTTCTGCAAAACAGCCAGTGCTCTTAACCTCTGTGCCATCTATTCAGCCCCCAAAGAGCAATTTTCAAATGATAAAAGGTAATATAAAAAGTTTAAAAAGCTTATACCTTGGAACTTATTCTAAGGAAAAATAATCAAGCAAAAGAAAAGAATCATATTTTCTAAAATATATGTCATCACAGCGGTCTGCCAAAACCATAGATATGATGTATCTAGAAGCTTATCAACAGATTATGCTACTATTAAAATGAGTCCTTGTGAAGACTGACTGAATGGTGTTGGCAATCTTTCTCTGTAACAAGCCAGGTAGGAAATACTTTAAGCTTTGAGGATCATAAAGGAGCCACAGACATTGTACAAACAAATGGGCAGACTTGAACTGTGCTTCTTTCCCTGCTGTATCAAATACCATAGACTGAACAGCTTAGACAACAGCAATTAGCTTTCTTACTGTTCTGGAGGCCAGAAGTCTAGTGTCAAAGTCTGGATGGCAAGGATTGATTGGTCTCCTTTGAGGCTTCCCGCCTCAGAAATGATCCCCTTCTTGGGGCCTCACATGGGTTTATCTCCCCACTGTTTGTTTTGTTTGGAGACAGGGTCTCACTAGCCTAGATTGGTCTTGAAATCCTGATTCTCCTGCCTCTGCTGATCAAGTGTCAGGGCACAGATATGAGTGGGCTTCGTTCTGTGGGTACATTCTTGGCATCCTTTCTTTCTCTTCTTAAAAGATCATTACTCTTTGAATACCAGTCCCAGTTTTATGCCCTCATGACACTTTCATGGCATCCTTAAAGGCTCTAGCTCCAGACACAGTCACTGTGGAAATCAATATCTCAACATATGAATGTTAAGGAAGAAAATCATTTCACAACTGTGTTGTAACAAGATTTATTTTAAAAATCAATCACGGGGTTTGGGCTCTGTTTGTGGATAATCCTTTTATGTCTCCTGTTCCAGAAGCATGGTTCATGCAGTGTATATATGAGTAGCAGTATTTATTTTGAAAGTACAGATGAAATGATGTACACCAAAGCTACAGCCATAATCACAGGTGTGGGATGTGTATACATGGGTGTCTGGACTGGTGAAGTTGCACTGCTTCGTGTGTTTATGACTAATGCTACTGCACTGGCAACAGAGAAAGGGAGAGGACAAGGAAAGAAAACTTCAGTTGTGCACTCTGCCTGTAAAGGAGGCATTTCTCTGAATGCTTTCTCCTCACTTTCATTAACATCTAACAACAGCGGTAGATATTGTTTTCTACCACCTCACATATGGGAAGCGAAGGCTGAGTAAGTTAAGCTAATTTGTCAAATTCCACAATACAAATTCCTATTTCCCTGATAATGTGCAGGCTTCATAGGAAGAGAATTATTTAAAGGACGTTTATTCATTTGCAAATAGTAAGGGAAGATGCAGATTAGACTGACATCTCCTACACTGCAAAAGTTCCTTTTGAGAAGAACTAGACTGAACTCTATGAAATTTAAGAAGTTTACGAATTTTATGAATCAAAAAATAGTCCACAATAGTCCATTGTGTGATTCGACTTCATTTTCAACTTGGAATTGAGGTGGAGCTTGTCTCTGAAACCCCAGTCAGGTGGGTCCACCTCTGGAAAGCCTTTCCAAGGTAAATGTCAAGGCTGCTGCAGCCTGGACAGCCACATGAAGCTGAACAGGCTACAAAGTCTTCCATTGACTAGACTGAATGCAAGGAGGGTCTTCAACACTGTTTATACATTCTTCACTAGCAAGGTGCTTCATGTCTGGGTGCAAAGTATAAATAGGATGAAAAATATTTATTTATTATTTTAGGAAATTTAGACCTGGTGCAGAATGCCAAATTTAACAGCCCCAGAGATGGAGGTGCTTCATGCAACTGCCTGTATCTGGGGAGAGCACCTTTTTTTTACTCTGCTCTGCTCAGCAGTTTAGTTTGGACTCTGAGTAGAAAGACCTACTTCTCACTGCAGGAAACCCATTTTCCTTAGGGCAATTGGATTTTGGGCCTCAGGGCTAAGAGGCATGAGTAATACCAAGTGCTACAGACAAGGATCTGAAATCTCTTCAGTGTCAATCACTGAGGTGTTCACAGTCATGTTCTGATTCACCAAGTGCTAAGTGATTTAGAAGCCACAGCCCACTAGAAAAATCACTAACCAGGAGCACTATGAACCAAAACTCATGGTGGGAGCTAGCAGCAAAGTTGCAATGTCCTGAAAAAGCTAGGATGCCCTACTGGAGTGTGTGGTCTATTTGGGATGCTCAAGAGCTGCCAATATTGAATGCACCCTCTGGAGCCAGGCTGGGTAGTCTCATTCTGATCACACAGAGTTAAACATAGGAAAAGGACCCTGTGACCTTCGAGAGCTACAACTTTATATACATATAAGGGGAACCCCAGGACATGGATAGGGGTCTTGGAAATGGTCACTAACCTAAATGGCCCATCCTACAGAGGATCCTTTCAGAGTCAAGAGATTCCAGCTGCTCTACCTGAGGCTCTGGAAGATCCAGCTTTCCAAGGAACTTGTTACACAGTAAGCATCATCATTCCTGCCCTCCTAGTGGGAAAACAGTGTTTGATATCCCTCCAAAGGACATTGTGTATGATCAACAAGTCTTTTCTGCATTAGAATCTACATTGGATCTCATGGAAGGCTAAGCAGCAGGACCAATGATTCAAATACTGTAACTCAGGAAGACTGGATCATGCTGTGCCAATGTCCATCTTGAGCTTGGTCTAATTTATTTTAATTAATGAATCAAAAATTGCTAGTTTTATGTATGTCAAATTAAGCCAACCTGCTTTCTCTAGCTCCAGGACACAGAATAACCCTTTGCTACCAATCTTTCATCTTCTTGGCCTTTTGTAGGTAGTGTTCTCTATCACCATGTGCTCGGACACTTATTAAATGCTGATGTAGCCAGTCCAGCAAATATCAGGCTACAGGCATGAGCAGGATGGATGATTTGTTTTACCTCTCTCACTCTCATTATGAATTGATTGCCTCATAACAAATTATTTTGCCACTGTTACCATTGTCCTGACGCTCAGTCTCCTGCCTTGCTTTTCTATCCCTGAGCTTCCTGCTTCATGGAACCAGTCTTCTTCTTTCTTCCTGCTACCAGTAGTGGAAGCCACTAAGCTTCCAGTATAAGCAGGTGTATTGCACATTCGTTCTCAAAGGCATGACTTACACGTGTTTTGCCATTATAATTGGGAGAGTAATTTAGGACAAACTGTGTATTTATTCTTGTATCATAACATTTAGAGACATTACTTTTAACTACAGAGTATATCAAATGTCATGGGTTTCCATGATTCCCTGTGTACACTTGGAGTTGTCCACAAATCCTCCTCTTATTACAGACCCTACCCTCTGGTGACTTTATCAAAAAACAACAAACAAACCTATTGCAAATTTCTATCTTTTGCTGACGTTTATTCTGCTGTGTAATTTTCTAAAGACGCCCAGTGTGGAGATTCTGTCAAATTCACATCCCTGGAACCCAGGAATATCACCTGTTTTAGAAAAGAACCTTGATTCATAAAGCTAAATTAAAGACTCTGAACTGAAACCACCTTGGTTTGCCAAGATCAACTCTAAATTCAATGCCGTCTCCTATAAGAAAGAGAAAGGAAGAAACTGCCCAGAGGGAAGGTGGTAGAAGTACAGAGACCTTACTGCTTAAGCTATGCCTGGGATCCAAAGTTGGCATTATCCTGCTTAGTCTGGGACCTGAAGGGTAGTTTTCTTCCTGGCTGCAACAAGGGTCCACTTTCCTTGAAAAGTTGACCTTTCTTCACAGAGACATGGTACCTCAGGCCTAGGGCAGCTACAATAGGTCTTGGTTGTTTATCACAGGTATGTGGCTGACTGGTCAGCAGTAGCTCATAGGAGGTCATTCATGCAGCAAAAGCATTGAATCAAGATGAGAGGCTCTGAAACTTGTCAAATCCTTTTGAAGGGCCTCTCTATGCAGCAAGGGGAAATTTTTTAAATGGCCAAATTTAGATATCAGGTACTCTCTGGGGCCAGAGCATCAAAAGGAGTCCTTAGGCTCCTGAAGAACCTGAGTGGTTTTAGATATAGTTTTGGGCTTTGGTCTGCCTACTGATTCCTGCGAGAAGAGTCCAGTGAAAAAAGTCCACTGCTCAGGAACAGTCAGGACCTGAGGCTTTTCAGAAAACAGGGTAGTTACCAGATTCAAGGTTTCCATGGCCCTGAACCTGTGCTGAGGTCCAGTGTGAGACTCTGCATCCCAAGTCCTACATCCTCTGGGTCCACTGACTGAAGTCAGAGACAGTAGACCTAGGGAAATCTTCAGCTTTTGTCAGGGAAGAGAAGACAGAATTCCAATACAGCAATACAGCATATATGGGAATGGGAGGCATATAGTGGAGACATCATTTCAAAGAAAGGTGTGTGGTGGGCATCTTTTCAAGGCGTTAGAGGCAGCAACAGCACAGTTCCTGTGACCAGAAAGACTCAAACCATTTTGGATTCAGAGTTTCATAGCAGTCATTCCAGGACTCTTCAACTCTAATGAAAGAGTCGTAAGGTCCTGGAACATTTCAGGGAGTGCCTCCCCTGTAACAATTCATCATGCTGGGAACATACAGTAGGAGGCTGAATGGTGATCTCGCTGGGGCCTCCAGTGTAGCACTGAACAAGACACATAAAAGAACATCACATAGTGATGATCAGTGGAAGAGCTAATGTCCAACTGTTCTCTTGACCAGGAGGAGAAGCAAGGCAGAATTTATAAATCTTAAAACCACAATTGCATCATGCCAGGGGCAAAATTAATAAACATAGCTGCATCAGATCATCATAGTTACACTAGAACAGGGGTTTTAAGTTAATAAGTTTCATTTAGTCTGAGTGGGAAGATGTGCTCCCTGGGCATGATATGATGCCTGGCTACTTGTAACTTTCCAAATATTGTAGAAACATTGTATTCCCTGAAACTTCCTACATGAGATGTTCTGCCTGCTGTCTGGCTCTCTGCAGTGGGAATGGCTGGGCAAAAACACAAGTTAAAACAAAAAATCAGCTACAGAAAAGTGGAGCTGATTTTGCCATTTCATTATAATTTTTCCCACATGAAACCACTAATGTAAAATGTATACCATATGAACTGAAGATGTAAGAAACAAAGAAGGACTGGAGAGTTAACTCAGTGGTTAAGAACATTGGCTACTCCTGCAGAGAAACAGGGTTTGATTTCCAGCACCCACAAGGTGACTAACAACCTTATGTAACTCCAGTTCTAAGGGATCCAATGTCCTCTCCTGACCTCCTTGGGCATTACACAACATGGGTGCACTCATATTATGCAGACAATATGCTCATACAACAGGTACTACTACTGAATGGCAGTCTCTTTTCTAGATCTCTTACTAGCCACATGGTGCTCATGTTTACCTTCTCAAGAAAGAATCTCTCACATATTCTAGGTAATGATTCACCCTAATTACTTTCACAGGACAATCTTTCAGTATTTTTGTAGAAGGAATTTATTCATTATTTTCAAAGCTGTATGTTATGCCATGCACAGTGTGATTTATTCACTAAAATCCCGGTGATAAACAGATTATGTTAAATTTTTTGTTTTATAAATGATACTTCTTTGAATAAATGTTTTTTGTATATGTATCTGTATGAAGAAAACTCTTGAAAGCAGAGTAACTGCTTCAAAATAGGTGTTTTTAATTTGAATAAATGACACCAGATTTTTTTCATAGTGTTATATCCATTTACACCAAACAAATGTCATATAAATGTGGAGCAGTTCTTCATTTATTTCTAAACAAATACTTGACTTCCAGTATAACATCAAAGCCTTATATCCTCTGATATATGCCTGTGGGATGGTGTTCTCCGAAAAGAAATTTAGGAGGAAAGGATATTTTGGCTTATAGCCAGTAAGTAGTCAATTATCAAGAAGAGCCAAAGAACAACTCAAGGCAGGAACCTGGAAGTAAGAACTAAATGAAATAGAGTCCATGGAGGAATGTTGTTTACTGACTTCCTTTCACATAGCTTCTCCAATTACTTTACTTGTACAGTTCACTACGTAGGGATGGAAAATCCCACAGTGGGTTGGGCCCTCCTACATCAGTAGCAATTAAGAAAATGCTTCACAGACATGACCAGAGCCAACGCAATTGAAACAATTCCTCAGTTGAGATTCCCTTGTTGCAGGTGTCTCCAGTCTGTGTCAAGTTGACAATAACTAACCAGTACAAATGGCCATCCCCTAATGGCATTCTTCTCTACACACTGGGAAGATGGCCAGCCACCATGGGACATTGTCTGTTGCTTCCGTGGAAATTTGCTTTATCATTAGCTTCCACTGTGTGGTCCCAGAAGGAAGTTTTATTTCTTCTGACCCTGTCTGATAAGAGAAGCAGAAGGTCAGGCATGTATGATGCTTGGGGACAGTTTTTGATATTGATGATGATGATAAGTGGCATTTTAATTACTGAAAGAACAAATCAAGTTTCAGAAATCTGAGCAGTTTATTTAAAATAATCTCTAACAACAGCCTTCTCTTGCTACTCATTTCATAGGGAGCTGACATAAATAATGTTACTGTAACAGTTGTGTTCAAATATTATTGAATTGATACTCATTATATGTTTTTATTTTCCATCAATCTCCACTGATCTCTTAGTAAGAAAAGCAAATATTTACATTTAATAAACTACCTTCTATTTCCTTTTTTCTTTTTGAATATAGACTATATTAATAAAATCCAAACTGTTAAAAATAAGAAGGAATGGGGTTCCCCAGTCATCATATGTCATCATATTCAATTATGACAGAGCCACAGGATACCAAGATGATGTGTGAAGGAGTTTTTGTCTTAGAAAACCCATGAGAGACTTTAAGTGAAATTTTATATCAGATCCTAAAAACTCCTAATTGTGGAAGCATTTGCCCCCCGCCTCCCCTCACCTGCTACTGTAGTGATCTCATGGCTCAAAGCTTGGTTGCAGAGAAGGCTGATTGTGGACTTGTAGCTCATCACCCTTGATCTGCCTTGTCATTTCAAGCAATGAAGGTCATATACAAGATATATTGCACATAGAGACATGTGGCAGTGCATAGAAACAAGCTGCTGACAGTTGAGGACATCTGAAAATAATCATGGTGTTTCCACCTGTGAGATGACAAGCTAGAGATCGTTTTAGCTGCAGAAACAGAGGTCAGAATAATGACCTTGTCTTGAATGGTATGTGTATCATGGACTCTTCCTAAGACCCACAAACTGTTGGATCCCAGGATATGGTAGGACATGGTGAAAAGAGTTACTTCCTTTTTTTTTTCTTTTTAAAAATTTTGTGTGTTGAGTGTCATGCCTGCATGTATGTAAGTGTACTTGTGTCCTGCAATGACTGTGAACGGAGGACAGAGGAAGGTGTGAGATATCCTGGAACTGGAGTTATGGACAGTTGTGAAATGCCATGTGGGTGCCAGAATCAAACCCAGGTCTTCTGCAAGAACAACCAGTGCTTTACCCACTGAACCCTCTCTCTAACCAATTACCTGCCATTTTCAAAAAGTCAAGGCTGAACAAGAGAGAAAAGCTCTAAATTTGACCCAAAATATCTCTGATGGAATCAAGAAGAGAAAGATCAGAGGAGGCAGGTAGACAGGCAAGAGAGGGAGCCATGAGTAGAACCAGAGAGGTAGGGCATGAAATACTGAAAGGGAAGAAAGAAAATACTAATGAAATATCAAGAGACAGGGTAGGAAGTTTAGCTTCTAAATATCAAGAATTAAAATCCAGGGACTGAGGAGATGGCTTAGTGGGCAAAGAACCTGCTTTCCCCACAAGCACGAGGACATGAGTTGGAATCCCTGAAGCTGGACAGAGTAGCACACTTTTGTAATCTTACAGTGAAATGAAAGTTAAAGCCAGGAGTGTCCACTGAAGCTCACGGACCAGATGGCCAGGCATGCATACCAATGAATAAAAACAACAACAAAACCATCTCAAATAAGGCAGATTGCAAGAACGACACCTGAGGCTGTCCTCTGACCTCCACATACACTCTGTGGCATGCCTGTATACTTCCCACGCCCCCACACACAGAGTACAATCTAAATGATATCACATTTCAATTGTGTCCAAGTTAGGAAGAGGGAGATTCAAAGAAGGCAGTGGATGCATAGGGGATACACCAGCTTAAAATCAACACCATATCTGTTTTTTTTTTTAATTAATTGAACCTGAGGGAGTGACTTGGAAAAAGATACATTATTTTATGTAGCTTCTCTGATAATGAAGCTCAAATGACTTGAAATAAATTAATTGTAAGGAGCAGAAAGGTGACTTGATGATAGTTTTCAATTATCTTAGGATGAGCTAAAGAACAGGGTACACATGGGCTGTCTTTCAGAGTCCCAGCAGGAAGCAGACAGGTCACACACACACGGAGGAACCTGAGAAGCCATGAATGAATGCTGTTTACCAAGTGTGAGAAGACTAAGGAAAGAAGCCGGGGGTACTCTGGGATAGGTGTAGTGGGAAATCTCAGTCACAATGAAAGTCACCTGAATCCAAGAGGAGAATCGTTGACCTTGAAAATAAAAAGAGACAGCCCAGCCAAGGGAAGAAATGGAGACACAGGTGGCTTGAAGTCACAGCTATCACTCTTTGTAAGCTACTGACAGTCCACTTCCCTGTGTCACATAAGCACAGCTAAATTGCAAGGGAGCCACAAAAACAAACCCGAGTATACACAGGACAGAAGGTGGCAGAGAGCTGGGGAACAGAAAGAAAGTACAGACTTAGAGAAATAGAGAGAGCTTGCAGAAGCACATTGAAGGTCAAAGTTATCTGTCCTGAGATGAGCTTATAGGATACAGGGTAAGTTACACACTTTTACAGAAATTTCCACATTTATGGTTGCTGTCTGGTCTGTTCCTTGAGGCTCTGGGGGGTGCTGTGTCACTTTGCTCTCCTGTTCACAACTAGCCATGGGAGAATAGCGTCATTGCCCATCCTCTTTATCCACCAGGGTGCACTTACCTTCAGTGTTTTTATGACTTCAAGTACCATGTGAACGTCTGAATGTAGGCAAATATCCCCACAGAAAGTGGAAGAGAGAAACTGTTAACAGACATAAATCTACTACTGTTATACATCCAGGAAAGAAATCCATTCCAATTTTAAGTCTCAACAATGGGGACTTGGTCGAATCAACTTTCTGATGGACAATAATTTTTAAATTGCAATATAAAAAACACAAAAATAATCATTTCCCCCAAATTATATAATTAATCATTGAGACTGGTGTCTTTATGAAATGTGATTGAAAGTTTAGAGACAAAAATTTACAGATTTACTTCTTTCTCTGAAATCTAGCTTCTGTCTCTGCCCTGAACCGGAATCTATACTGCCTCACCAACTCGTGGTGTCTTCATTTTTGGCCGAGATAGACAAACATGGGAATCCCACAAGACTCTGAGACTTTACTTGGTTTGGGCAATAAACACACCCTTTTCCTAATAATGCAAACTGTTGACACCCCGGGGCCCCTGATTGCATCAAGTTGCATGTACCTGCTTAAATAACAGAAATAAATGATTCCTCTTAGCAACTTTAGGCTAATGCCTCATTTCTAGTTAAATATTTTTCTGAATCTACCTGAAATTGATGTGGACTTAACTGGATTGGAGTGCATGTGATATAAGGCAAACTGTGTCCTGTAAATGACCTTTTAAGAATTCCCTTTTGGTCATCTTATGCATAAGTGTAATACATATGATTAAATCTGATGCATCTAAAATGCTACTTTTGCTTTGTTCCTAATAAAATTTCTTTCTGCTTTACTTTTTCTGTGTGTTTCTTGTTTCTTCTAATTCTTTGAACCAGGTGCCAAGAATCGGAAACACCCTCCAGAGACACATTGGCTTGGGTCTTCTCCTGTGCCCTGGGAAGCACTTTGAGCATCTCTGTACCTCAGGCCTCCTCTACTTACCTTCTCTCCACTTTACCCAGATCCCAGATCTTCTTTAATCCCCTACAGACCACACACAGGCCTCACCATCATCAGAAAGAACTCCTGGTGAAGGTTTGTGCTATCACAATCGCAACAGATCCTGGAAAACATTAGTGAAGACTACATACTAATCATACAAGATGGGCAGAACACCCTTCCGCATTCTACAAGGAGGCCCGAATGTCACAAAGCTCTCATATTTCTAGGCTTACTTTGTCCTCATTATTAGCAAACAAGTAAAAAATTTCTGCCCCTCCACTTCCTACCTCCATGAGAAGCAACTCATTTTATCTATTAAGAACCTAACATGTACACAGAGGTTTTTCATAAACATCTGTTTGCAGAATCTGTGATTTAGCTCAGTGGTAAAGAATTTATCTAAGAAACACAAGACCTTAGGTTTGGTTCCCAGCACCAGAAACAAACAAACCAACAAAATTTGTTGGGTTAATTCTTCATTATGACACCTGTATAAGTCATATATTATTTCATTACCAGATTAGTTATTTAGAAGAAAATATAGTAAATGAACAGCTATTAAAACATAAACATTTTAAATAAACAGGAATGATGATTAGATTTTTTTTATTTAAAAAATTTTAATTTATTTTATTTTATGTGTGTGAGTGTATTACCTGCCTATATGTAAGTGTACCTGTGTGATGCAATGCCTGCGGAACTCAGAAGAGGGCATTTAATTCCCCTGGAACTGGAGCTGCAGACCATTTTAGCCACCATGTGGGTTCTAGGAATTGAACTTCTGTCCTCTGCAAGAGCAGGCAGTGCTCTTAAGAGTTGAACCAGATCTCCAGTCCCATAGACTAAAATTTGTATAGGGAAATGTCTATTAGAGTCTTTGTTTTAAATGATCTATGTTTGGTTTGTGGGGTGCTTTGTTTTGGTTTTGTACTTGCAAATCTTCTAGCCAGAGCTCCAGAAACCAGCACCCTATTTCAGGAGGCTTTTTAGTCTACAAATGTTTAAAAGGGCTGGATCCAAATGTGAAATTTAGGGAAGGAACAAAAGGATACCTGGTTGGTGGAGGGGAGCTGGGTAAGACACAGAGTGGGCAGAGCTGAGCACAAGGGAAGATGGAGGTAGAGACTCTGGCCTTGGTAGGAGAAAGCTAAGTCACTCCAAGTTCAAAGAGGATTGCAGAGACCTTGTCCCCATTGCTAAGGGGATGAGCAGAGCTGTCTGTCCTAAAGCAATTTAGATAACAAAGAAGTAAATAGAGAGACAGGGGAGAGTTTTGTGGAGAAAATGTGACCTAATTTTGGTAGGAGGATTATGAAGGATTTGGATAATTAGAAAGTAAGTTGGAAGAATTTTCAACTGAGGGGTAAACACAGCCTAAAGGCAGAGATACTGGAAGGAGAGACATCCTGAGGACTGCAAGGCTACTTGAGAAATGGAGTGAGACAGCGGCAGGGAAGAGTGGACACCATGATGACTGGAGGTTTGACTCATTCTCTTTATATACTTACACCACTGAATTCACCCCACCACATGGTGATGGAATGCCCCTGGGAAATGCATTCATGTCTTCAATTCCCTATAAGGCCATTGAATAGATAAAAGAATAACTAATACCTTGTTGTTTTCAAGATAAGGACCAATGTTCAGCCTCCCTCCCGGATAAACTTGGAGGGGACAACAATCATTTGTATATATTGATTTATATAGCCATACTCTCTAAATATGCTAGTATTATTTCCAAAATACAGAGACCCCTTTTTAATGATCATCTTCTTTTAAATATTGTCACTGCTGCTGTCATGTCTTTTAGCTTTTGTGTCCTGACTTGCTGTCAGGAAGAAGTTCATATTGTAGATTATGAAATTTAACAGACTTGATCAGTGAAGTATATGTATTTAACGTCAAAACGCAGCAGAAAGAAAATGAGATATATCTCCTGCTGTGGTTTAGGGGTGGCATAGTTTAGGACATCAAGGTAGGAACCTATAACCCCAGTACTCAGGAAGTGAAGATAGGAGGATCTTGAATTCAAGGCCAGCCTGGGCTACATAGTGACACCTTGCCTCAACAAGAGAACAAAAGGCAAAAACAAAAGGAATAATCTAGAAACATGTGACATGAAAGATATTTCTTGGGAAAAGTGAACCACAAAAGTATGGAGAAGTAGACAAGTTTCGTGGTGCTTGGTTCAGTTCTTACCACATGTGCATCCAGGGAGCCACTTAAACCAGGAAATCCTCCTTACAATAGCTTTGTATTTGAATTTTCTCAATGAAAACAAAAAATACAAAACCTAGTCCAGAAAAATAAGTTCCTTAGGAGATATGACACAGGAAGGGCTCGACATTTTTACTGCCAAGACAGATCTCCAGGGGAAAAGCTCTGTTGCTTACATTTTTTAGGGATTTCAACTCATGGAAATTCCTAAGAGAAAGTTTTCCATCCTCCCTTCAGCTCATACTGTTTTAAGGTTTGTGGAAATTCATTCTTGTGTGGTTATTGAAAGGTGCCTAAATTTTTAATTTTACCTTCTTTCCTGGACTTGAGACAAAGTGGTGTAAAAAAAAAAAAAAGGAAACTTTGTTGAAGATTTAGTTTGTTTATTTGTATTTCAACCCTTTAAGAAATACAATATTTATTGTAACCACAAACAACTCAGCCCTTTTCTGTATTTTGTATATATTTAGAGTACTTAATTATTTGATAAAGTATCTTAAAAATACATTTGAAACCCTTATAAAAAGAAAGATGGACAATAGATTTGCTCAAAAAAATAAAACTCCAGAAATTAATGATTTTTTGTTCCAAGCTCCATACTTTATATTGGCAATTATAAAACATCCTATCAAATTGTTTGCTTTGGTGACACCTTGAATTACAAAATTCTCAACTACAGTTTGTAGGTGAGCATAAAATTGAGTCTGGTCCGCCTGAGAATAAAGAGAAGACTTTTAAGTCTGATTTCTGAGTTCCAGTCTCCCTCACCTCATTTCAGGACCTACTGATGTAAATTCATGCTTCTTAAAACAGTGATTCCCCAGTTCCTGCAGAGCTCATACCTGCCATCCTAGGTCTAAGAAGCTTCATTCTGTGGATCCTCTAGGGAGGATCCTCAGCCTTACCTACCTAGGCTAATGTTTTCTCTAGTCATTTGTCATTTACATAACACTGAACAACCAGTCCTGTGAATATACTAAACATCAAGGAGGGCTCTACAACAATTTTTGACACAGGGGAATTCATGGAGAAGAGGCAGGCTCCTTGCACTTTCTGTTTAGCTAGCCGTTTCCTAGTGCGAAGATGTTTTACTTGGCTAACAACACCTACAGGAACAGGAGGGCAGTTGTATTCATGAAGCCAACTATTGGAAAGAATTTCCTTGCTTATATTTTTCCTCCGTGTGTGTGCGTGTGTGTGTGCGTGTGTGTGTGTATTTGTACATGTGTGTGTTTATTCAAGTTCTTGGGTACAAGAACCATTCTATTTATTTATTTGTGAGATTTTTTGAAAAGGGTCTGAACATATTTTTATGATTTTTCAATTGCTTTTCATACAATAATAATAATTGTTATTATCATTATTATTATTGGTCCTTATGAGACAGGGTCAGGAGTAGCCCTAGCTGGTTTGGAACTCATTGTATAGACCAGGCTCGCCTTGAACTCACAGAAATCCACTCGCCTCTGTCTCCCAAGTGCTGGGATTAAAGGTATGCATCACCATATCTGGCATATTAAAAATTTTTAAATAAATGTGTTTTAAACTACTAGCAGTTATTATAATATGAAATTTGTATTATTATGGCTATTTTCATCCCCTGGTCATCACAAAAAAAGGGGTCACATCATTGAAAGAGAATTTCTTTCCCCGTCTCAGAAACCACTGGTTACTAAAAGTTCTTTAGGTTGGATTGAGTAACCCACTTTCCCATGACTGTGCTAGGATTTTGTCTGGTTTGAGCTTCCTGTCACCATTGCTGTCAGTTCATGAGCACCAGTGGATGGACCTACACTGAAGGATACTTGGAGACACATTAGACTCTATAGACCTTATTATAAATGTAATAGAGTACATTAAATTGAGTGTATGGCAGATAGGTGAGGAGATCTAAATACCATCAAAATCACAAAATTTAATTAAAAAGAGTTTTAAAGGAGTGATGATCCTTTTCCTTAAAAGACAAAAATGAAAGAGTTTAAAAAAGAAGCTAGATAAAGTTGCACAATTGCTCCAGCAACGCTGGTTTGCTGAAAGACATCAAGTAGTGGTCTCAGTCCTAACAGAGGACAGCGTGCTCCTCATCTGTACCATTTCCAGGTCACCTAAGCACTCATAATAAAGTGTGAATTGTGTTGTATTGAGAGTTCACCTTTAGTGTGAATCTTGCAAGCAAACACTAACTTCTGCCCTGTGAAATCACTTTCTCTTTCTCTGACTCACACTGTCTCTTGCTATATTTAATTTAATTATCTCCATAGAGGAGAAAATAATTATCATAAAAGGTAAAGATTGCTTTTTTCTGATGATGGCTGATTCATTTCTCACCTCTCAAGAAAAAAACAGTATTTAGAATAATCTCATATATTAAATTATCTATCTTAATTGGCCTATCTGTTTAAATTCCTGTGGCGATTGATCTACTTTTATATTCTGAGAAGGTCTTATTGAGTGCTTTTTCTTCTTTTTTAAGAACAGCAGTGAGTCAGAAACACTCTATGTGTTTTTCTCATGCTAGAAGCATAAGCCATGTCAGGTATTTCTGGGCTTGAAAGATGATCACCAATTCTGTTTTGTTCTTGTTTATCTTAATATTTTTGAATAATCCTTAAGTTAATGAAGAAGTAATTAATTATGCTATTTAAAAACAGTACACAGGAGTGATATTCAAATATACAAGCCACCTTAAAAGAATCCCAAGGCAGAAAGTGACCTGAATTGGTTTTCCTTGAGTCTTAGAATTTAAACTCTGTCACAATAGCTTAGCCTCATTCATAAGATCTCTAGGAAGTCAAATGATTTGGTTTCTCTAAGAAAACAAAATGTATTGAAATGTGTCATACCTCCCTAAGGGAGGCAAAATGTCCAAATTAACCTTGAATGCAAAACTGAATGTCTAGTCATAATCTTGTTTTATTATCTTGACATCCGCACTGCAAGCTGGGAAACTGAGGAGCCAGACTGGCCTTGCTGGTGCGGATCTCCTCTCTTCTCTGACCATGTAGCTCCCTCTTTTAAGAGGCCATCAAAGCACAGCAACACAAATCCAGTCCTGATACATCAACACAGACTGGACACTAGCAGACGTGTAGACAGAAAGGTCACTCACAAGCTACTCAAGTGAATTAGCAAATCCCGATGGGAGGTATTCATATTCAGATCCCTGTTCTGCCTAAGAGGCAGTGTTATTATGGCCAGTGATTTGAAGAGCTTGTGTCCTCTTCATCTAATCACAAAAATTGTATATCAAAGAGGTTATGAAAAGAGATTCAGTAACACATATCATTAGAGAATTAAAAGCCGCTGTGAAGTAGAAACTACTACATGCCTATCAGAATGATTAAAATTCAAAACACCAGCAACACCCAATGCTGGTGAAGATCAAGTGCAACAGGGATTTTTGTTCATAACTACTGTGGCTGAAAAATACTGTGATCACTTCGGAAACCTCAGCAGTTTCTTAGCAAACAGAACATACTCTTACATGAGAACAAGCAATCACCTTCCTTGGTGAAAATTTAAGGCCATACAAATATATTTGCATGGATATTCAAGTTTTATTTATAATTGTTAAAAAGTGGTCTTTGAGAAAGTGAATGGATAAACTACAGTATGCTAATCTAAGTCAGTTTTATTTATTGAGTATAAAAGTAAGCAATGAAATGAAGTATTTAAGCATGAAGGGGACTCACAGCCATGTTATCAGTAAAAGAAGTCAGCCTGAAAGGATGGCATGCTCCATGAGTTCCCTCTCACAGTTCAGGAAAAGGCAAAACCAAAACCACAGAGCCATTATGGGGCCTGTGGTTGTTAGTGGCTCCGTGGAAAGGCAGGATAAACTGTGCGGCACGGGAGGCTTTTAGCACAGTGGAACTGCTCTGTGTCACACTTGAATGATCAGATGACATGAAACATTTGTTAAACTTGTACAATGCAAAGGATGAATCCTAGCATAACCCATGGATATCAGTCACCAATAATGCATTGCTACTGGTTTATCGATTATAACAGAAGTTCTACACCAATGAAATACACTTATAACAAGAGAAACAGAAAATTCGAGGGTAGCAGAATAGTTTAAGAACTCTATACTTGAGATTAAATTTTTGGTATAATCTAGAACTACTCCAGACTGAGTATATTAATAACTTTCAAATAAAGAAAACAGACATTGGAGGAAAACACTTTAAAAACCCTATAGTACAGCGCCACATCTCTGAAGCAATTTTCTATAAAATAAGTATTGTTAGTTGCTACTTTTTCAGCAATGTCTTTGTTTTCCTCTCATGTTTTTTTTGTGAATGAATTTCCCATTCAAGACATTGTTATGTGCTAGAGCATCCATATAAAGGTTAAACCATTCACTGTATATATATACATATATCAAAGTATTATATAATACCTCAGTACTATGTATGATTTCATTGTTTTCATGTTTGTTAAAAACAAACCAATAAATAACAAAACAAATATATATCTACTGCAAAGAAGGCCGTCTTCCCTTCCCGTTCAAAGAATAATCGCGGTCGATGGGAATGAATAACAAAGTCAGTTTGCATGCAACATCCCACTCCCCAGGCAAATACTGCTCAGAGTGGAGAAGGATCAACTGTCGCCCCCTTCAGGTGAAAGGGTAAATAGGTAAAAAAGAAAAAAAAAAACATTTCCTCATGAGCCTTCCAGGACACTGTCCAAGTGATGAGGCCCAGTTTCAATCCACCCAGATCGCCTAAGAGAATGGTATAGCTGAGGCATATGGATACCATTGGAAAGAAAGAAGAGCCATGGATTCCATCAGCATCCGTCTCACGACAGGAATGACTGCAGACATACATCTTTGCCATGCCCAGGTGCCTGAACCACAATCAAAAACTAACCCTTCTGCTCAAATCTTGCTTTTAGATGAGCCCTGATGTCTACCCCTATGCTTACAAACACAACTCATCCCTTCAGCTGCACGGACAAGCTGAATTTCATTTCTGTTGCTCAGTTGCCATCTCATACGCCCCATGATCACGCCCCTGCCACCAACTCTCAGCTAGCCCTTACAACCACTGCCTACAACCATGTGTTTACAGGCTGCCAGTTCCCACTACGTAGGTGCTCTGACAATCCATCCCAGCCACCTCTACGCAACATGATCATACAAAATTCTATAGTTAACCTCTGTTATTGTACATGCGCCTGCAGCCCCCTGCCCCCTGCAGCTAAGTAAGGGCACCTCATTAGCTCTGGTCCCCCTTCTGCCTTTCTACTAAGTCTGGAGGAAATTAGAAAATACCACAGGTCTTACCTTCAACACTTGCTGTGTCATGAACTCAAGATGACTCAATCAGCGAGATACTATCATCCTGAACCTGGAACTGTGGTAAAGACCTTTTCTTACCAAAACAGTCTATACAATCTAAAAGAGGATACTGTTTCTTTAAATATACAGACACCTCTATAAGGACATAGGGATCCCAAAAGTATCAGGGAAACATGATATTACCAAAAAAAAAATCATAATAAACCTTTAGTAACTAATCCCAAGGAATTGGATATCCATGAATTGAACTGCCAAACAATTCAAATAACTATTCTAGAGAAGTTCTGCAAACTACAACTCATATAAATAACTTAATGATAACACAAAAATAGCACAAATACAAAAGGCAAAGCTCCACAAAGAGACACAAGTCATAAAAACTAGAAATGTTAGAGCGAAATAGTACCATGACTTAATCAGAAAATTCAAAAGAGACTTTATTAAACAGAAGACTGAGCAAGTAATCCTGCATCATATCATTTATAGCCATGAACGTAATGAAAAGAAATCATGAAAGCTTACAGGATCTAAAATTTAGGGTTCATGTAAAAGAATTTTCAAGAGAAAGAGGAAAGGAATGAAGATTGAAATGCTCCTAAATTAGGAAAAATGAGAACATACATGAACAAGAATTTGAAAAGTCTACAATAAATATCTACCAAAGGTTTCTCTAAGAAGCACTAAAATCAATCTTTCAGGGACTAGGGAGATAGCTTGGTTGGTAAAGTGTTTTCTGTGCAAGTCTGAGGACCTGAGTTCCATTCCCAGAACACAGAGCTTTTTGTTGTTTTGTCTGTCTGTCTGTTTGTTATTGGTTTGCAATATAAGAGCCTGGAATGGAGATAGGTAAATTCTGGAACTCACAAGCCACCTTGCCTAGCCAACCAACAAAGTCTGGCTCAATGAGAGACCTTGTCTCATAAATCAATGTGGATAACTCCTAAGGAATGACAGTTAAGATTCCCAGCACCCACATGGCAGCTACTAACCTTCCATAACTCCAGTTATACAGGCTCTAACACCTTCTTTTCGTCTTTACAGGCATTGAATAACATAGGTACACTTACGTACCTGCAAGCAAAATACTCATACACATAAAAATAAAAGCACATTTAAAAAGAACTGGGTTTGTTTTCCACACACCCTGCAAGTGAGCATGGTCAGTGATGTAGAATAGAAGGACGGACACAAGTGTTTTTTGAAGAAGTGTATTTGTAGGAGAATTTTTATACTTTATTTTCCTACTACCTGAAAGACTGTGAACATCTGTGCTAAAAGTTTTCTTATTGATTTGTTATTTACCAAGGTGATAAACAATTTCTTCACAAGCAGGTCATAATTACGGACCTTTATGCTGATATCGCAAAGAAGTCACCTTCTAAAATTATCTACTTCCTGTTAACGTGGTAGTCACAGAATTTTGCTCAAAAAATTGTTTACAATTATACCGTAGGAACTAAGTAGATAATTCAGTCAATAAAGTGTTTGCTGTGTCTAAAGATCTAAGTTCAATCTTCAGAACACATTTAAATAAGAGAGAGTAGATAGCACACATTTCTAATCCCAAAACCAGGAAGGAGAGGCAGGTCTGGAGTTTGGTGCCCTACCAGCACAGCCTCCTTAGTGAGCTCCAGGTCCTAGTGAAGATACTGCCTCAGAGAAATAAAAGATGGGGCACACCTGAAGAAGGGCACCCAAGGTTAACCTACGTTCACACAGACATATAGATAGACAGGTACGCACACATGCACACACACACAGACACACACAAACATACACACAAATTATAATGTATAGAAGACCAACATGCAAGGCCACTTTCCCATAGACACATGAGGAATTTCAGCCAGATAAAATGGTTGAGCCTTCAGGGTTGTCTTCCCTACACAGAAAAGTGGTTCTGTTCCCATGGTGCTCTTCAAAGGCTGGAGTCAGAAAACCAAATAGGAAATGAAATGAAGTTCAATGACCCTTGCTGTCCAAACTGCAGGAGCCAAGCAGCACAGGATGCCAGCTTTATTCTAGCTTTCTTCTATGTCGCCCCTGACTATCTTTTGCATAGGAAAATTTCCCTTGAAATAAAATTAAAATTATATTAAACACATGGTATCTTTATTTATTGTACATTTGCATGTTATTTTCAATTATTGCTAAATAATCAATGGGTGGTGTTCCATTACAAAAAGAAGTTGAAAGAGTCTAGCAGACCATGCAAATTCCTTTGGGTTGTATTACAGATAAGGCTGCGTGTTCTTCACGCAGGGCCCCTTGAAGAACAACATAAATCATAGCTTTCATCCTACCCTGTAATTTTCTGTGTGACGGAGGTGTTTCTTTTGTCACATATCAGAAACAATACTCAGGGGAAGAGACTACGAACATAGCCACATTGTGATGTCATAGAGCAGAAGTTTGACCTTGTCATCTAGATTCATCAATATTCCATTCAAGAAATTTCATCACTAATACTGATAAAAGGTTTAACTATCATCCCCCATATGCATATGAATATATTATAAAGCGACTATAAACATGTAAAGCAAAGCACATTTAGGTAATAAAATTGCCCAATGGGCAGCCATTATACCCTGTAAAGAATTTTTTTCCTGTAAATATTCTTTTTTTTTTGTGGCTAAATGCCTTTTAACTTAATATTTTAATATTTTATGTATTTTTTATTTTACATGTATGAGTATAATGCAAGTGGGGCCTGTGTTGTACAATTCCCATGGGCAGAGGTCAGAAAAGGGTATTGAATCCCCTGGATCTGAGGTTATAAATGGTTGTTAACCACCATGTGTGTGCTAGAAATGGAACCCAGGTCCTCTGCAAGAGCAGCCAGTGCTTTTAACTTCTGAGTCATCTCTCCAGCCCCCTACCTCTTTATTTTTTAAGAGAACTCCCAGATTGTTAATGAGTCCTTCTCAGGCAGAAGTACATGAATAATTGTTCTACTGATTGAGACATTTATTTGACTTTTTATATTTTTTATTAAATGTTATTGAATCACAGTGTATTTCATACAGAACATCTCAATCAATCTTAATCATCTTTTTAATCCCTTCCCCACCTGCACCCCTCCATAGCCCCCCCAAAACTGGAATTCATACATTCTTTCATCTGTTTTAAAGTCTAAACCTGCACTCAGTTCATTTGGGGACACTAACTTGACAGAATAGATCTTAACACAGATTGACATTTTTTAAAGAAAAAGAAACCATTCATACTAAATGTGTTTGTGCAACTTAGAAAGAAAAGGTGATTAGGTCAGCTCTTCCTAAATATTTAAATAAGTTATCATGGTTTGATTTTTTACAAAATATTTATATTTTGAACTTGACCTCAGAAAACATAGTACAAAAACTCAAGATTTCATGTCAAGAAAAAAACTTTAAAGAATCCCTAGACCTTCTGACTCTGGCTATGACAAAGGATTTATGCAGGAATAGGATTCATGGTCAGATAACTTTGAAGTCAGACAGCACAGCTTTCAGAAGTTGGACACAGGTGGAAGGGTCAGAAGAAACACAAGAGGTCTCAAGCATCTTAAAAAGCTGAAGTATAAGGAAGTCAAGGCTAAGCAGAGTATCGTGGTCATCTTGGAGAAGGGTCAAAGATGCATGTGGGGGAGTGGAACTTCTAGAAAATGGAGCACAGTGTACAAGGGAGATGAGATGTAGAAAAGGGATTCCCAGTGTCTACACAGCATGCATACACAGACTCTAGGTCAGGAAGGGCACAGCACCTAAATGCCTCTGAGCTTAATGGAGACACTCAAGTGAATGCCACAGTTCTTCAACCAAGATCCCAAAAGATGACACTATGAAAACTGAGCTTCTAATCTAGATAATATTTTTAAAGAGTGAGAACAGCTTCAAACATGAAAGAAAATTGATCTAGACATTTTAAATTGGTAAGGAAGATTTTACTGAAGGCTGTAGCAGAGAATGAACTCAAAACCAAGTGAAACTAAGGTAGTTAGGATCTAGGGCCCCAAACCAGAGTGAGTGAGTAAGTGGACAGAAAATTAAGAGTAATATGATGAGAATCTTGGGCAGAAAGATCTTCCACAAACTGACATCCTCCACAAACTGAGGTCCACAGCAAAGGTGAATTCAGAACAGTTTGCCTTAAGCTTTGGCTCAGGAGAGGCTTTGTCAGAAGAATGGAGTTCATGTTCTAGGAAACAATGCTAGAAAACATCACATTTCTTCAAGGAAAATAAAATGAACATGCAATATCTATAATAAAATATTAAAACTGTATAGTCCAACCAGAGAGAGATTGTTTTTAAAAGTACCTAAACAAATACTGCTCATGTGTGCAGATTCAAAACTTCTCCACAAAGCATGAACAAGTCAAATCAACAATGTGAAAAGAAATTATTCATTATCGTAAACAAGAATCACTGAAAATGTACATGAGTCAGTGTTTGAGGGTCAATTAATATAATCCGCAAGAATAACAAGAAAAACTGCATGGTGATATGGATATATTTGGAAAATGACAGAATCCAATAGTAATACATGATTTAGAGGAAAAAAAAACAATTTCGGGGGACAACAAGATGGCTAAGTAGGCAAAAGTACTTAACAACGAGGCTGGAAACCTGAATTTGATCCCCAGACCCACATGGTGAAAGGAACTGACTTTTGTAAGTTATGCTCTGACCTTAGAATGTGTACAATGGCATGCACATGCACACACACACACACACACATGCACACACACACATACACAAATCCACAAATAAGTAAATAAATATCTAAAACAATTTTTAGTAAGCTAGGAATAGAATTTGCCTTTCTTGATTTCATATAAATTGTTTGCCAAAAATGGTCAACAGTAGACATTCGCCTGATACTGACACCAGCTTTCCCACTAAGAACAGGAACATGGCAAGGATTCCCCTTATTGTTCCTTCTCTTTGATACACTACTGCAAGTAGCAAAATATAAAGAAAAGGGAATAAATGTAATAATGTAAAATATAAGAAAATGGAATAAAAATATGTGCACTGGGAAGGAAGGAATAAAATCTCTCTCAGAAGCAGCATATTTGTCTATGTGGAGCATCTAAAAGGATCAACCAGAAAGTCTAAGACTCCAAACACAATGCCAATAAGCTGTTTTGTCAATATTAACAAACCTCAAGTTTACACATACAGCCAAAAGATCCAGAAATAGTCAATCTAACTTTTAGCAACAGTCTTTTTGACGGTGCACTCCACATCAAGTCCTATTACAAAGCTAGATCAATCAAGACAATGAGGTACTGAGATGTGAACAGACAAATGGAGAAGCAGGAAGAAACTAGAAAAAGTCACACAAATGTATAATCACCAGGACTTAGAGCAAAGAACATAGGCAATTCAGTAGAGAAAAAACTCAGTGCTCGAACAAATTGATACCCACATGGAGGAAAAGAAATCTACACAGAAGTTTTATATATATATATATATATATATATATATATATATATATATATATATACATATATATATGTATATATATATATTATAAACCTAGACTCAAAATGAATCATAGACTTAAGCATAAACACAAAACAGTAACGTTTCTAGAAGACAATAGAGAGGAAAATCTATATGAGCCATGAAAATAATTACTGGAAAACTGACTTCATTCACACACTGTCAATGGCTGACTTAATGTTATGATGGTGAAATTGAATACTGTGACAGAGACCAATCAACCACACAGACCCTGAAGACTAATGTTTATGCTATCTCTCCTTTTATAAGAAAAACTGGCAACCCAGATATTATACCACTGACTTTTTCTCCAACTATGGCCTTGATCTAAAAAAGAAAGGGAACATTATTTCAAAGCTTTTGTTCATTATGTTATTTATGGAAATTTATTTTACTTCATTGGATATGTTCATTCAGAAAGGAGACAGATACACTCATATGCATAAGCATACATGCATAGATATATACATACATGTAATTAAGTGAAAATGGCACAATTTTCAAATGATGGTCCTTTTTTATATATTGTTTGTTATGTGGAGGAAATGCATATAATGAAAAAATGTTTCTGTAAGATGAATGTTGCAAATAATATTTTTAAGAAGATACTTATATAATAAACTTCATTTTCTCACTCTAGCATGGACGTCCACGAAATGATATGGCTTTCAGATATGAAATTCTGTCAAGAAACACCCACTGTCTCTACAGGGTGGACTATTCTACCTTCCTTCTTCCTAAAAGTATAAACTTGGGGAAAATGTCTTACCTTTATAAGCATATTGTCCATCTATAAAATAAAGAATAATACAAATTAAACAGTGTTCTTTGAACATTAAATGACATAAAATATATGTAAAATAGGGTACATAGCACTTCGAAATTGACATATTTCTCTCTGCATTTCTCTTCTCCATGCCTTTCTGAAGCCTTGTTCTATTTCCTAGCTTCTCCTTAAAGTCTCAAAATTATGAGCTATTGGAGTCAGATATTTTATCCAAAATACATCAGACTGTTATTATAGTAATGCTTGAAGTGTCTTTCTTATTTTTACTCTTAGATAGTCTGAAATAAGAAGGAGAAAATAATCATTCTGTTTCCTGTGAAAGAGTACTTACTTATCAAGGCTAATTCTTAATTTGGGAGTGAACTTTGATTTTTCTTTGTCAAGATATTTCATATATTTTTTGAAATTGTATGCTCCATTAACACATGTTGGTATTTAAAATTTTTGAGTTTGCCCTTTGGAAAGTAAAACTAAATTCCTTGACCCAGAATTCTTACCTATGGGATCCATTATTTTAATAAGCAAGAGAAGTCTCCTATAGACCAATATAATACTCAATAAAGAATCTTGAAAGCAAACTCTTTTGAAGGATGTCAATGGAGTTGTAATTCTGCACAACAGAATGGCCAAAGTAGGAGTTCTTTGAAAACAATGTAGTTATTTAAATTCCACCTTGAAAACTGAGTGACAGTTTGTTCAGTGAACCATTGTATTCCAAATTCCATCTCCTGGAAAGTTCTGCCTTCCCACAGGCCCCTGAAAAGGCTTTTATATTGTCATCTTTCTTTTAAAGGCTCCTTGAAAACCTTTCCAACAAACTAGGATTTTCTACCAGGAAAACAAAGACTACACTTTTAAAGAAAAAGAAAAAAATATCACCTCTTTCAAGCTAAGTCTCATAACAATGAAAATCCTAATAATTTCTCATTGGGATTCAAAGACTAAACAATCTAAAAACTAGTTTTTGTTTTGTCTTATATATAATCATTTTGATTCATTCTTGTTCTCTTTACTGCCTAGCTGCTCCACAGACTAACTAATACTATGTTGAAAAGGTAGACTTAGCTGGCTAATAAAATCAATCCCATGCTGTGAACCGTGCCTAAGAACCAGTTGGGACCACCCAACTATATTGAATTTCTATACTGAATTTCTTGAACTGTCATGCAATGTTTTAAAATAATTATAATTTTTTAAGGCACTTTTAGATATTCTCTCTCAGATAACAGTTTTAAAAGGGTGTTATATTTAAAATAAACATACATATATGCACACGTACAATTTAGAAGGCTGTTTAGTACTTCCGTTAAAAAATTAGTTCTTATCCCAGCAGAACTACTTTTGAGCTTATCACAGACTCTGAAGTGAACATTACAGAGTTAAGAGTAGTTGTTTTCTAAAAGCCAATCAAAGATGATCTTGTCTCCAAGGTAACCTCAAAGATTAAATACAAGGTTTACTCATTTTCGGCACCGTTTTTCTGGTTTTCTAGCCTCTGGGGCCCTCTCCCCCCTTCCCCTCTCCCACCCCACAGCATACAAAACTGAATTACAGATTAACCTGCTTTCTTTTTCTTCCCCTTTCACCATTAACTTCAGTATCTACCAGTTACTCTCCTGAAAACAACCCTGTCTAAATATTCCCTCTTAGCCAACTTGTGACATGGTCAAGCCCTTTACAAATTCTCTTAAGAGTCCTATGTACCATGTGGATAAGCCAAACAGGGTTGTGGTTGTGGGATGGGGGGCAATGCTCACTGCAAGAGTAAGTTCAGGCACTGCCCAGAACACTGAGGGTGAACCCCAAAGTGCGGTGAGACCCAGGAGTCCAACCTTGGGTATCAAGATCCAAGATCTTGAATACCAGCATCCGGTAACCCAATCCTGGATTGATGTCTGGGTTTACCCATTAAAAATGATCAGCCAAGGAGCTGGAGGGATGGTTCAACTGTTAAGAACACAGGCTGCTCTTGTAGAGGATCAGGGATGGGTTCTCAGCACTCATGTTTCAAGAAATAATCGTCCACAACTGCAGTTCCAGGGGATCCAATGCCCTCTTCTTGCCTTCACAGGCGTTGTACACATCTGGTATACATGCATAAATACAAGCAAAACACTCATACACATGAAATAAAAATAAATATTTAAAATGTGTAAATAAATAAAATAATAAACAAATAAATAAAGATGACCAGCAAAAGAGTTGGAGAATCTCCCCATGCTATGTCTACACAGAAAGTCTTAATGCGAATATCAAGTTCCCTCCCAGGAAAACAATCAACCTCTCACTCTAGCCCCAATGGGCTTGCAACAGTTTATGTATACCATACTGGCCTTGATCTCACAGAAATATCCGTCTTCATCTGCCACAAACAGGACATCAGAATGACATCAATAACAATAACAGCTCAAGGAAAATATCAGGATAAACAATTATTTAACATATTCTAAGGCTTATATTTTATTTTACTAAAGCTTCTAAAGGAAATTCATTTTAGAAATATGGTTTATTATTTTAATCAATTGAAGAAAATGTAGTGGTTGGTCATATGCATAGTTTATAAAAAAATTGACAAAAATAAAAATATCATTCTGATGGGTTTTGGAAATAATAAAATAGGAATAGCTGAATACTCCCTAAACAAGTCTCAAATAAATGTCTTATTTAATTAAGAATTATCAGTTAAAGGCATAGTTATTAAAATGTTGAGAAGGAAAAAGATAGATAGTATTACCTCCACCCTTTAATACATCCAAGGAGATATTCAATAACTCCAGTTGAGTACATAAGAATTAACAAGATAAAGTTACAGCTGTTTCTATGCACAGATGACACAATTTTCTATCAGAACAAATCAAGACATCCATGGGAAACCCGATTACTAAAAAACAAAAGAGCGGCTTGGGATTTAGCTTAATGGTAGATAGCATATTGGCAAGTACACACCCTAGTATCAGTCTCCTGCATGGGGTCTGGAAGAGGAGAGGACATTCATATGTTCAAGGTCTCTCCTTTTTCCTGCTTTGTTTCTTCTGGGGCTCCAGGTTATGGAATGTTGTCACCCATATCCAGGACAGAGCTTCCCTTCTCAGTCAAACCTCCTGGAAACACCCTTCCAGAAGCACCAGAGATGTGCTTTACTAACCTCCAAGGAACTTCTCAATGCAATCAAGTTGGTAATCAAGATTAGCCATCAAAACTCTAAATACATGTCATGTATTGAATGTTTTAGAACAGAAAATCTAGCACAAGAGAAAAGCAAACAAGAATAAAAGTAAGCAAGTCTTATTGTTGAATTATGGTTGAATAAATATTTCTGTGTTAGAAATATTTTTATATATGCATGTTTAATTTGTATAATAATTTAGTAAATATTTGCCTAAAATGTCTAGACTCAGGGATTACCAAGCAGCAATGAACATCCCCAATGCCCAGATTTTACTTTCTAAATCACACTCTTCGCTTTAGTAATGACTGATCTCAGAGGTGAGGGGCAAATACACATGACGAGGTTAGAATGTTTTCTGCCAGAAAATTTAAAAAATGATCAAAGATTAATAAGGATTGAGCCTAAGGGATAAAGACGGTATCTTAAAGGGCTTTCATTTTGTATCAAAAAGAATAATTTATTTAAATACATTGAGTATGTAAAAGCCTATAATTGTACCATGAATTTATGAGAGACAAAGTGGAAGAAGGAAAGGTCTGGCAGAAAAGCAGAAAGAGAGAGACAGACAGACAGAGAGAAAGAGACAGAGAGACAGAGACAGAGAGACAGACAAGAGAAACAGAGACAGAGAGAGATCTAGGGCACCCAGTCCATACAACAAAAACTGAAATATGGAATTTGTTCTAATCTCTTAAGTAAACTATATTAGTAATCAATAAATGAAGATAATTTGTGGAAAGAATTCTGCTTTATAAAATAAATGTAGCTAATGTATACCAAAAAAAGACAAACTTAGAAAAATCCCCACTTTGCAAGACTTAACTCATTCAGTTGAGTAGTGATTGTCAGTGGTTTAAAGCTTAATGAAATTTTTGGCATTGAGGAGACTGAGGTTTTCTGCCCCCGAGAACCAGTAGCCGCTCCATGTTTGAAACCGGAAGAGCTGGAATATGGGAAGAACACAGCAGCGACTCAGGAGGGTTTTCCATGGGGGGGGGCGGGGGGGGAATTGAGTGCATAGAGATTGTAGCATCATCTTTAACACAGAAAGTATGGACCAATAAAAGTTAGGAACAAGATGAATGCAGCAAAGAGAGAGAAAGCCAAGTGAGAACCGAGGGCAGTTCACTCCCACTCACTCTGCACAGGAAGTCACTGACATCACAGGCGGCGAGGGCAGCAGAGCTCGGAACTGGAAGACGATGTGTTTCTTAACAAGTAAGTATGATATGTCAACTCTGGATTCTGATTTGAAAAAAAAAATCTGCTGGATTTTTAAGATATTCCATATCAAAGACTGCTAATTTGAAAGGTGTAAGTAATAAAACTGTGCTGTTATGACATCAAGAAGTACTCTTCAAAGACTCATACAAAAGTACAAAGAGTGAAAAGACAGGGAATGTGAGAGAATTTCTCCAAGGGAAAAATAGTAAAGAAGACATAGAAACAGATAAATATGCACTGTGGGCAAAGTTCTGATAAAGGTTAAACCTGATGGATGAATATAATGGTATCATTCGCTCATGACAGTATTCTCAGTGTTTTTGCGTTTATTTAGAAAGACAATTCAAACTAAGATTTATAAAAAAGGAAAGATGACAATGCTAGAGTGTCAGTTCAATGGTTAAAGCAGGTACTGCTTTTGCAGACAACCTGAGTTAAGCTCCCAGCATCCACAGTGGATGGCTCAGAACTGCCAGTAAGTCCAGCTCCAGAGACGCGAGTGACCTCTACTGGCTCCTGGGAGCACCTGTCCTCACATGCTGGTTCCCACACAGAGACACACAGGCATACACATAATTAAAAGATTGTTTAAGTCATTAAAAAATAGATCATGATAGGAATGCATACTATGTCTCAGGAAACACATTAGGTTTTTTCATTGGTAGAGCTGGATTTGGATCTTGCTCTATAAATTACGCTTTGGCTAGAAGAAAGTTATTCATTTTCGTGAGGTACTTGACAATAACCTCTGTTGTTTTATGCACAAAATAGGAAATAGATTTTCCAACTTGATACTTAGATAATGGGAAAAGATTTCTCTCTTAATGCTTTCTGGGAAAGTCTGAGAAAGTGACTCTCTGGTTGCATCTCTAAATTACCTTTAATCTCAAAGGAGTTTCTGGTCTTTCTTAACCTATGAAGCTTTGATAAAATATGTCCTCTGCAAAGCTAGTCTAATCATCATTAACAAGGAACTCTCCTACTGAGGATTTCTTAGAAATAATGTGGTTATTAAGGAAGCTAGCATGATTATTGTAATATATTAATAAAATTGTGGTGCATAATTAGTTCACCATATCAACACGAGCCAAAGTGAATTATTGGCCATTCAGGCATGCATGCCTTCTGATAGGAAAAGACTCAGGAAGCTTAGGTAGAATTAAAATTAATATAGTATCAGTAGTACTAGGAAGTTGGGCAAAATTAGCACATAGCCTGGCTCATAAAGGCATGTGATGACCCTCTGATTGGCATACCGTCCTCCAGGACTGGCTGTGCTGGACAAAGGATTTGAAGAAATCAAAATTTTTAAAATGGTTCCTTTCTCAGTTACAGACATATGTACAAAAGATAAAGGATTATATTTAACAGAAAGATTTTCAGGATGTTATAAAATGTTTATTTGAATGAAAGGAGAAAGGAAAACTATATATATTTCAGGTCTAAATGATCCGTTTCTAAACAAATTTTTGAACATCTGTCTGCTGGGAACTTGGGAGGAGTAAAGGAAAAAGAAATAGCACCCACCATCCTGGTGTCTCATTGATAAAAATTGCTGTTTAGAAAATCGTAGAGACTGGAGAAAGGTCTCAGTCGTTCAGAGTCCTCCTGACCCCCTGAATGGACCTCCATCCATTCAGACACAAACTCATGCACATAAATAAAAATGGAAAATTTCAAAAAAGTAACATCATAAATATCTACATAAAATGTATGCATTCATTATGTTCTCTATGCTGAGGGTTTTAGCGAGGTCCTTGCAAAGGTTCAACTGAAGCACAGTGCAATGCCTTACCCAGTAATTTATTAAAAGAGACTGAAAGCAAATCAAGTTCCAATAAAGTCTGATACAGAGTCTTGGAACAGACACCCCAAATAGTATCTTTGGGTAGGTCAGAGTTGACCGCAGCAGAAGTCACTTTGCTCTGACACTCAATGATGAGAGGCTTAATTCTGGCAGATTCTACACTTGGAAGAAACATTGAAAAGGCTGCAGAAGGTTTAAAGGGAGGTGTGTCATTGTTTGCACCTAAATGACAGACAACTACAATCAAGTCACAGACCTTTAACCCATTTGGAATATTTCCCCAGGTCTTTGATTCAGTCTTCACCCGCTTCAATGCCAGGCAGCCTGCCCTGTCAGTCCACATAAATAGTATCCTATTGAAGGTAGTTTTACTGTGATTGAATTCTTTCAGTAACTTTAATATTTGTAATGTCTGCTTCATTATTTTGGATGTAATTTATTTTGCTCATGTTTTTGCCAATTAATATTCCAAGACACAGATATCCAACAATTTGCAAAGAGTCTTTGTCATTTTGTGTTCTACCCCAAGCAAAGTTGGAAAGTTCTAGTGGTTCCATATTCTCGCCAGCACTTGGTGTGATCAGCCATTTGAACATTTGCTATTCTAACAGGTGTATCTTTATAGTTCACTGTGATTTCAATTTGCATCTCTCTAATGTCAATGATGCTGAGAATTATTTTATGTGCTTGAAGATAATCTGTGTGTCCTTGGAGATGTGTTCAAATGCTTTACCCATTTTAATAGATTTTCTTTGGCAGTACTCTACAATGCTCAGGATATATATTTTGCTGCTTTCAACTTTTCTAGTTCTCAAGGGAAGAAAGATTTCAGGTTTTGCATTTTGGGGCTGTGTCTGTTTTCAAAGCAGAGATCATGCAGAAGAGCCTTAGACTATCACATTTGGTAAACTGACATTTTCATTTACTATAAAATGTTTTCCTTAATTGCTGTAACTTTCATATACATCAGATTTTCTTAGATACCTTATTGCAATTGATCTTTAAATGAATCCCACCATGATTAAACAAGAGCCTGAGCTAGAAAGATGGCTCAGCCGTTTAGAGCACTGGCTGCTCTTGCAGAAGACCTGGGTTCAATTCCCAGCACTGACATGGCAACTAACAACTGTCTGTAACTTCAGTTCCTGGGGAATTTGACATCCTCTTCTGACCTCCATAGGCACTGCAGGATGCAAGCGTACCTACATACACAAAGGCAACACACTCAAATAAATAAATAGATAAACAAATAAAAATAAATAAATAATCGACAAATAAAATACTTAAAAGAAGAACCCTCCCATGAATTTATCAGTTTTGAGTATTAGAGGTTGGTTACAGATAGCATAGTTTGGCTGTGTGCACACAGGCACTTGCATCATGAAGGCATGACACACAGGGTGTTGAGAACTGGTCAGGGTGGTGGATGCAGCAATCACAAAATCCATGACTTCACTCTTTACTTTTTTGACTTGTTTTTGATCATGCTTCAGTCCCGTCAAAGAAGAGCTTTGTATTTCCCGTTTGTGATTGCTTCTTCCTTAGTGTCTTATAAAATCTCCCTAGTTGTGTTCCATGAAAAAAAAAAGGTTGCTGAGGCGTCTAACAGGTGTCTGTTCATGAAACAAAGGGGTACACAGTGCTCTAAGATCAGAAGATTTGCCCAACACTACATTTCAGTGTTTCTCTTTAGAGATTTATAAGGATCATTAGCAAAGGCACTCTAAGAAATCTAGCAACAGAGAAAGTATGTTCAAGTTTGCTTAAGGCAGCAATCTCCAGCTCACGGATTATATGAATTTTCTCCACAAAATGCATAGCATCATGTTTCTTAAAATTCAGAACACTCCTTATCAACATCACCACCCCTGATTTTGCATGAAAGACACCTTCATGTCATCTGTGTGCATTCTTGCAAAGAAATTTCTTTTGGAATTTATTGAAAGACATGTTGAATCTATGCAAAATCTCATCCATCATTAGACATACACTTTTGCCAGAAAGCTGAAATATAAGGAGACTTTATACTGATTTTACAAAATAAAAAGTTATAATAGTACTCTCTTTCTCTTTAGGGTTTCTAAGCAGTCCATTTTTCCAACATTGTGAGGCCCCACTTTTCTGGCCTCTTTCTCTTCCTGTTATCGTGTTCTTTCCCATCTCTTCCATATGGTACCTTGCCAAAAGCAGCTAATCATAACAAAACCCACAATTAAGATTCTGTTTTCCAGTATTTTCTCATTGAGGGCAAATTTCTTAGGAAATCAAAAACTCTGTCTTCTAAGTATTTCAGGATGGCTCACTATCTTTCAAGTATGCAATATCTGTGGGTTTCTTCATCACACACTAAATAGTAGTAAGTTAAAGTTATGTGTTTTTATTTTATGGAATATACATTTTGTTTAGTATCAATTTCCATATTAGTGCTTATTTTTTACTTTAAAAATATTTTTAATATCATACCCATATGCAAATCATTATATAGTTTTTCTTTACATCCTGGTGATTATGATCAATTCTGTTACATGGTATTTTTGTGGTGTTGTGAATTGAGCTCAGGATCTGGGTTTTGGGGTTCAATCATCCTAAGCAAGCACTCCGTCACTGAGCTACATTCCCAGCCTCTATTTTCTAATTCTAACATTTGGAAAAGTACTTGATAGTATTATATTAAGCCATTTTATAAAATATTCCAGTTAATTCTAAAAGGCTTCTATTTTACTTTTAAATTATTTCACTTTTGGATTTTTCTAGGCAATGATTTGACTCTTCAAAAACATTTTGTTTTATCTCTCCTTACATTATCTGGATAGAGTCAGCATTCATATATTTTAGCATAGTATTGCCAATGTTTTTTCTTATTAAACCTGATATTGTCTATTATGTTTATATACATACTATTTCAAATAGAAGAGTGTAATCTATTGAAGATATTTTAAATTGGCTCTAAATATTTTCAAAAACCCATTTGTATCTATGATTAGTTATCAGGTTAATTGATTCTTTAGGTACTTATTACCATTTTGTGTTCTAACACTGGAACTACAATGGCAAAGCAGAGACACAGACTCTGTTTCTATGAATTTTTCTACTCTAAACAAGAAAATAGGTTTACCACGTAGATGAATTCATGTTCTCTTCTAACCTTAAACCGTTTGTATTCCTAGTTGAAAGTACATCTCCTTTCCTTCTCTCTCATCATTCACTCTGTGCTCCCATAATAGAAATCCAGGAGTTTAATCAACCAGAAAACTTGGCATTCTGAAAATAGTCACATGACCAAAGACAACATCAATGAGAGGGTTTCTATAATCCTCTCACAAGAAAGGGCACTTGTAGATCATAACAAATCTGCCAGGATAATAGACAACCAAGGCAGGAAATTATTTTTTAAGGAATATGTGGAAAGTAAGATCTGGTGACACCAAGGTCCTTAATCCAAAAATATAATATCCCAAATCCTATAAAAGTCAAAACTTCCTAAACACTAACATGTGCCATAAATGGAAAATTGTACATTCAGCCTCAAGACATGCACTAATAATATCATTTAAAACTATTGTCAGACTCCAGGTGTGATGCTGCATGCTTTTAATCCCATCCTTCAGGAGGCAGAGGCCGCAGAGGTAGGCAGATCTCTGTGAGATTGAGGCCATTCTTGTCTACATAGTGACTTCCACATGGGCTAGGCCTAGAAAGACCATAAAAATAAAAGAAAGAAAGAAAGAAAGAAAGAAAGAAAGAAAGAAAGAAAGAAAGAAAGAAAGGAAGGAAGGAAGGAAGGAAGGAAGGACGAACGGAAGGAAGAAAGGAAAGAAAAGAGAGGGAGGGAGGGGGAGAGGGAGGGAGGGAGGAAGGAAGGAAAGAAAGAAAGGAAAATGAAAAACAATCTTTAGGCTACTTGTGTAGGTTTTATAAGAAAAACAAGTGAACTTCACACTTAGATTTGGAGCACACCAGTAAAAATTTTATTTTGTCCATGTAAAGGACCCAAAATATGAAGGTTTTCAAAAATCTGAAACAATTCTGATCTGAGCATTTTGGATAGGGACTGATGTTCTTCTATCTGTGTGTAGACTTGATTTCAGGCAAATAAATTCTATATTGCTATTATTTGTAAGCTTCAGAATCTAGGGCAAGTCTGGATTCGCATTTGAAAATTATCTAAGTAGATGTTGTCTGCTTGTCTGAAACAGAACTTCCACTCAAATAGAAAATGAAATCAGAATATGTTCAAGGGTCTGTACGATGCCCCTTGCTCTGGCTGCTGTATAATCCACTCCATCATAGATTTTGGTACCCATGAGACGTTTTTCTAGGTCTTCAAGCACATTGGTCCCTCTCCAGTTTGTGCATATCCTTACTGCTCTCTTCCCACAACTCTCTCTCTCTCTCTGCTTCTTCTTTCCCAAGCTCCCACTTTCTAGACCTCAGATATCAGGGTAAAAATTCCTTTTGTCTAGAGCCTTCCCTTTTTGCCCTTTCTAAAAGAGCAGACCCTAGGGAGCTATTCTTCTCCATTAGAGTTTACCGTCAACTTGGTCTTTCCCATCATCCCTAATTATGCTAATTATTTCTTGTCTTTGTTTACACTGTTTACTTCCAACACCAAAATGCAAGCCCATGAAGGAACAGACCCTCTTGAGGTCATTGGTTAGTTTTGTGTTCTTGGCACCCTGCCAAGCACATGGTAATTAATATTTTTATATTAATATTTTCTAAGTGGGTTCATCATAAAGATAATGTGATAAATTTGTTAGGTGGTACTTGGCAACAAAAAAAGATGCTTCAAAAAATATTTTAGCATGCTTTTGCGCCATCAACATTACTTAAGGTATCTCTTAATTCGACAAACATGAGACAAGTGAACGGTTTGCCCTGAGTTTACTGTAACGAGGTAGTGTAGAGTGAATCCATCTCTATTAATATTGCGTTTTTACATAAGGAAGACTCTGAATCATTATACTTATCTGCTCAGGTAATGAGGATAAAGGATAAAGAGAGTTATCCCTTCCTTTTATGAGATCCAAATGATGTTAGCACCTTTCTTTTGGACTAAGATGATCTTAACACTTCTCAAGAAAGAATAAGGGCTGTGAACTGGTTGCCAGGGACCATCTCCTGCCCTCAGTATTAATGAGAATTCTGTTTGCAACAGAACAGGTAAGTGAGGACATCTGACCTTTTACCCAGTTGCCATCTTGAATTTCACAAACAAAAACTACACTCTGAGCCACTTGATTGGTCTATGTAGGATTCTGTACTTAATTATCTTGAGTGATCTTTGTACCAGCCACCAAGGCACTACCTAACAGCAAGAGCTTGATGTTTAACACTGATTTTCAGTCAATAGAAACAATGCTTCCCCTTGGGAATGTGGACCCCTGGCTTGCTGAAGCTAGGCTTCCCACTCCATCCCTTCATTTCCCACATCCTTCTCTTGTCCTTCCACCTGGCAGTTTGCTCTTGAGACCCAATCCTAAACAACTGTTCTCCTGGCCACACTGGTTTTGATGAGGTAGGCACTACACACGCACTGATTTTGATGAGGTGCCTCCCTGAGCATTACTAACACAGGATTCAGAGGAAATACTCTCATTCTCCAGGATTATAACTCACAGAAAGAGCGTAGGGTGGCACTGGTTTTGTCTGTTACCAGAAAAGTCAATGAGAACAATACACAAAAAAACAAAAAGAAAATGTAAAAGGATAATGTATTGGTTAGTGTTATCAGTGTGACAGATTCTAGAATCATCTGAGAGGTGGGCCTCTGCGCATGCCTGTGAGGGATTACAAGGCTTACATTAGTTGATATGGGGAGACTCATCTTAATTGTGGATGGTGCTATTTCCTGACAGGGTTTTCTGGACCGTAAAAAAGTGGAGAAAGTGAACTGAGGACTAGCATGCATTCCTCTGTCTCTGCTTCCTAACTAAAGATGGACCATGACTAGCTTTCTCAAGCTCCTGCCACTGTGGCTTCCCAACCGCAACCTGATGAACTGTGCCTTGAACTATGAACTAAAAATATACCTGCTCTCCCTATAGTTGCTCTTGTCAGAGCTTTTTATCACAGCAATGGGCAAAGAAACTAAGACAATGATCTTAACTAAACCGAAGACTGTGCCACAGGGGACCAAAGAGAAACATTTTCTCACAAAAATTATATAGTAGTTGCTAACATTTGGAGGAGACTTTTGTTGTGGCCACTAGCTTACAAGAAATAAAAATTAATCAGAGAGAGAAAGAGAGAGACTTGTACTGAGATTATCTCTGAACTAAGAGACACTAAGCTTTCAATGACAGGATGAGATGTGGATATATAGATATTGCTTCTCTTCCATGGTGAATTTGACCCTACTATTTATGAAGAGATATTATCCTTTAAATTTAATGTTAAAAATGAGGCCTGGATAGATGGCTCTGTGGTTAAGAGAACTGGCTGCTTTTGCAGAGGACCAGATTTGAGTCCCAAAATGTCAGCTAACAGCCGTTGGTCATTCTAGTTCCAGGGGAATTTGGCACCTTCTTTTGACCTCCAGGGGCATTGCAAGATGTGAGTGCACTGATATATATGCAGGCAATGCAATCAGATACATGAAATAAAAATAATAAAAAAAGTTTTTAATGTGTCAAAATATGTAAGAATTCATGCTTGATCTGATATTGAGAAATAGGCTGTATTATATATCTACAAGTTTCTAACATCCATATAGGATGCATTGTGTGTCATCTATGAGTTTCTCAAACACTTCCAGATTAGTTACATTTCTGTTGCTGTGATAAAAAACCATGACCATGGCAATTTATAGAGGGAAGACTTTATTGGACTTACGGTTCCAGAGGGATAAAAGTCCATCACAGTGGGGCAGGTATGACAGGAAGCAGCTGGAGCAGACAGCGAAATATTCACAGCTTCAAACAGGCTCAGGAAGCAGAGAGAGAGAAAGAAACGGACTAGAAATGAAATATGGTTTTGAACTTTCAAAGCACACCCCCAGTGATGTGCTTCCTCCAGCAAGGCCACACTTCCTAAAGGTTATGTAACCCTTCCCAAATTGCCAGGACCTGGAGCCTAAGGAGACATTTGAATTCAAACCATCACACCTTTCTTACCTGGATCTTGAAACATGACCTTCCAGTACTGATAAAAGGTCTCCCATGAATGTAGTTGACTAACATTTTTTTTCTGAAAAAAAAAAAAGTCCTTTTTACAAATTATGACCAGTTTGCCCAAGAGAATGAATTCACATTATTCAGTGGGAAGGCAAGAGACAAGGGTATGAAATGCCTTGAAATGAAAAATTCAGTACTGGGCTGTGTTGATTCAGGAGGCTAAGGCAGGGGATCAAAAATTGGAGGCCAGCCTGGGCTACGTAATCAAGTGTTATCTCAAAAAAATAAGGAAGAAAGAAATAGGAAAGGAGGGAGGAATAAAGAAAAGAGGGAGAAGTAAAGAGCTGGGGAGGAAAGAGAGGGGGAGGACAATGGAGGAAGAAGTGATGCTTCAAAACTATCACTCCAAAAAGCCAACTAGGTGTGGCTGCTCAAATCTGTAACCTTAGCACGGGAGGCTAAGTCTGAGGGTTGCTCTCCAGAAAACATAGTGTTCTTGTAGCCATCCACTACCTCTGGCTCTTACAATCTTTCCACAATGATCCCTGAGCCTTGGGAGGAGACTGTGTGATATAGGTGTACTCTTCAATGATAAACACTCTGTGATTTCTTATTCTTGGCACCTTGACCAGTTGTGGGACTTTGTGTTAATCACCATCTACTGCAATAGAAGGTTCTCTGGGGAGAGTTGAGAGATGCATTAAACTATGGATGTTAGAATAATTAGCAGCCAGGTTAATACTATGTTCATTTAGCAGAGTAATAGTCCTTGGTTCCCCCCTGTGGGATGTTACCTGTCTAATGACAGGTTATTGACTCTGATACCAGTGCCACATATAGGCTTCACCTTATTAAGGTGGCCTGAAATCCAATCAGAAAGTGGTTGGTTACAACCAAAACTTTTGTATCACTGTTATGCAAAGGACAGAGCTTGCCAGGCCAGCTGTTAATTGTGGCTCACAGAGGTCACAGCTGGGTAAAGTTGATGGCTATTTATTTATTTTTTCAGTAACATGCATGTTACCTCTGAGTACTAGGAAAGTTCCCTGGTAGATGAAACTTCAAGGTCAGTATCAGCTCGATTTCTCCATGTGTCTTCTATGACTAAAGTATGTTGCATCATCAGGAAATAGGGTGTTGCCCTTAAGTTCTTGCAGTTAAACAAGAGCAATGGCAATATCCAGAATTGTTTGACTGTCTTTGGGACCACCCTGGTCAAGAACTCCAAAGGAGGGAGTCCATTCCTGGTATTGGGCTTTCATTTGCTAGCCTGTGGTATCTGCTAGGGGCATTTTTCACTCCCTCCCCCTATTGAAATTTGCTAATATAGAAGCTTCTTAAATTGTAAACACAGGGCATATAAAAAGAGTTTTAAAGAAAACTGATTGTAAAAGAGTTAAGTAGTGAAAAGGGCATGCTCCAGGTCATGGAAGTGGATATAAAATAATCGAAGCTCAAATTCATGTTTCTTTATATTAGTTTAATGATTTTCTTTTATTATTTGCTTTGTTGCCAGTTCTGTCCAGTTTTTTCTTTTTTCTTCTTTTGTTGTTGCTGTTTAGTTTCTTAATGTCACACTTTTCAAATAGATTAAATCTCATTTTTGTCAACATAGTAGAAAACATGCAAATGTATGAAAATGTGAAAGAACTCCTTAATGAACACTTTGATAGCTCACACCTACAATCCGCCACCAACTTTTAACTGCTTCTAATAATACCATTTGTCTAGAAATCGAGTCTCTTTGATATAACACAACTTCTTTCTCCTAGTTATTATCTGAGTATAATGATGTTTTATGCAATTACTTTCAGCTTATTTGTGTTCTAGTACTTAAAGTACTTCTTTATAAGTGGAATTTTTTCCTATATCTAAATAATTGGATATAGGTGTAGCATCCTGTTTTTTAGTATGAGTGCAAAACATATCATTGTGGTTTCCCTTCCTCTTTTTCTCTTTTTCTTTCCTTTCTTATCTCTAACTGGTTCTATCACTCCATTTAAATGCATTCACTGGTATATATATATATATATATATATGTGTGTGTGTGTGTGTGTGTGTGTGTGTGTGTGTGTTTTGGGACAACATTCTAGGGAGCACTATAGATAAGTTCATTGAGATCCCTTTCTGGTCAATTTTCCTATCTTCTGAAAGTTAATAACGCTGGGCTGGAGAGATGGCTCAGCAGTTAAGGGCTTTGACTGTTCTTACAGAGGACCCAGGTTCAGGTCCCAGCACCCAAATAGGAGCTAATAATTGTCTATAACTATGGTTCCAGGTGATCTGACATCCTCTTTTGCTCTCCATGGGCAAGGTATGACATGGGTACATTTATATACATTCAGGCATAACACTCATATACATAAAATAATAAATAATTTTTTGAAAAGTTAATGTTATAGCATTTCATCTGAAATTAAATAGTTTTGTTTGTTTTTGGTTCTGTTTTGAGACAGGGTCTCCTATAACCACAGCTGGCCTGAAACTCCCTATATAGACCAGGCCTAGCCTTGTTCTCACAGAGATTGGCCTGTCTCTGTGTCCCAAGTGATAGGATAAAAAGAAATGCTCTACCATGCCTGGAAATGTCATACATTTTTAATTTTCATATTCTACAGCCTATTTTTGTCAAATATATATAAATTATAAATGTTATAATCTCCACAGTCATATTACAATATAGTGTAAAACATATTCTTCTAATATTTATATATAATCTAAGCAAGTTTAGAAAGGAAAAATTTACATGCTCACAATTATTTATAGATTTTTTCCCCCAAATATCACGTTTAGACTTGAAGGCTATTGGGCCTGTGTATAGAACTCCAGGTCCATAGGTAGTTTTCTCATTTAGTACTGTCAAGTTTTCTATCACAGTGCTCTGTTCTCTACTGCTTCTGATGAGTAGTCTTTATACACATAGTTGTTTTGTATATGTGATTTGAAGTTTTATTTTTATATTTTTAATATTTTCTCTTTACTTTTATCTTACTCTATTGGAGTTTAATTATTTTTTCAGTCTCTGGAGTTATATCTTCAATAAATTTGTGTAAATTTTGAAAAGTCTTCATTTTCATATTCCTTGTTCTCTATTTTCTTTCCTTTCATTTTAGAATTCCAGTTTACTTATTAGATATTTTGATACTGTGTTCCAGGTCCTAAGATGCTGTTCACTGTTTTCTTTTCATATTTTCTTCCTTGCTTCAGGTCTGGTGTTTGTGTTCATCTATCTTTGTGTCTCTTCAGACTGTCATTATCAATCTCCCATTGTCCACAGTCAGAAAAAATTAAAATTTCGGGACTGGAGAGATAGCTCAGCAATAAAGAGCACTGGTTGACCTTGCAGAGAACCCAGATTCAATTCTCAGCACCCACATGGTGACTAATAGCTGTTGGTAACTCCAGTTCCAGGGGATCTGCTATGATAAGTGGAATGTGAAGTGTCCTGTTACCCTGGGTTGCATCGCTTGGACTCTGTCTTATGCACATGTCGTCGCAGGACCAGTAAGAGGCTTGAGGAAGATTTAGAGAAAGAATTGGAGGCTTTTCCTCTTGGCTTTGTTCCTCCCTTCTGGCTACTGCTGTGGCTAACAACTTTACCCTTGAGATTTTGGGGTCAGGCTGAATGTGTCCTTCCAGGTTGGTTGGGTGAACATTTTGTCAAAGGCTGGGGCTTGACCTATAATTTGCAAAATTGCTTAGTGGGGAGTCATTCTTCCACATGTAGAAGCACCTGTAGCTTCTGCCTTGCTGTCTGCACTCTCCAGTTTACAGGTTTTCTCTAAGAAGTATGGTTTGACAAGAGCTGCTTCACTGCGGTAGGAAATGAAACCAAGTTAGGATGATCTTTGAGCCTCTATACTTTATTCCTGTGACAGCTGAGGAATATCACTTTGTTGTGACACTGACCAGCCATGTGATCTCGTGAATTCATATTTACAAAATGGAAAGAATAATCATAGTAACAACCTTACAGGATCATTTTTGGCTCTTGAATGAGAGACCTTTGCAAAGATATTATTATAGTAACTGGTACATATTGGATGTTTACATTTTTGCTATTGTCATTAATGTGCATAGTCTTTTATTTTGTAAAAATGTGGACATAAAATATTTATCTGTAAAAACTTGATAGATGATAGATAGATAGATAGATGATAGGTAGATAGACAGATGGGTACATATAAGATAGATAGAAAATAGATTTATAGATGATAGATAGATAGATAGATAGATAGATAGATAGATAGATAGATGAGTCTATAATCTGTACCTCTCTACCTCAGGAATTTAGACTGATAAAAGATCTTTGAGTGGCCAACTTTAAATGAAGTCTTATGTTACTCTCTGCTAGCAGTCTTCCTTTGAAAAACTAAAAGAAACAGACAAACAAACATACTTGGAGACACTTGCCTGAGGGAAATGACTAAAATTTGTCTAACCAGAAGTCACTTACTAAGATATTGTGGAGTTCTCTGCCGCTGGACATTCATTTTATGTGACTATCTGGTACAGATGCTGTCTAGTTGACTAGACAGAAATAGTCATGGATAGGGATCAAATCCATATTTACTGAAGAGAAGAAGCCACATAGTCTTTGATCATCAGAGCCCATTTATTTATTTATTTATTTATTTTCTGCATCTGGCTGAGTGAATTTCTGCCACCCATTTTTTTTTCCTAAAGTCAATGTTATCATTTTGGGAGGCTTATGAAATTTTATTTTGAAGTAATTTTGTACTTTGTCATATTGCTTTTGAATCTCAAAAATTAAATTAAGTCAACTAAATGAGTGCCACCCCTGCTCTTTATTTGGACTTCATCTTGGTCCACTTGCAGGGGGGTCTATTTTTGAAGATGCGTTAATAGAAAATAACTGACTGGAGAGGAGAAAGCGAGCCTGTCTGCCTTTTTCATCCTCTGCAGCTGCCTCTAGCTGCCGATCCAGAGCTTTTAAATTTTAGGGGTATTATGGAAATTGTAGAACTTGTGAAGGGATGCCTCAGGGAAAAAAAGTTATAAACTTCATAAGCTCATGAATCATAGGCACAATTTATTCAGAGTAGAAACGTCCATGATTTTCAGACATCACACCAACAGGCCGGCTTTGCCTGAAACCCACACACATCATCATTGCAACAGCCGCACACAGCCACCATTTCCTTGCATTACGTTCATCTGAGGTTTATTTTAACCCACAGGCAATGCTCAAATGTGAAGTTTTGTTTTCAAATGTTGGTAAAGATTTTTGCATATTGTCGTGCTGTACGTATGAATTAATAATAACTAGAATATTGTATTACAAAGCAGATATTTACAGTAAGGCATTAAAAGCAATTTAACAGAAAGTATTGATATTTAGCAAGAAGCATTGCTTAAAAAAATATGACTCAAGCTACTGGGGCCTCCAGCTATAATATTTTGTTTAGTCCTGTAGGCTGGAAGCTTCCTGGTCCGCTAGTAACACTGGAAAGTCCTGCTTATGTTGCCTCATCTTCTGCTTGTGAGACTTGATGAACAAAGCCTTGCTCTACTTACAACCTAATATTTATACCCAATATTTATTATTTTTCTTTCTAATAACTAGCTACACATTGCTTGAACTGAATTAAAAAGAAGATGTAAATTGTCTGTATATTGTGGTTGCAATTATGTAAAAAATATGACTGCATTTGAATAAAAGGCTAGAAGGAAGTATACAGAAATTACTTTAATTACAGGAGTGTGGTAGAAATTATCCCAGTTTACAAACACACATGTCATTTAAACTTTATGTAAGATTCTGTCATTATTTTGATAATAATATTTTCTTTGATTTGATATAGGGTTTCCCCATGGCCCAGCTGGCCTAGAAGTCACTGTTTAGACCAGGCTGGCCTCAGTTTCACAGAGATTCACCTCCTGGTGTTGGGATTAAAGACCTGTGACACCACACATGGCTGTTTTTTTTTTTAAGTTTCCCCACAGTCAAATGAAAAATCTGTCAACTTACAGATGATACTTTAAAAAAAAAGTTTTATTTATTTTATTTGTGTGTGTGTGTGTGTGTGTGTGTGTGTGTGTGTGCAAGTGATTGAGGAGACCAGAAGAGAACATGGGATCTCTGGAGCTGGAGTTACAGGCATTTGTGAGGTACATCACATGGGTGCTGGGAAGTGAACTCAAGTCATCTAGAAGAGGAGTAGCAAGTGTACCTAACCACTGAGACATCTCTCGAGTCCTTTATAAGTGTTCTTAAATAAAATAATTTGTCATCTTTTCAGATGCTCCTACAGTTACTTCTATACCCATTCCCCTTGTAATTAATTTGTTCAGTCACTCATTTTTCTGGACTTGATTGAGCACCTCCCATGGACACAGGAGAGGGCATGCCATGTGACTTTTCCTTCCTATGTCCATTGTCCCTGAACTCCTGTGAGTGTTCCTTTATTCCACTCATGATGATGAGTCCGGCACCTTCCCTAGCACTACCAAATTTCTCATTGAAGCAATCTTTGAAAAAAGCTTATGTGACTGAAAGGCGCTTCTAATTCTCCCTTGACAAACTGTAAAATTCTCCTCCCTTTTGTCCCCAGAGGCATCTGCTCTCCAAGCCTGATAATGCGTGGTCCCTGTCGAGCATTGCTTTTTACAGAGGGACATTTGTAACCACCTGCTTTTACACAAACCTTTCCATGCCACTCTGTTCCTCCCACAGTCAGTCTGCTTCTCCGTTGTTTGAATGAGGACATCTCTGAGTTCTTAGTCATTTGGCTCCTTCACAATTACCCCAATTTTGACTTTGCTATTCCCTAATTTTTTTTTACTTTTTTCTTACTCTCTTAAACTCTTGTCTACTTGGAGGATGCTTGCAATGATCATTACATAATTATGTGTAAGTATTTATATGTATCTATATATATATATAGTTGTGATTTTATTAAGAACTTATTAGAACCAAAGTTTTGTTTCCATTTTAGTTAATCCTTATAAAAACTATAGAAGGTGTCTTTTTCCTTTCAAAGGAAGAAGATCTCTGAACTACTGAGAAATCAGAAAAATTTCCTAGTTCGTGCTGTTCTAATGGGAGGAAACAGGCCTGAACTGCATGTGCCTATAGCCAACAGGTTGTGCCCTGCGTGATCTTACTTTGCTAGTTCTCAGATCTGACCTGACCTCTCTGGTAAACTCTTTTCCCATCATCCATCTTCTACCCAAATATCTACCAGCCCTTTCCCCATAATAACACACCAGGAACTTAAACATAACATTTAAGAAGACAAAGTCTCTTCCCCTACAATATTCCCTCCACTGATGTCTCCCTTTGCTTCAACCTCACAATCACTATCATTCATATTCAAAACTTTGCTCTTCACCTCTGGCTTTTTCTTCTTTGTCACACATGCTAACAAAGTTACCAAGTTTCACTGACTGTTTTTTCAAAGCCCCTGTCAGTCTGCAAGAAGTACACACAAGACATCATTACAGGACAGCCAAGACAAGTAATAGGACTGGTATGTGAAGAGTGAGATACCGTTCATAAAACAAGTGGTATTTCTTCCTGATCAGTACAGATAGGTGGGATAAAGGTATTAACAGAAAAAGCATGGCTGTGAGAGTGTGCTTCATGCTCTGCATCTGGGTTCAAATTCCAGCTGCAGCCACTTTTTACACCTGTACAATTATTGAATTTCGCAGTACATCATGTTGTTCACCAGGAAACGTCAGTTAGTAGTAGTTGGACCTAATTTATGAGGAGCTTAGGAAAGTTAAAGAAATTATTTGTAAAGTGCTCAGACTAGTACTAAATAGAAATAGAATAAGCCATAAAAACTTGTACTAACTTGAGAAGCCAGTGTTTCTCAGGTTAGCCAACTTGTATGGCTGTCCCTTTGCTACTAATAACTTCTTAGTCATTTTCCCGAATCTTTAGGCCATTATTTGTCAGAAAGTAATCTATCTTTTCAGCATTGTGGCTCAATACGCTTCTGTCTCATTCTGTGTACCGCTAACTCAACCCATTGTCTTTGGCCAGCTCTTTCTCCTTCAGACTGAAAATGCCATCTTAAGCCCCCACCCAAGTGCCAGTTCTACCTAGAGCTACTCTATAATCAGATAGACCTCAGGATCCCTAGTAGTGACATTGCCCTGTGTTGGATCCTCTGAGTCTTACAGACTGACTAGAAGACCATATTATATCATATTTTGCTCTCTCTCTACATTATTTAAGTTCAACCAATAGATTCTTAATTTCACTGTGTGGATTATTCTTTTGAAAATTCACTTTGACAAGTGGTTCATTGCTAGATATTCAGAAATATAATTTGAATCAGGGGAGAAACATTGATTTTTATGTCAAAGAATTTCTAAGTACTAAGCAACACCATTGAAACTTAGTCATTCACATGTAACCTGTTATTTAGGAATGTTTTTGTTACCGCAAGATTTTTTTCTCTTGGGATCCTATCTTTTTGCTAAATAATAATGTGATAAAAAGGTACAAGCAAGAGTTTTGAAAAGTGTTTGACTCTTATTCTACCCTTCTTGGTCCCTCAAACTGAGTGCCCTTTGAACTGATTTTTCATGATAAAATAAGATAATAGCATGTAAGACTGAATTCAGTATGGCAGCCATGCTCCACTGCCTGGATTTCTCACTAGGACTCTCACCCTTTTGTTGGGGACTGATTGTTGAGAATTAAAAACTCATAAAACACTCTCAATTTCAACTCAGTGTATCTTAAACTATTCCATAGATAGCAAACCATTGCTAATTGCTACAGTTGATAAATCTAGTTGGAAATTTCATTTTCACTTAATAGAGTCATGTGAATCCTTCTGTTTGCTCAGATATGTTTAGTTTTGTGCAGACAGAGATGCACGAAAGGAAGAATTTAGGCTTTGGACTCGAACAGACCTGGCTCAAATTTTAGCTGCATCAGCTCCTTGCTTCATTTGCTCAGTTTCACGTGATTGTGTTTCTACAGAGAAAACAAAGCTCACTTTTAAAACAGAGATGAAATCAGCCACCTCAGACAGTTTCGAGAACTACAGGCACTGAATGTGTGTCACATGTTGCCAGGTGTAGACAGGGGATGGCAATCCTGGTGCTTTCCAGTGCTGTACCATACACGGCTGCACCAGCTGAAATCAGCACCAGTGATCTAGAAAAAAATCAAACCTAGACAAACCACCTTTAATGATTTTGTTTCCATGAGAAAACGGGTTTTGAGCTGTAAGCAACTAATTTTCAAGCAAGTGCTGGGAACACAATTAAAATATCCAGTGCTGGAGTATAAGTAAGTCTAACCCAAAAGCAGGATCCACACAAGATATACATTAGAAAATAAGCTGTTAACTTTCTTATTATTTTTCTTAATTTGGAAGATGATTTCTGAGTTTGAAACATCTGTAGGAATAAAGTTAATTGCTGAAGTAAAAAGATTAATTTTTCACTTAGCTTTCTCTATGGAAATCTGTTCTTGGTAAACATTTACTAATGGGCCTTTGGACTCAAGAGCGTGAAGATACATTAAATTACTAGGGTCTTATTCTTTAGCAGGAAGAAAAAAAAGCGAAATGTTGATTTTTCACATCCAGAAGTTTGGGGAGGCATATTTTTTTTCTAGTGACACAAGTTACCTTGTGCAAATGACTTCTCACAAACCCTTGTATTATATTATGAAAAGTGACATTTACATATCCCTAGGTTTGAGAAACCAACAGTTATGGAGGAAGGTGAGTTCTCAAACTGACCAAAATGAAGAACAAAAGACATAGTTTATCATGAGGAAATTCAAACTACAAATGAGATAAGATGTGGAGGGCTTGCTAAGTGACATTTTTGGGTTTTGAGGGCATTTTTTTCTTACTGTATATTGAACCCAGAAGAACTTTGGTTGTACTAAGCAAGCCCTACTACTGAGCTACCTCCATAATCTTTTTAGCTTTTGTTTTGAGACTAGGTCTCAGTTGTCCGAGCTGGCCTTGAACTCAAGATTTTCATGCCTCAGCTTCTGGGTAGTTGGGCTTAGACATATAATCACCACACCTAGTTTCCATTCTTGGATTTAATAGCTATTAGCCACTAGCTCTTTGCTTTGCTGTGAACTGGATTCTCAGACTTCTCAGGATAGTGTATACAACTTCCTATCCTCAGTATTCACAGCCTCCTGAGAAATACAAATAAATAAACCTGTTGGTTTCTTAAACCTAGGGATATGTAAATGTCACTTTTCATAATATAATACAAGGGTTTGTGAGAAGTCATTTGCACAAGGTAACTTGTGTCACTAGAAAAAAATATGCCTCCCCAAACTTCTGGATGTGAAAAATCAACATTTCACTTTTTTTTCTTCCTGCTAAAGAATAAGACCCTAGTAATTTAGTGTATCTTCACGCTCTTGAGTCCAAAGGCTTGGTTTTATTTCTGTTATCGTGGGAAGGTCAGAATGTTGAGAGTGACTGTGAGGAAGGCCAGGCTGCCCATTTCTACAGTTGAGATCCACAATGTATCCTAAATGTGAGTGTGTTAAAGGTTTGGTCTCTAGCCTGAGCTATTGACAGGGGATAAAAACTAAAGTATGAGCGAGCACTAGTGTGAGCTTGTTCCTTGGAGGCATGCCCTTGAAAGCGTGGTGAGACTTTCTCCTTCCTCTTCCTGGTTTTGCTTCTTGCCGCCATGAAGTGGGCAGCTGGGTTTTCCACCTGCTTCCTGCCATGATGTAATGCCTCACCACAGGCCCCCACACAACAGTGCCAACTGGTCACAGACTGAAACCCCAAAAGCTATGAGCCTAAAGAAACCTTTCCTCTTTTGAAGTTGATTTATCAGAGGCATTTGTTACAGTAACGGAAGGCTGATAACTAGAGCCACACATACAAATCTGCAAAGGCTTTCATCACAGCATGAAAGCAGAGACTTCCTTAAAATCTATCTTTCTTCTTTGTCCTTTTCAGAAAGCATCAGAGCACTGAATTCAGGCCTCAGCTGTGAATGACCACGAAAACTTCACCTTGAAATTTTTATACCTAATAATGTGAAGAGAGAACATCAAAAGAAGAGTCACTGATCCCTTGGGATGGTTGAAATTTTTCGTGAATAGAATTCTTAAACTAAGATAGAATAAGTGACTAGCTTACAGAATTGCTAGGTAGGACAAGACAGAGTTATGACCCTTGTTGATAGGTGTGGATTAGTCTTCAGTGAGACACTGTTTATGGATGAATAAATCTAGCAGAAAGTATAATAACTAGATCCAACTTAGTGGGATTGATTTTTTTTTTCTATAAAACCAAAAGAAAAGTAGGCTCATAAAACTGCTGATGTGAGGGGACTCATTTCTTGGCTAAGTAGTGCTGATGTAAGGCTGAAGCATCTGTCTAGACAAAATGCAGTTTTCTGGAGTAGAACTGACCTCAGAAGTTGAGAAATGTTCCCATTTTAAACAAGCCCTTTCATAGGGAACCTTTAGATCCACAGGCCTTCTCTCTCTGCCTATGCTTTCTTGCTCAGCTTCACAGCAATTTCTTTGAACTTGTCCTTGCAGGTAGAGTCCTGTTCCCCATTCCACAAAAGATGAGTGACTCATTAGTACAACGAGCAGGGATAACTCACTTCAGTGGTCAGGTCAATGCATGGCTTACCTTAAATGATTAAATTTTCCCTGTTTTGTTGAGGGAAGCAGCTGGATTCTATTTTCATGTATTCTAAGCTCATGCAGGTTTGGGGGTGGGGAGTTGTTTTTGTTTTTGTCTTTTCGGGTGGTGGGGCATAGACATTCATAAGACATTACATTTTGGTAAAATTAATCAGCATGTCTCAGAATGGCCTAGAGTGGCAATTGCTTTGATGATACTGCCTTGGACAAAGATCTTACTACTTGGTTGAACCTAAACATATAACTGAATAAATGATACTTAAAATAGTTGTACAAGCAAAGGCTGATATACTGGCTACCCAGTTATCAAAATTGTCAGATTATATACAAGAAATAATTTAGTCACACATATAGAGTGGTACAAAGGAGTAATAGAAATTATTATCTCCAAACTAATCTTCAGAAGGTAGGTTTTCGTTTGTTTGTTTGTTTGTTTAACAAGATCTATCTGCACTCTTGGGGACCCTGCATGTACAGGCAGCAAAATGAACCAATCCATATGCTGTACACTCATTAAAACCAGGCGGTGTTTTGTAATTACTGATTAAATTGGGACATCTGGAAAAAGGAATATTGAGATTTGCAAGTTTTAGTGATTTTTTTCTTATCATAAACTAATGGAAATTATAGCTCTGATTTTTATTTGATTAAAGGAATTATTTCATTGTTATAATTGAAAAGTTATGTAAAACTTTTTGAAATGTGGATATGTGGATCAGCTTTGTTAGTGGTGCCTGTTAATTTGACATTGTTAACAGCCTGCATTTTCCGCAGTATAGTTAGTTAGAAAGTATTTAGTTGAGCAGTTGCTCTCTAATTTCTGCCCCCCGCCATCACCGAGGGCTTTTTACTTAAAATGTGTTGAGAATTTTTATTGCTTTTATGTCTGTCTGAATTTTCTCAAGTAATCCAGCTTGGATGTGCTGTTTGGATAAAGACATTTTAGAATCCCTCTAGAATAGTTCGATTTGGAAAACGTCCTGTAGACTTGATTTGCTGGAGGCAAGCTAACATTATAGATGAAAAGTCTACACCAAGACAAAAGAAAAAGAAATCAAAGTTTCTTCAAATCAAAACAGAAAGGTATTTTTAATCTCCTTTTCACTATGCCTGAAAGACCTGTTTAAAACTTCATTACAAAGAGAAGTATACCATGGCCAGACTGGTAAGAGGGCATCTTCCATTCATTTGTTCTGCCTTCCATTTATAGGACGTCTCGGGCACAGGGACATGCTGAGAATTTACAGAAGTCCCTTCCACAGCAGATTGGTTCATTTATGCTAAGAAACCCCAGTGATGATCCGGGGAAATGAGGAATGAAATGAAACAAACAGCCACATCTCTAAAATGGGCATTTAGCACACTTTCTTGCCTAGTTGGAAAATACGTCCTAGCACCTGCCTTCAGAGCCTGTGTGCTGCTTATTCACAAATAACTGTAGAGCAAGCAGAAGCCAACACTGTCAAAAACACGCAAGTGCACTCAGAAAGACCCAGTAATTTGTGCAGAAAAAAACTTTATTAGTTGCGAAAGTTGATGTCAGCTGCATCTTAAATAATTTCCAAAGGACCAAGGAGACACTGCAATCGGATTGGGCCTGATATGTCACTTTAAGCTGCAATGAGGAGTCGTTTGCCTGATTTGTATTCAAACCAAACAGGTTGAATAAAATCTTACTGTCCAGTTGGAAATATATTCTGAATTTCTTCATATCACTACACAGAAGATCATGTTACATGTTTTCTGTTAGCAAATATTCATCTTTCATTTTGGACAGACATATCCATTTCTGTTCACAGAAAGTCCATGTAATGACTGTGTAGATCAAGAATCCTCAGATCCACATGCATATGGAAACATCTGCTACGTTCAGAAATGAAATGCTTGGTTTTTAACTTCTAAGTTCTCTACTTGGGTTAAATAAAAGGAAAAATAAACATGGTCTCAAATCAAAGCAAATACAGGTCAGTAAAATATGTGCGAGCCAATTCAAGGCATCTTTGTACATTGAGCAACTGAGAAACATCCTGCACCAAGACCCAAGTATCAGTTACCCTATAGGGATGAAGGCAGCATCCACGCACTCTGTGGGGTTAAAGCCAACATTTGTGCTCTCTCTGTTTGTTCCTGTGTTTAGGGGAAGAGTGGAGAGGAAGTGCAAAGGGTGGGGCATCAGGTCCAAAGTGCTTCCTTTGAGCAGTCTTTTATGCCTTCCCTCATCTCTTTCTAAGTTCCCTGAAATCCCCATTATTGAAGCCACAATAGCAAGCTCTGTATTCCCTAATTGAGTAAAGATGTCCAATTATTTATTCACCACAAAGACATTTCTGATACTCGGTTGGCACACAACAGTACAGCCTACTAATAGTCAATACTGAAGTTCAGGTTTGGAACAGCACATCTCCAAAGCCCCAAGGCCTCCACAACCCCAGGTCTGGCCCCACATAAGAGCTCACACTATCCTGTCTGGCCTGCTTCCTTCAGACCTGCTTGAGCCCAGTGGCTGATATTGTTTCTAATAGTTGGTGGCATGTCTCTAATGGCTGTGGGATATTTTCTAGGTTATCCCTGATTAAAGGCAAGCATTTTTTTTTTCCTACAGAAAATTGGAAAATGGGAAGAACTTTCCATTTTTCCATCCATCAGCTCACAAATGCATGTAATCACACAGGTATTCAGAGGGCTCAGAGGCTTGGTAGATTTGACAGCAAGTAAAGGAGTTTCTGAGCAAAAGGATTTATTGAGCACTCTGTCCAGGATGATAGCAACAGGCAGTACCAAAGATCTGTTTTCCAGGGAAGCCCCCAGGGCCTCAGATCAGCGTGTGAGTGTCTTCATCTCTTTACACTGCTATCATAAAGCACCGTAGACAGGTGGTTTATTGTTTATATTCCATTTCTTTGAGTTCTGGAAGTCTATGATGAAGGCAGATGTAGCATTGAATGAAGATTCATAAGCATCTTCTCACTATGGTGGAAAATACAAACGGCCCCTCTCAGGTGTCCTTTTTAAAGGCACTAATGTCATTCATGAGAACTCCACCTCATGATCTAATTACCTTTGAAAGGTCACACTTTCTAATATGATTTTAGGGATTTGGTTTCAATGTACGAATTTTATGCAGCCGTAAGCACTCAGACTATGGGAATTATAAAGGAAGCTGGGCCCTGGATTTGTTGGTGTTGAAAGGAGGCAGTGGGAGAAGTGAGGCAAGTAAGAAAAACCCAAGGAAAAACTACAGGCAAACTTGACTGCTTTGTTGTTTATCAAGGTCATCTAACTCCAAATACAAAGTTTTACTCCTAGTAGCTTGCCTTTCAACTGCACAGTATAACTCACTGATTACCTTTCCTCCACCCCAGCACAATGAATGTGCTCCCACTTGGCTGGGTTATATCTTGCCTGCTTACTGCTCTCCTGGCACTTCAGGTGCTGAGAATCAAGATCAGATCTTAACATGCCTCTATACTAGAGCCTTGAGGGCACTGATCTGACAGAAAACACAGTTAAGATGTATTATCATCCTGGATCTAAGGTAAGGAGAGAACTGCTTGAATGAATAAATATATAATATAATATAATATATATAATAATATATATATATATATATATCTTTAGCCTCCTTGGAAATACCCTTTTTAAAGAATTTTTAAAGTATTAAATTTTTAAATTATTCTGTAAACTGCTTATGTGTAAATTTGCTCAACTAGAATTTGAAAGTGATGTACTAAGCAAGATGGTGAAATTTAATCTCTTTCTATATTTTCACAAATGCAGAATTAGGAGAAATAAATTATTGTATTATTACCGTGCACATCTACACAAAGTGTAGCATGAGTTTCCTAGAGCATGAAGTAAGACCTTCGTCAGAGGAGAAGGAAACACCTGTTCGCAGTATCACGAAGTGTATTTGAAAATTTAACCCCATGAGAACGTTGTATTCTAGTTTAGCAGGGTATAACACATCTCTTGAAATCTTGTACAAAAAAAAAAAAACTGCCCCTGACTTTAAAGTACTTCTGAGAAATTAAGTCTGAGTTCTTCCACCACCAAGAAACTTCTAGAAAGGATTGGTTCAAGTGTGTTTACCATTGCTGCATCTGAAGCTGGCTAATATATAAATAAACAAGATTTATTTAAGTCATACTTTTAGAAACAGAAAGTTAAACAATATGACACTAGGTCTAGTGAAGTTTCTTGGTTGAGTCACGTCATAACCAATGGCCTCAAAAAGAGCTGCATGGAAGAGACAGAATCTACATACAAATCAGGAAGCAGTGAGACACGAAAGGGACCAGGCTTGCTTTTTCTGGAGATAGTTCCAGACTCACAACAAAACTACACATTTTCTTCTGAGGACAGTACCATCAATTATGTAATTGCTGCCCTTGGCTCTATTGGCATCTATCTCTAGATTCCAAACCTTTTTAATACTATCTACCAGCTAAGACCCAGGATCTGAGCACAGGAGCTCATGGAAGACAAAGCCAACACTATGAAGATTTTCTATATATCACCTACACAGTTGCAGAACAGCAGAACCAATAGGAATGGAAAATTGATACCTTCATGCAATGAGGTAGGGGTAAGTTCTTTGTTGCCCATGGAGACAAAAATATGTGTACCTGCTTCAAGTCAGACCAAAGCTTAAAAATTATGACTTCTGAGCTCAGCATAGAGATGCAAATGTCCCTCAGGATCAAATGTAGAACGAGGAAATGGATGTAGGACTGTTTGTTGGAGGCGGCTAGGTCAAAATGTATGTCTCAGGAAAGTCATCCAGGGGGAAACCCCAGAGCCTTCTTGCTCACACTGGGAAATTTTTTGGTGATTTTAGGTGCAGCCAAGGCTCTCATAGCCAGGCACTAAGAAGGATGTTGATCAATAACTTTTCTGCATTGTAGCCACCATATCTGAATACAGAAACCTCACCATTGGAGATCAGTGAACAAGACACGGCCCTAACACCAAGATTGGAGGTCCAGTGATGCTGTAGAGGATACCATGACCCCCAAATAATTAACAGGCCCCATTGACCCAGGCACAGCAAGTGACACACAGATTATTAGATAGGCTTACATGATATGGTTCAGGTAGTTCAACAACAATGTCTGTTTCACACACATGAAAGAGAATCTGAGAATTACTTAGTCAACAAGGCTGGATTTCTCAACAGTCCCAATTTGATGTTGAAGACTTTGAGGATTACTGCAAATTTGCTGGTCTTCAGTCTACATTGGCACTTAAATAAACTGGTTTTAATAAAAGTGAAGGAATGCCAAAGCAACAGAAAAAATAAACTCACCAGTGAGAGTAGAAGCAAGCACGCGAAGAGCAAAGCTCTCTTCTTTCATGTCTTTTCATCTGGACTTCCACCAGAAGCTGTTGTCCACATTTAGGGTGCGTATTCCTGCACCAGGTTACCTGGTCAAGAAATTCCTTCTCAAGAGTGCCAGAAGTTTGAATCTTAGTTGAATCCGGCCAGGTTGACAATCAACATTAACCATCACACTATCTTAAAATAATAGATAAATATCTACTCATCTGCTGCTGATGGAGCGCCTCCCTGATCATGGACGTTTCACTTAATAAGCATGAGCTGGATAGCATCCATGCTTCTCTAGATCTTTAATGAGCTAAAAATGTAGAAAAGAAACAAAATGGGTACCCAGGTGCCTAATTTTACAATTTATGTTGACAAAAAGATCAAATCTTGGAGAAGATGGCACAGTATGTAAAATGCTTGCTGAGCAATGACAAAGATCTGAGTTCAGATCCCAGCACCCATATTAAAATGTCAAATGCAGCAGTAGGTGAGTGTTATTTCAGCAATAGAGGTGAAGGCAGGTGGATCCTAGGGGGCTTCCTGGATACTCAGTTTAACACAGACAGTGAGCTCCAGGTTCAGTGAGAAATCCTGTCTCAAAAATGTGGTGGAAGGCAACAGAGGAAGATAGCCTGCATCAGACTATCGCCTCCACACACATGCACACCAGTGAGTACACACACATATATCACATACACATACAGGTGCACACACACACACACAAGATTTCCATTGGTAAAGTTGAAGGATTACTACAACGCTTCTGATTTCATCTCCTTACTTTAGAAAAGAGACTCTGTCAGTTCCTGAAAGTCAACTAATAAGACATGGGAGTTCCTATTTCCCTGCTCAGGGCTCTCCGTCCAGCAGGCCCATCTATTGGCTGTAGAAATGGTGTGAATGAACCTAACCCAAAACAGAAAAAGGCTTTTTGCAATCTGAAATTTTATCAAATAATCTACCATAGTATTTGTTGAATGAGTGACTAAATCAGAATATCACAGAAGTTGTGCAACCTGAGTCTTGAAATGTGTGAATTTCAAAGAGGTGTTAACCATCAGGAAAGAAGCTCATCTACTAGGATTAATTAATAGCCACAATTTGTGATGTTAATGGTAGTTGCTATTGATTGAACACTTGATTTGTGATGTGAGCTATATCCACAACTACAGAATGTGAACCTGGGGCATGGAAAGGTCAGGAGACTCATTCTCTCAGCAGGAAAAAGAACTGATATCTAAACACATCTCTCTTTGACTCTGAAGTCAATATGTTTAACCAAAATGTTTCATCTACCTTGAAGGGGACCTGAGTGAGTTGTGCTCATTGCAAAGATAGAAAATTACTTCTCTAAGATGTCACCTAGGGGAAAGGCCAGCTGTAATGTATGATTTTCACATACAAGAGCCAAGTCATAAGTAACATATCCCCCATGCCTACAGGTAGCAGTGAGCTACCTAGCAAACTTTATTTCTGGGCCTGAAGTGATGGATTAGTAGTTAAGAGCACTGGGTGCTCTTACAGAAGACCGGAGTTTGGTTCCCAGCATGCACATGGCAGCTAACATCCTTAACTCAAGTTCCAGGGGAATCTGACACTCTCTTCTGACCTCCGTGGGCATCATATGACATGGGCACACTTTACCCATGCAAGCAATACATTCATACACATAAAATAAAAATAAAATAGAGTATATGATTTCAGTTTCTAATAAATAGATCTTAGAATGCAGTGGGAACTTAAAGTTGTTGATATTTCAATCTATGGAATTTTGATTCAGTTACTTTGTAACTGAATCCAGGTTCTGCTTCCATCACTAAGAAAGTGTTCTAACTGTACTTGTAAGGGGGACTCTGGATTAGGCAGAATTTCCTTAAGTTCACGCAAGCGTTAGTCCCACAATAGCCAAGTACTCCCATATGACTTATCATAATTTTTTTCAATGAAAAAGATCAAAAATTTAAAAAGAAAGTTGTCTTTATGCTGAGATTTCCTTTGTTAACTCTCTTTTTAAATATTGGACTGATAGACTGGGAAGCTAAGACTGACTCAGTGATCATCTAAGCGCAGTTGTCTTCTCTCATTTCCCTCTGGGAAGGTGTGGGATTTTGTGGCTACCCGACTGTTGCTTGGCTCTCCCATTTTTTCCAGGGTTGAGCTGGTGTATAGCTACCTGTCCATTTTCTCAGCAGCCAAGCATTTCGAGGCTATTACTGAGCACTTTTATTTCTCCTTCCTGAGGGTGCCAACTCTCCAATTTCCTGAATTTCCCAGGAAATGTTCCTTTCAGCACCCTGTCTGGATCAGAGGTGGTCATTAGTGAAGAGTATGGAGAGATCCCTCCAGGGTCTGGTTGCACTGAGGGATGACAGGAAGATACTGATAATCCATAATTCATGCCCCGACAGGAAAATATAAATTAGAAAATCTGTAAAATGGGGGCTGATGAAGTGGCTCAGTTGGTAAAGGAGTTTGTCACCAAGACATGTCCTGAGTTCCATCACAGGACCCACATGATAGAAGGAGGCAACTGATCCCTGAAAGGTGCCCTCTGACTTCCAGAGTGCACACACACACACACACGCATGCACGCACGCACGCACACATGCACACACACATTAACGAATAAATAAATAAATAAAAACACATGATCTTACTTTACCATTGAGTCGAGTGTGTTTGTTAACTGCAGACAGGGAGCCTCTGTGGTCCAGAATGGTGCAGGAGAAGACACAGCTGCCAGTCAAGAGGGTTACCAGGACAGCAAATGGCTCTGTAGGAAATGTGGCAACACATGAATGGAAAGAAAACTGCACGAAGTGGTGCAAAATGAGAGCCACTGGATGTAGAACTGCAGAAACAAAGCAGAAGGTTCTCTGTTGACTGAGAGCAAAAAAGAAGACCTGCCCACGTCACCTGTCAGTCTGATGTGAACATGTGACGCCCTCACTATCAACAGGGCTCTAGTTTGTAGTTAATCACTGACAAAAGAAAACAAAATTGGTGGGAAAATAGGCATGACGCATAACAAATAGGATTAAGTAAAATGCCAATTTCCAAACTCTACATTAAGAATTGAAAGATGAAGTTTTTGAATGCACTGCTCTGTTCATTACAGAATAAAACCATCAGTGGAGAGATTAAAGACATAAAATGAGTCGAGGAGAAGCTAGAATTTCTTCAGAATTTAGAATAGATTCAGTTTGATGCAGCTTGAATATTACACTTTAAAAGCAGAGCTAAGTATGCATACACGTAAATATGCACACAGTTCAGTTACCTGTGTGGACTGAATTTGGTGAAAGTAGGCTAGAGGCTTGAGAAAAACTCACCCATAATCCTGCTTCACATTTCTAGATATTTAAATCAGTATTTCAATGACTTCTATCAAAATTATATTAGCATCTTTTTGTGATTTACATACCTTTTAATTATACTTAATTCACCTCCTCTATTGACATATACCCTTAGAACCCCTGCCCAATTTAATTTACTCTCTCTATATATATGGAGGGTAATGGATAGATAGATAGATAGATAGACAGACAGACAGACAGAGGCTAATTTGTGTCTTTAAATGTCCGCCAGTGTGGGTCCATTTACTGGAGCCTGGTTAACCTACCAACAGTTACACCTTTGAAAAACACTGTCTCTCCCTCTTCCAGCAACCATCACTTGCCAATAGTTCTTCAGGTAGGCTTGTTGTTTCTTACCTACTTCTCCATGTCTATTCTGGGATTCTGTCTGGTTTGAGCTTGCATGGCATTTGTGTGTGCTGTCACCGTTGCTGTGAGTTCTCATGATTAGTTGATCAGCTGTCTGGGAAAACTCTCTTTCCTTGTGGTCCACCACCACCTCTGGTTCTCACAGTCTTTCTTCCCCCATTGTTCACAATGATCCCTGAGCCTTGGAGAGAGAAGCTTTATATAGGTGTCCTGTTCAGAAATTAACCCTCTGCTAATTAGCCTCTTATTCTCTATATGTTGCCCCATTGTAGTTTCTTTATTAATCACCATCCACTAAGAGGAGTATCTTGAAAATATTTTTAATAACCTAAAATTATTCAAATAACTATTCATCAATAATATTCTATAATATGACTTTTCACTAATATTCTATGATATTTTTATATATACACAATACTCCATTTCATAAATAACCAATCATTTTTCTAATTATTGGATATTCAGATTGTTTCTAATTTTCCTCACTATTATGGATTATGGTATGATGAATTGCATTATGCAACTCTGAATGACTTATCTATATGTAAAATCCTGGATTGCTTAGAGATGATCCAGATCTATGTTAGGCAGCTTTCAGGCTAACAACAAAAATAAATTCCATAAAAATCTTGAGCCAATAGCATCATCACCATATACTGACCTGTTCTCCACACATCTTTACAGCATCAGCATGTACTGACCTGTTCTCCACACATCTTTACAGCACAGAGCATCTCCAATTTTTGTAATATTTAGTGGGGAATAATGTCCCATTACTTTAATTTTTCATTTATTGTTCATGAAATGCCATGTGTTTGCTGCTATTTTTACATATTCTTTTACCAATTTTCTTTGATAGTCCATTGTTAGTTACTTTTTCCTCTAAAAGGATCCTCATTCTTTTCTTTCAGAGTATGTGAATTTTTGGATTGTTGAGGTCTTTCTGACTCACCCTGACATATGTTCCTGCATTTCCAAGAGGATAGAACTTTATGTCATCAGCTATTGGCTAGCTATTCTTTCAGCATTTTTTTCTTTATATCATTTCTCCATTTGGTTTATCTTTTTCCCAAGATTTACATAATAGTTTCACCTAAAGTTTGGGATGAAAGTTCAAATTCTTTCCCTTATTATCAATATGGCAGGGATCATACATGTTTTGCTCAATGTTACTACAGAAAAAAGAATATAGTAGGAAAAGAAGAATCTTCTAGAATTAATTCATGGAAATTTAAGGACATGAATTTCCCTCTGAGTTCGGCAATTTCCATAATTAATTTTGGAGATGCATCATATGCAATCCTATTATTTTAAAAATAATCTGGAATTATAAGATGATTACTTGTTTGCCCTAAAGTAATTAGAGTGTTATTTCTATAAATTTCAATGTGAAGTGACTATGATTATATTATTGGTTTTTTTCTCAAAGAATGTGATAATTATAACTTCTAATTCATAATGTTTCTGTACTTTGTTGCCTGGCAAATGATCAATTTTTATAAATTGCCTCATAGTTGAGGAAAATAAGGATTTGCATAGTCTTCGTGAATCTATCCCAAGATATTTCTTTTCACCAGAGAAATGCTACTTTATAGTTGGAGAAACTCCACAGATTCTGCCTTTGCCAACTACACCATGTCAGTCTCAGCTATAATTGGCAAATTACACTGCAATCCCTATGGTACGGTGTTCCCAGTAGAAAGCAAAGTGGTTCTGGAGAATTCCTCTCAAAGGCACACAACATCTGCTTCATTGAAGACAATACTGGATGAATCCAGACCAAGGAACATTCTACAAAACAAATGGCCAAGTGTTGCCTAAAAGTGAGTCATAGATGCGGTCAGAAGACTAAGAAGGGATGAGGAAGAGGGCATCATTAATGGATATACCAGTGGACATTTCAATAAGATCTTTATTTAATACTTTTTCATTTATTAATTTTATTTTCTGAGCATGTATGTGTACCTACAGAGTGGGCAAATTATGCCCAGGTCCACATGTGGAGGTCAGAGGACAACCAATGGGAGTGGTTTTCTCCTTCCTCCGTGTGAGTTCCAGGGATTGAACTCAGGTCATGAGGCTTGGTAGCAAGCACTTTTACCTGCTGAGCCATCTCAAAAACCCAGTGTCTTCCTTTAACAATGTTTGTCCAACATTGAGTTCAGATTTTAGCTATTGTAATATGATTAAGAAAGATGTAAAGTTTACAAGAAGCTTATTGAGAGATAACTCTACTGCTTTTGCAACTTTTCCTATAAGTTTAAAGTTACTTCAAAAACAAGAGCTAAAAGTGGGTTTCCAGTCACACATGGCGGTAATCACCTGTAATTCTAATACTTGGGGGTCTAGGGCAAAAAAAAAAAAACCATGCGTTCGAGACCAGTCTGGGCTACACAGCAAGAAAGTATTCTGTATTTACTCCCATAGAAAGAGCTGTTTGCAAATGTTACAGAGTCTATCAGTTTCAGACTAATTAAATGGAAATAATCCCTTTATTTCTCAATTTTGGTTTTTGCATCAGTAAATCTAGAATAGCAGGTGCTTCCAAAGGTTATTTGAGGAATACATAATATATAAATATTCAACTTGGTATATGGGGCCCAGTAAGTGTTTTATTACATTGAAAACAATGTTTCTGATGTTCCTGCAGCAATGTGCATTCTTTATTTGTACAGTATGAAGTCTGGTGCTAGTCTCAGTGTTCGCTCTTCATCTGTTTTCTCTGGTGAAGGCAGAAAAGTAACTATCAGAGTCTTCCTGATATTGTTAATGCTTAAATATTTTAATAGCATTGCACTAGCAGGAGCCCACTCAAGGTGTCAGAAACCAAAGGAGTGATTTTAGGGCAGATGCTGGGGCTTTTCCAAACCCATGTCATTTGAAGAATCCTTGAGCCAGTGAACTAAGTATGGGAACAGAACACGGGAAAGCAGTCACTCATCGTTGCAGTGGTTCACTGGGTAGAACCCATAGCCACTGCTGGATGCAGATATGAATGAAGAGACAAATATTTTGGCAAAGCTTGAGTTGCACTTGAACACTTGCCAGAAACTGTTGCCTTGCTGGCCTTGCTCCAGAGAGTTGGTTCTGTAACCAGCCACAGCGTCTTCACCTGGGTGCTTGCTGGAAAGACTGACTCTCAGGTTTCGTTGGATGCACTGGGATTGGGGATCTGATTTTTAAAAGACTCCATTTGATCTGTGCACATTAAACACCGGGAGTCCTCCGACAGCTTGCTCTCTTTTGCATTCTTCTCCTTATGCTGTTTGGAAGAGGTGATTACAGATGCTGTTGGTGAGAAGACGGTGGGTCTTGGTGTGTTGGGAAATGCTTGGTGTTACACGCCCTTCTCATGTGAGTCTCAGAGCAACCCGTGAGAAAACAGCTTTAAGGACTTAACTAACTTTATGTGCTCTGGTTAACATCCCCCACACCACAGCCCAGATGGAAGGGTTAAGTTCAAACAATCTAGTGCACATTATAATCACAGTGGTTGATGATGATATATTAAGTTCTTGGAAAATACAAGCAAATGAATGTTAAGTGTGACCACAAAAATGACAACTATGTGTGATGTGATACATATGTTAACCAGCTAGGATTTAACCATCCTATAAGATATACAGAAATGTTAAAACATTGTGTACATAATTAACGTATACAATTTTGACTATTGATTACAAATTAAACTTAAAAGTAGGAAAAAGGAAGGAAATTTAATTGTTTGGCAAAGCCAAGTTAGCTTTGGTAGGACTATACACAAAGGTGATTGTTTTATTTATTTTAAGCAATTATTTATTGAAGTTAATTCTGATTTCTCCATACAACATGCCAGGGGAATTTTGTATACATTTCTGTTGTAATTGATTGTCACTATCCCCCTTAGGTTAAAACTGTTTGTGAGTGTTGGTTATGGTACTGTAAAGGGCCTGATAGTCCCCTGTGGTACTTGAAACTTTAATTATCTATAATAGGTGATCACAATTTCCATTGTTTTAGCATCATTTATTCATACCTTGGTGGGGGAATATAAAGTATCTGCCAGTTTGTCAAGGACAATTCCTTCAATATACACACATGTAGCTCCCCCAATATTCAAAAATTCCTCACCTAGGTATTTGCTCCCCAGGAAAAAAAGCTACCGATGTTCAGTCACAAAGATGAGTTTCTAAAGATTAAGCTGAGTGAACAAAGACAGGTACAAAAGATCATACAGCTAATGATTTTATCTTCAGGATACCCTACAAAGAGCAAAGTTATAGTGAAAGGAATCTGATCAGAGGTCACTAAGGAGTAGAAGAGGATGTGAGTGACAACTGCCAAGGAGACTAAAGAAAAATAACGTAGAAACAAACTCAGAGGGAAACTCAAGTGAATGTTTTTAGAATTTGAGAGCAAAGCAATAGGAAAGATGTTCTGGATAGCTTTAGTGTCAACTTGACACACCTGGGTTGAGGGAGTCTCAACTGGGAAATTGTTTCCATTGGACTGGCCTGTGAACATGTCTGTGGGGTATTTTCTTGACTGTGGAGTGACGTGGGATGGCCCAGCCCACTGCGGGCAGGGCCACCCTGGGAAGGTCATTCTGTATTCTATGAGAAAGCCAGCTGAGCATGGGCCAATAGAGCAAGCCAGTAGGCAGCATTCGTCCATGGCCTGAACTCCATCTCCTGCTTCTAGGTTCTGGCACTGAGTTCCTACCTTGGGCTCCCTCATTGATGAACTGTGGCCTGGGAGAAGTAAGATAAAATAAACCCTTCCCTCCCTAACTTGGTTTTGGTCAGAGTATTTTTTAACAGCCATTGAAAGCAAACTAGGACAGAAATTGGTTCCAGAATCTTGGGGTATTGCTGTGACGGACCTGACCTTGGTGTTTTGGGGAGGATTGTGAAAGTGTTTGGAGTTTTGGCCTAGGAAAGTCACTAAGTGCTTGGAGTTTGTTGCTGTGGAGCTTGGAACAGCTATGTTGAAAGAGTTGTAGAAGATGGAGGCCTGGTTTTTGAAGCTTCAAAGGGAAGCATACACTCTCAGGGCTGTTTATGCAATATTTTGATTTAAGAATATGTGGGTTCTGGTCAGCTGAGGCTGAAGATTCAGCTATTATTAAGTAGAGACCAGAACCTGAAGTAAAAACTTTGTTTTGCTGGGACAATTGATGCTGGTTAGCTAGGGCTGAAAAATCAACTGTGAGTAACAAGAGACCAGCATCCTTGAGGTGAAATATACTGGGAAGAATTTCCTGAGGGTCAGCACACAGAATCTGCCATCCAGACGGGGCCTGAACATCCATTTCAAGCTGGAAGCAGGACTTGGTAATGTGTGTAAGAGTCTCCTGCTTGGTTCTAGTATTGAAAGCCTGAAGTGGGTCACAGAGAGCAGTTGAGCTTGCCACCCTGAGAGAACAGGAAAGACCACTGATGAAAGCGCAGCCTAGGTTGCAGTGAAGACCCCAGGATTGTAGGGGTCTTGGAGAAAATCTGAGGTTTTACACCCTGAGAGTTCAGAAGAGTCCATCTGTGAAGGTATAGCCTCCGTTTCAGTGGAGACCCCATCTTTTGGGGGATGTCTGGACCATGAAACAACCACCAAAGCCTGCAGCAGGTGTGGAATGGAGCCGGCCTGGGCCTGCAAGAGGAGCTGTGTGTGCTGTGGACAGTAAAGTCAGAAAAAGTAGCTGCTGAAAACCTTTGCATCCCAGAAGATTGTGAGTGAATGAATACCAGATGCCTAGCCTTGAGCCACTTTGTTGGACTTAGATTTTGCTTAAGTGTGCCCAATTCTTCCCTTTGAAATAAAGCAGTAATTAGTTTAATTTTGAAGGAGCCTACAGTTGGCTTTTTAAAGAGACTTTGAACTTTTAAGTGTTAAGGTTTTTTAAGGACTGTAGGGATTTTAAAGTTGTACTGTTTTATCTTGTGATATTAACATCATACCTAGGGATAAGAAGTGGAAAGCTTGTAGTTTAATAGTGATGTGTTTATGTGTCAAGTTGACAAGGACTCAATTATGCTGGGTAGCTTTAGTTGATATACCTGGGTTGAGGGAGCCTCAACTGGGGAATTTGCCTCCATTGGACTGGCCTGTGGACATGTCTGTGTGGTATTTTCTTGATGGTTGAGTGATGTGGGAGGGCCCAGCCCACTGTGGGCAGTGCCTCCCCTGGGCAGGTCATTCTGTATTATATAAGAGGGAAGGCTGATCCTGGGCCAGGAGAGCAAGCCAGTAAGCAGTGTTCCTCCATGGTCTGTGCTTCAGCTCCTATCTCCAGGTTCTTGCCCCCAAGTTTCTACCTTGGGCTCCCTCAACGATGAAGTATGACCTAGGAGAAGTAAGATAAAATAAACCCTTTCTTCCCCAAGTTGGTTTTGGTCAGAGTGTTTTTTCACAGCAATTGAAAGCAAACAAGAACAGAATTCAAGCTGTAAATCTTGGCAACTACCTGGAGAAAGGAGAAGTAGAAGAGCGAAGAAGAAAGCCATGTCTTGAGAAAAGCCAGTATGTTCGGGCATCAACAGGTGTCTGCATTATGGGCTTCCTGGGAAGAGTGAGAAAGTTCAGAGTGTTGAGGAAAGCATGCTTTGGGCCAGTATACAAAATAAAGATGCGGAAGAAGGAAAAGGAACAATTGCACTTTTTTGAAGTTTAAATATATTATTTTCTTAATATTATTTTATAAATTTACTTAAAAAAATTTATTGAATCATTGGGTATTTCATACAGAACATCTCAATCGGTATTAATCATCTTTATATCCCCTTCTCTACCTGCACCGCTCCCCATAGTCTCCCAACTGGAATCCATACGTTCTTTCATCTGTGTTAAGGTCTGTTGTGTCAAGTTAGTGTCCCCAAATGTTCCTCATTGCAGGTTCACCCACTGAAGTCTAGTCAGCCTATCTGGAGTCCCTCACTTTAGGAAGATCAGCTCATCCTTGCCCAACAGTAATCAGCAAGTTTGGGGTCTGCTACCCATTTCTCAGTTCTATGCTGGAATTTCTGTATGCTTCAATTTGCATGGGTCTTGAGCATACAGACATCCTTGCTGTAGGTTCACATGAGCTTGTAGCTTGTAGGATTATATTTCCAAATGGCCATGCACCTCCTCACTAGCTCTTAATAATAAACAAATCAAAGACCTAAAGAAGATATGGATAAAATTATGACTGAATTCACAGAACTGCACTGTTTGAGTTAGAACTCAAAAAGCATGCAGACTGAGCCGGGTTCATGGAAACTCTCTAAGGGCTGCAGCGAGGGAATCTGGGAAGGATCATTACATTATCTCATTAAGAAGATAGCTATTCCTCCTCCCATCTCCTCAGCATGTCTTCAGATGAAAAGAGTGAGGAGGAGCTCTTGGCCAGGTGATTGACAGGACAAGCTGGATTACCTCATTTTTTAATGTATACTTTTATTGAATTTTTGTGCATTTCATACAAAACATCCTAATCATCTTTATACCCCTCCCCCAACCATACCTCCCTATAGTGCCCCCCAGGATTTCATGCATTCTGTCATTTATCAAGTTAGTGCACATAGATGTCCTTCAGTACAAGTTCATCCACTGGGGTCGAGTCAGCCTATCTACATTCTCTCCCTTGACGTCAATCCACTCTCCCTCACCCAGAAGTAATCAGCTGTCATCTCTGGCTTAGGCTGAGTCCTCCTGCCCATCTCCTCAGTTCTATGCTGAGTTGTCTGATTGAGTTTGCGCAGATCTTGTGCATCCTGACACCATAGTTAATATAAGCAAGCTTCCACAAGCCCATAAGACTGTGTTTCCTTATGGTCAAGTCCCTCCTCCCCTGGTTTTTACAATTTTTCCATCCCCTCTTCCTCAGTGGTCCCTGAGTCCTAAGTGGGTGAAGTTTAATATAGGATAACTCTCCAAGGGCACACACTCTTCAGACTCCTGTTCACTCTACTTTGGCCTGTTGTGGCCTTTTGTGTTCATTGCCCTCTGTTGCATGAGGAAGCTTTGCTGATGATATTTGAGAGATGTATTTTTATTCTATCCATTGTTCCACTATGATTTGTGAGTCTTAGATATGGACTTTCCATTGTAGATGTGTCACTTAGGGTTGGGTGTCTCACCATACTTATTTTCTGTGTGTGACTAGATGTGGAACTCTGTAATAGTCTCCATCTGTTGCAAAAGAATTTTCTTTAATGAATGGTGACTGACATATTTGACTGTAAATATAAGGTTCCATATTTAGCATATAGTAAAAGATCACATTTGTCTAGGGATGTGACAGACTTAGTTTTCTCTAAGCTACATGACCTCTTCAGCCATGTGTTTTTGGCTATGTTTACAGTGCCACACATGCAAATGATGTATGTTCTCACTTACGTGTAGATTAACTCTTAAGAGAAGTTTCCATAACATATAGTCTTCTAATCTTTGGCATAGATCAAAATGTCAGTATTCCATCTAGAACCAGAGGTAGACCTTAGATTCCAATCTTTTGGCTAGGAGGAAATAGCTTTTCTTTACTGAGCATCAACAAAGTCCTGAAACCTCCACCTTTCATAAGCTAGTATAAATCTTAAGAGGAAAAATTTGATGCTTCCATTTATAGGGTTATCTTAAAAATGGTAAGTGAAGTCCAAAGTCCACCATGATGAAAGGTCCATCCTCCAAGACCTCCAAGTCTATGGATATCTGTCTAGCTACCTAGCAGAAATGTATGTATTCAATATAAACTCTTAGTCTCCCAAGTTGCCTCTGTACCCAAATGATGTGGTGATGGAAAAAGTCAGAGAACACTGTTTATATCTAAGGAGTATATTAATTTACCAAAAGGGCTGTTAGTGAAATTAAACGAAGCTTTAGTATTTTTTTGGGAGAGAAGAGAACATATCAATGGCTGGCTAGTCAGGTAATTCATTATTTAAGAAAATGGAAAGGAATAGAGAAAAGGAAATCCCAGTCATGCTGTGAACACAGCTGAAGAAAGAATGAGTGCCATTCAGAGCCTTTCTGTCATTTCTAGCCACACCTACAAAGCAGGTGGGTGAGGATAAGGGCCACCTCCACTTTTTCCTCTCTACATAGATAATCCCTGTATAGCATCACCGACAGAAGCTTGCCTACCGCAATCCATTCAGCCCACAAGAATTCTTATTGTGACTCTCCCAAATACACAACCTAACAAATAAAGAGTAAGCATTTGTTGAGTAAATTAAGTAATGAATCTGTACTACTACTAACACTCATGGAGGTGCTCTGCCCATGCTCAGTCTGAAGCAGACTATGTGGCACCATTTATAGAACTATATTGATTTTAAAAACTCATCCCAGATAAGTATCATTATTATACTTCAGATAAATGTGGCTCCTGCGGTTGCAAAAGTTATTCATGGGAGATCATGCTCTCAGAGAGTGACAGTCAGTAGGGTATCAGAGCTGATCTTGTGGCTGTCTGCTCTTCTACTGGGTCCCCAAAGCAAATAAGAGGATGCAGAATGAGATCATCTTCTTCTGTTTCTGCTCAATGTTGTTTTCCAATAGGTCTTAATTAACTAGGCCTTCTAATTTATCTTACAATTAAGAATCTTGGAGTTGGAGAGTTGGCCCAGCAGTTAAGATCACTGACTACTCTTGCAGAGGATCCAGATTCAGCCCCCAGCACCCACACCATGGCTAACAACCATCCTTAACTCCAGTTCCCGGTGATTTGACTCCCTCTACTGGCCTCTGCAGGCATTGCATGCATGCAGTGCACTTACACACATGCAGGCAAAACATTCACACACATTAAATAAAAATACTATAAAATAACTAAGCTAAAAAAAAATCCCCAAACCCCCTTGGTCAGTAGCAATTAACTTAAACCAAGCATCCCCACATAGGGAACTCTGTGAACATTTCATTTCCCAAAAGGCAATCCATCTAGAGAGTACTTAAAAAGAAGTTTGTGTTTCCTTTGACATGTCATTTCTTTAAGCAGTCTTCTTCACTCCCTGCTCCACTGACCCCGGTAGTAGCAGATACAATTCATTTCTTATGCAGACTGACAAAAAGATGCACAGTATATGGCACTGCATATCTTGACTTCATTATTTCCTCATAGTGAAGACTTGAGACTGTAATGTGTGAGAAGGAAAAGGTGCCAACATGACATTTACTACTGCTAATATGAATCTGATTAATTCTACAAGAAATATCATCTTAACTCTTTGTATCCTACAAGGTGTGATCCTGGGGGAGGCGTACAGGCTACTTTTACTGAATCACCCATAGCACAAAATTCTCTGGGGTTGAAATAGTAGCATAAATATTTCCTTATTTTCTGGTACTAGTATGACTTATTTCCTCATGAAAAAACCTCCAAGTGAGGCGAAGGTCCTCTTAGGTCTATTGGGGTCCCACCAAGCCCCTCTAGGCTCAAAGGGAATTGATTCACCAAAGGAAAGGAGGCCAAGGTGAGAGTCAAGGCCACTGTGAATAGCGATATTACTTTCCAAAGAACAATAGCATGGGGTTTATTTGTATTTTATCGACTCCCATGAAATGTTCTTTCTTCACCGTCCTGTGGCCTCTGGGTGCATGTTCAAAAGTGATTCTACATTTCCGCAATCCTGTAGTTGAAATTGCTATTAAAATAAAATGCCAAGACTACTAGCAACATTCACTAAAGGGTCTCTCCTCTAAGAAAACACGCCTGAAAGCACAACCTTGGGATTAATCGAAAACAAACAGCAGCAAACACTTCAGATAATTTTGGTGGGAAATCTAGCTCATAAGGAAAATAAAATAAGTTTATCCTGGAACAGTTTCCTGAAAAAAAAAAAAAACTTCATTTTGGGGAACAGATTTCTGCTTGTTTTCATTTCTGGATTTAAGTTCCCTCCTGTGTGTGTGTGTGTGTGTGCGTGTGTACACACATATATGTCATGTTATTTTTGTCTCTGGTGCTATTAGTAATAAATTCTGGGGTCTTAAAATTATTTTAAAAGATCCTCCAAAATTTCAGTTTTTTATTTAAAAAAGTTTATTAATTTCCTTCACTGAGAGTTAAAGTTTGGAGCTCCCCAATTTAATTCATCACCCTAACAAGATGGGCTAACATGTCAAACATACAGAAACTGTGAAAAATACTATGAATGTGCCCAATCTTGTATCACTAGAAAAATGTTAGTCATCAGCACACATATACACACAAAGAAAAAAGAGAAAGAAACTGACTGGGAAATTTAAAATGTGCCTGTCATAGTGCCTGTGATCTTCCCTTGTGTGCTCAGCTTGTATATTCTTCGGGAGGTCGGCACTTCAAAGGACAAGACTAGTTTGGGGAATAAGGTTTTTAAAACTCATCTCTTAAACAAAAAATACCAAGTAGCTATTTTAGGATTTTGCGATTAGTATTGGCCTTGGAATGCCTAGCCGTTTCATCACGCAGGGTAGTGGGAAGGGTGATGGTTAATTGCTGGGAGTGACGTCACAATGCTGGAAAAGCAGCCACTTCCACACAAATAATATAGTTGGCTAAGGAAAGAAGAGATTTGGAACGGAGGAAAAAGCAAGCTCTGGAAGGTGAATGCTAGTCGCTGTCTTTACAGGCTGCTGGTGACCCAGTGAAATCCTGGTGGCGGTCGCCTTTGCAAATCTGAAGAATACTAATAACTCTGAGCACAGGCAAGTGACACATGGCACCGGGCTTTAAATGTGAACACATGCTCCCAAGGAGCCCTCGCACGAATAGAAATCACTCCTGTTTGGTGGGTTTTGATTCTGAAAGAAGCTTTTGTGTGTGAAGACGTAAGGGGACCCCAGGGCTGAGCTCTGCTCTGTGGCAGGCAGGTCACCCTGTCTGACCAAGGAGCCAGATCTGCGCTCGGCTTCTCAAACCTGCCTGGCACGCACGCGCTTTTGTACGCCTGAATTGGCTCTTGCCAGAATGATCAAGAAAGGGACCCTTTTGTGGCCCTCTGTGGAGGTCTTTTATAGGGAGACCAGGAGGCTGGGTGAGGTATTCCTTGACTATTGATGCTCACAAAAATTAAAGAGCAGTTCTGTTTCAGTATTCTAAAACTCCTCTCATTGAACACCGTCCAGAAACCTGCTTGTTCAGTTTCTTCATCCCATCTGTTTCCTTCTCCATGGCTATGTTTGTTAATATTTCCTCGAGCAGCAGGCTGCATTGCCCTCGTCGTGCCACAGAAAGAGGGCATGGATTGATCACTTTTACGGGATGGAGAAGTGTTTCCTTGGGGCAGGAGAAACAGAACGTGTACTGCCTTTCTACCCAGAGTTACAGACAAAACTTTTTCAGGAGTTGGGGGGGGGAGGAAGGAGAGAGGGAGGGAGGAAAGGAGTGAGAGAGAGAGAGAGAGAGATCGCCTGGCTGTTGGGGTTGGGGGTGGTGGAGAGCCCTTGTCAGGCCAGTCATCAGCCCCTTTAGTCCCTTTGGCACGTGAAAGCTCCCAGCTCAGCCCGCCATGTGTCAAATCTATCATTTCGTATGTCAGCAACCATTATTCCCTCTTTTGTCACCGGTTTTGACCAAAGGATGAAAAATTGCTGTCTTACTCAGACAAAATTATTGCTGGGGGGGTGGGGGGGAGAGAAAGGGCAACTGCAGTGGGAGGAGTGCGCCAAGGTGAAAGGCGGGGAGGCTCTCCGCAGAGCGTCTGGGTTAACAGAATATTGATCTGCCTTCTAAAAACTGTTGATCTCTCTGAGCAGGGGATGACAAATGGTGGCAAAAAAAAAAAAAAAAAAAAGGAAGAAAAAAGTGACTGTCTCCAAGGACATTGGAGTTGCTCTGAGTTTTCCATTTGTATTTGTTTGGTTTGTGGGTTCTTTCACTGGGGATTTCAACAAAAATAAGCAAATATTAAAGAGAAATGAAACAGCCACAAAAATGATACAGAGGAAAACCTAGGGGAAGAAGACCAGCCCAGAAACTGGCAAGGTACTCTGTTCAGTGACAGGAGCATTAAGAATATAAAGTACTTCCTGTCTCTGTTCCTGGCATACTGGGGTGTGTGTGTGTGTGTGTGTGTGTGTGTGTGTGTGTGTGTGTGTGTATTTAGTGCTGGATTGTTACAACTTGGAGAGAAGTGTTTTTATCCAAGGTAGGTATCTTTAATTATGGCAAGGTAGGCATTTAAAAATACAGTCTAACCACGTATGAAGTATGATGCTGACGTTCACAGAACCACAAATGAAAGGAATATAGAGGCCTGCATTCATTAAGAAATACAGGGTGACAGGCATAAATTCAAATAGGAGGGCTGAACACCAAACACGGCTAAGGAACAGAAACTTTAAATAGCAACTACTTGCTTTACATTGGGAAAGAATGCAGCATTGTGCCTAGGTGCTGGGACCCTGGCGCCACACAGCCTGGCTAGACCTCCATCTCATCAGGATCGTATGTGACATTCATGAGACTTTTATCCTATGTGATTCCTGGTCTCCTTTTCTGTGAAGTGGCTTCTCTATACCCTCATCTCCTGGTGTCCATGTGAGCATCCAACCAATTAGCATATGTAAAGCTCTTCAAAAACATTAGCATAAGTCAGCACAGAATGTGTTAGCATTGTCTACTTCCAAGTTTATAAATTCTTTTCTCCCTATTCTTTTATATCAGTCTCTGAGCCTGAGCATTTCCCCTTTCTTGTGTATAAAACAAGCATGCACTCCCCCATAATATTACTCACTTGGCCTGGTCCTAAGTAAGTGCCTTCCAGTTTATAACTCAGTTGTGCATTTACAATAATATTAGAAAATGCATATCTCTCTCATGAACTTTTGTTCTGTTTCCTAGTTATCCATTTACCACAGTTCATTCTATGCTTAAGGGATAATATTAGTTATATATAATATCTTCTTATTAGCAAATTCCTTGCCATAAATCCAGTGCCTACTTGGCCTGAGGTGTCACCATGTGACAGGCATTCTCTTCTGCACATACATGACCAATTCATGTATGTTAAGTGAGTTGACCAGTGGATGAATAAATTACTCTAGTAAATTGCCAGCTACCTATTTAGAATAAAAGAAAAGTGTGCTCCACGGAGTTAGGAAGAAATGAAAGCTTACAGGACTGGTCCAGTGCCTTATCTGAACACAGAGTTCCTTAGATGGTTTGGTTTCGCATGCTTCAGAAAATCCGCACCTTGCTCCAATGCCAGACTCCTGGAATATGCAGATGGTAGAAACCTCCACTTGTGGGTTTCAGTATTCAAAGCACCTTTTCATCTGTTCCTTTGGGATATAGGAGTCATTCACAACTTGCATTGGAATACTGTACATTTTTAATGTACATGTCCCAATGCATTTTTAAAACAAATTTCAATGCATTCAGATATAATGATTAACAATTACTAAGATTGCAAAGATTGCAAAGACATGGGTTATATTTCTTGTTGCTTTGTGTTGTGTGTGTTGTGTGTTGTGTGTGTATTGTGTGTGTTGTGAGTTGTGTGTGTTGTGTGTGTTGTGTGTTGTGTATATTGTGTGTGTATTGTGAGTTGTGTGTGTTGTGTGTTGTGAGTTGTGTGTGTTGTGTGTGTGTTTGTGTGTGTTGTGTGTTTTGTGTGTGTTGTGTGTTGTGTGTGGTATGTGTGTTTTGTTTGTTGTGTGTTTTGTGGTGAGTATATTGTGTTTTGTGTGTTGTGTGTGTGTTGTTTTTGTTGTGTGTTTTGTGCTGAGTATGTTGTGTGTTGTGTGTGTTGTGTTTGTTGTGTCTCTTGTTGCAGAGTAGAGCACTCAATGGCTGAAAACATTTGTTGAAATATAAAACTCAAAGGATATTTGTTGAATTAATCAAGAAATGGGGAACTACATTGATGCTGGGGATGTAACTCAGAAGTGGAGAACTTACCTTGCAAACATGAGGCCCTGGATTCAATCCCTACCACACTCTCCTCCCAAAATTAGTCCTAACAATAAAGGTCAGTTAGCACACAGCTGTGTAATTTAGAAGAGAACCGATTATCCAAGATCATCTTTGTTCATGAAGATATTAATAACTCTGAGTTCACATTCATATGGAATGTATACAAGTTAGCTACTTTCCTCAGATTCAAACAACATATCTTCATTCTCTTTCAGCCAGAAAGAGTTGGATCAAGTAAACAACTGCATTTCAAAACCTCAAGAGGAGGAAAGAGATGTGATTTTTATTTCTAGTTTTTGTTTCTATATAGTTTTAACTATTTGTTTCTTTGAAAGAAAACCAAGATTAAATACTTTGACACAGAACAGCAGTCAAAACCAGTGGTGAGGGTTAGTCTGACTACCCTGCCTTAGAGCAATATAAGAAGTGAAATTCAGTTCACCTAAATCAGAATGCTTCCTTTCTGGGACAGGTGTTACACACCTTTAATTGCAGCACTCAGGAGGCAGAGGCAGGCAGATCCCTATGAAATTGGGGCTGGCCTGGTCTATATAGTAAGTTCCAGGCCAGATGGGACTACAGGGAGACCCTGCCTCAAAAGCAAATGCAATAAAGTAAAATAGCATGTTTCCAGTCATGAATAAATTTCAGAACATACTGTAAGATGAAGTCATCACAAAAAAGAATTGTCAGTTTTCTGCATACTGAATACTTCTGAATTTGCTGCCCTCTAAGGAGTAAATGCTAATATTAACTAGCGGTGCAAATAAAATGTTTAATGAAAAGGTATAGGACAAGGAAGGTGCAGATTAGGGTTTACTAACTGGTATAATTTTTGCTTTCTGATTTTTTACCTGTATGATATTTGGAAAATAGCTTAATCAATCTCTATGTAGTTTACTCATGTATGAAACTCACAGTTTATATTCATTATATGTTAGATGGCTATTTAAAAGTTAGCATGCAATAAAAGATGTACCAAGATGTACCAAGAAATTGCTATCAGTAGTTTGCATGTGATTGCATCTCAGTATTTTTCAGTAATATTGTAAGGCAATAAAACCACATTAAATAGATTTGGAGTGATGGCACCTCAGTTAAGAGCCCTGACTACTCTTACAGAGGAAGGAATCAGAGGTTTGGTTCCCAGCTCTCACATGGTGGTTAATAACCATCTGTAACTCCAGGTCCAGAGGACCCAACATCCTCTTCTGGCCTATGCAAATATTGTATGCATGGATGCACTTATATGCATACAAAACATTTATACACATAAAATAAAAATAGAGAAATCAAAAATATTTTTAAATGATATTAAACAGCTTGGAGTTATAAGATTTTTAACCCAAAGCACATTCATGTCACAGTTATACAAACACTAAGGAAATATCTATGATCAAATTTTTCCCTTCATGAAGAATATATGCAGAGTAATGCAAATGAAAATATGATACACCAAGAATGAAGAAGTATCAAGCTGGCACAGTTCCTCTGTTATATTAATAAGAAACGTTTACTCTTAACTTACTTGAGAATTCTGTGTCTCACACATTGTCAGAATACCATAAGATTTATTATTAATAACTCCACATATTAAAATCACTAGCTACAAAGATAAATTCTAAAACAAAATGTCCCATCCCCACACTCACTTCAAACTGTGTGGCCTGTGCAGAATGAATGGGCTGTAAGTTCTGTGAGGTTGATTTGAAGAATCTTCCCGCAAGTACCTACAGAAGAGGTTTGTATCTAGTACTTTTGGGTCACCGCGGCCAGAATTCCTGACAAAAATAACGGAAGGGAGGAAAACTTATTTTGGCAAATGGCTCCAGTAGGTATCAGGTCATTGTTAACAAGGAAACACAGTGAGTTCACACAGTTCATGGCAGGCAGCAGCAATGTGTGGCATAGGTTACTCACAGCCTGGTACCAAGAGACAGAGAGCAAGCCAAAGAACCAGGGATCTATTATAAGTTCCAGGAACCCACTTCTGTTAGCTGGGATCTACCTCATAGGTTCTTCAGCCTCCTAAATAACAAACCAGCTGGGGAAACAAACATTCACAAAATGAGTCTATGGGCATATTTCAGATTCAAAACTTAACAGTGTTCATATATTTGCATTGATTTTTCTTTTCTCTCTTTTCCTTTTTCTTTCTTCTCCACACTCATTCTTCTCCCTAAGTCACTCTTTCTTTTCCTCTTCATTTCTTTTTATTCCCATGAATATGCTATTTGCCTTATCCAAAACATGCTATACAATGGAATGCCTGGTAATAGATGAAACCCTCAAATTAGGATAATTTTAAAGTTCAGTAAAAATATTTAGAAAATAGAGCTGGACCTGGTGGCACATGCCTTTAATCCAGCATTTGGGAGCCAGAGGTAGGTGGATCTCTGTGAGATCAAGGCCAGCCTGGTCTGTGTAGCGAAACCTAGGTTAGCTGGGGCTACAGGAAGACCCTGTCTCAAACAACAACACAAATTTAGGAAAGTATATGTGATACAGAAAGAAAGGAGGAGATCTGGACCAGTTTCCCTTGGCTGGCAACAGATGTGCTTCCTACCCACACATCCGAATGGGCCTGAGCAAGGGGATGGTAGAAATGTGGGTCTGGGGAAGTCAGGGGGTACTGTGCAGAGAGATCATGTGAAGTGGACTCTGTAATGAGACTGGAAACTATCATCAGGGAAAAGATGAGCCCAAGGAGTCTCCGGTGCCAAGGAAAACAGGCACTGTAGCCTAGGTTCAAAAGCATGGTTCCCTACCATCTGTCTAAGCAACATAATGTCAAGCCCTCTATTAGTCCAGATGATTCCACATCCCTGGGCACAGAACAGGTAAAGAGAAAGAGATCCCCCCAAAAGTCAAAAGTCAAGTAGAAAGCTTTAAGCCAATGGTTTGAACCAGATACACCACACACACACACACACACACACACACAGAGTGTTGCACTGTAACATAAATATGGGAACTGGGCCAATTGTTTCATATTGGAGCAGAAAGTATGCATGATTAGCCTGGAGCAAATTGTTATGTCAGAAAGGAAGTATTCCTGAAAAAGAAAAAGCCTACAGTCCTGGGAGCATATGGGGGAACATCTGGTCAGCTGAAATATCCAGTGATCAAAGCTGACCAACCTGGGCAACAAACACAGTCCAAGTGTAGGACTCCAGAAGAAGTCTCTTAGCCAGAGATGATCAAATGCACAAATGAGGAGAGAGAAACCTTCTTCATAGAAAATTCTCCTTTTAGACAGTGAAATGGAAACCTTCCTGCCTCCACCCCCCAAGTTCTGGGATTATATGCATGTCGCTAAGCCCAACTCTGTGCTACGTATGTAGACTGTCCACCCTTAAAACAGTTAAAACAGTGGAGCCTAAGTCCCCCACGCAATGACTATTTCCCAATGAACATAGTATATCAAGATGAGATGGCAAAGAGTATTTACCATATGAGAAGTTGGACAAAGTCTGCCTCAGCCAAGTGTCAAGCTCATCATTAACAGAGATAAGTCAGACTGAGAGAATGTGTCCTTGACATGTTACAATGAAAATGGAACCTCACCCCTGTGGTGTTGTTCAAAACCAGTAACTGCAGTCTAAAATCCCAAATGAGGGACATTCTGCAAAATAACTAGCCAGTATTCTTGAAATCTGTCAAGGTCATCAACAACTACAAGGAAGATATGGAAAACTACCATAGCCAAGAAGAGCCCAAAGAGACACTGGGATTTAATGGAATGTTCATATGGAAAAAGGACCCTACATAACAACTAAGGAAAATAAAATAAATTGCAGATAATCCTTAGTGGCGACACATCTATGCAAAAGTTCATTATAGGAAGCAAATGTGCCATCCTGACTTAAAATGTTGTGTTATTCTCTATTGCATTGCTGTAACAAAATACCTGACCTTAGCTACTTTAGGAAGAAAATAGGTTTATTTGGCTCATAGTCTGGGGTACTAAAAGTTTCAGAATTATGACAACAGCTTCAGTGAAGTCCCCTCTCCTGACTTTTGTGTGACAAAAGAGAAATGATAGGCCATTAGAAGTCAGAAGGTGGGGAAGGATCATTATTGCTCCTTTAGAATAAAGAGCTTTCTCAGGAGCTAAGGTCTCATTAGAATTACATAATCCTTTCCAAAGCTAACATCCCTAGTATCCTCCCACTAGGTTCCACATTCTACAAATTCCAAAATGTTTTGACTCTGTCATCACATTGGGGACCAATCTTCCAGCATCTGAACTCAAAGCAAATACATCATCCAGATCTTTATAAATAAGGGGATCTGAGTATGTGGGAACTCAGTGTACTAACTTTGTAGCATGTATGTTAAAAACTATCTGACAAAACTAAATAAAATAAAATGAGTTGTTGGGGCTGGATAGATGGCTTGGCAGTTAAGAGCACATGCTGCTTTTGCAGAGAACCCAAGCTCAGTTCCCCACATCAGGTAGCTCACAACCACCTGTAATTCAAGCTCCAAAACATTCTGGGTCTCAGGCCTCTGTGGGTACCTGCCCACAATTAAAATAAAATAGGGACTGGAGAAATGGTTCAGTGGTTAAGAGCACTGACTACTCTTGCTGAGGATCCAGGTTCAGTTCTGAGCACCCACATGGCAGCTATCAGCTCTCTGTAACTCTAGTTCCAGGGGATCTGACACCCTCTTCTGAACTCCTCAAGCACTGTACACACTGGTTCACTTACATACATGCAGTTAATACACTCATACACAAATCAAAAGTAATAGAAAAATAAAATAAAAATTCAAAAAGAATGAGTCTTTGAAAAGATGGGAAAGTAAACTAAAATGTTAAGCAGGAGACTGATGTTTCTCTTTATTCCCAAGTTTGAAGATGGCAATCCCTTGCTTATCAGTCACTTGTGTTCTCTCTCTACTCTATCTAATGCTGCTAATGATAATGATTTTGAGACCACCTTCATTCTAAGTTAGAACATTTTAGCACTATCTGCACAAGCACATCTAAACTGCATGGATGCCCCCCTCCCCCACCAGCTTCTACATAAATATACTGCTTAAATGTACTGTCGCATTGGGTCACATATATATAGCTCTGCAGAAAGAAGCCGGAGAAGAAATGAGGGACTTCCACCACAACTAACCCTCAGGCTCTGACCATCCCTTCCAATGCCTTTTTGACTCGTTTTTAACCTGTTGAATTGTAAGGCAAGGCTAACCTGCTGTTCTTTCTTTTCAAGTTTTAAAAATTAATATTCTAGGTTAGCATACAAAATAATGGGTTTTATTATGAAATTTTCATCTTCTCTACTTTCTACCTATAAAATTATTCTGTCAAAAGTAGCTGAGTGAAATGGAATTTCAGCAATTATGAAATAAAAACATGGGCTGGAAAGATTTTTTTTTACAGGTTAAGAGCATTGGCTGCTCTTGCAGAAGACCAGGACTTGAATCCCAACACCTATATGGCAGCTAACAACCATCTGTAAGTTCAGTTCCAGGGGATCCAACACCCTCTTCTAACCTCCACTGACTCTGCACAACACTTACATACATTCCAGAAATAAACTTATACTCATTAAAAATTTTTTTAAAAATTAAAAATAAAAATGCCAGGTCAATGTTATTTTAAACCCTCAGTGCTTTCAGACTAATGGTGCATGAGGGTATGGTGAGAACAACTCCATCAGTGTGCTCCCCCAGGACTACCAGCACACTTGTTCAACATCTGTATTACAATGTATGGCCAGAAAATGGAACTAATCAAGATGCCAATGTTTGAATTTCTGGTTTGCATCACCTTTTTCCATTCACAGATTTGAGTTTTCCTAAACCAACTTGGTACAGGAAATAACAAGAAAGGACTTGATTTTACTTGTAACTCACATCTAAATCTTATAAGGATAGAAAAGAAGGACCACATTTCTTTTTTCCCCATCATCAAAACTATCCTTTGAAATTCTTTGCAATACTTTAATGGTCATAAATCCAAGATGAATACACGTTTCTTTAATTCTCTGGGCCTCAGTTTCCTCCATCTATAAAATCAGGAGGTAAACTTGATCATTTGCAGGAATAATTAGAAAGCATCCTCTTTGATCATTGAATCCCCTGTGGAAGATACTTACTAATTGGTATCTTCTATTTCTAACATTCAGTGATGTGGTTATTGATTTAATTATCATGATTTGTGGAATGGATGTTTATATTTGGCATATAAAATGTCTAGATACATTAAAATGAATCTGTGCTCCTGATTTCCAAAATTCTTCTGTTTGTTTCCTAACATGGATTTCATCATAGACTCAGTCATGAATCAAGTTACTAAGTTATGGTATTAAAATTAATCAGTACTCTTAAAAAGTGGTTTCAAGACTCAGAACTATGGTGGACCCCTTTGAGAGCTTAATGAAAATGTCAGAGCATCTTCACAGAAATAAAAGAACTTTTGTGTAAACATATATTTATAATCATATAGACAAAGAAAGCTAAGGACTTGCCTCCTTAAAGTCCCTCTCTGTCTCCACTTTACATATGGATCTCCACTTAAGAAATACTGGTCTAGAGTTGGATAGATGGCTCAGTGGATAAAGTGCTTACTCAAGCAGGAGTATGGGGACCAGAGTGGATCTCCAGAATCCATGTAAAATCCAGGCAGGCATGATAGTATCCTGTTATCCCAACACTGACTGGCAGAGATAAAGGATCCCTTTGGTATGCTGGCTAGATTGCCTACTCAGAATCAACAAATTCAAGAACAGACAATGGCTCAATAAATAGAGAGAGGTTGAGCAAGATGCCCAACATCAGCCTTTACACACTTGCATCAAACATGAAGACATAAATACACATGTACACCCACCATACATATATGCACACACAAAAGAGAAAGAAATGTTGGTCTAGAGGCTGATATTTGATGAACCACATAAGGGATTCAAATGTGTTTTTTTCCATCTTTTCCCATGTCTCTCAAGGGATTCAGCCTAGCACCTATTTAAATGTTTATTTAGTAAGTATTGAAAATGTAATGCATATAAGGAGGGATCTAAATGATACATATGAGACATTTAAGCAATCTGTAAATATCCTATCACATGAGCACTTTAACTATACTAGAAGAAACACCAAATATATAATAGTTGTTAGCCTTAATAAGCTGACATAATACTGATTCAAGGAAATTAAATTGTCTATAATTCTGCTTTCAAATGCAGAAGGTTGGTAGAATATTAATACACTATTAACAGCAATTCCAGAAAACTTAGCATGGCCTGATGGTGTAGCTTGATAGGTCCTTATACTTTTTGATCATCTTTTGTGTTTCTGGTAGAATGCCTAAGATGCAGCGTGTCACAGTTGCCTAGGACTATGTACAGGGTTGATTCTCTGCTCCATTTCAAGGATAATGTCTGAGAACTGTGAACTGTGAAGAGGCCACAGGGGCCACTGGGTGACCAGTATAGGTTGTCAAGGTCAGGGCAGGCAAAGGACAGCCCAGATTAACCATCCACAGAAGAGTTCATGAGCATACCTTTGGGGGAAAGCAAGGCAAGAAAACTGATTTATATACCAACATCTTGTGTGCTTGCAGCGCCCAACATCAGGTTCAAACATTCTGCCCTATCTGGGCTAATATATTAGGCAGTCCTGTTCTGACCTGGATATAATCAGTATGTCCTCTCAAAATAATTGACTACCTGAATAAAATTTAACTCTTTCAACTACAAATTATGATATATTTCAATATTTTACAAATAAATTCTCAGTTATAACCAACTTAAACAAATTGAAAATTTAGCATCAGATTAAAATAAAACAGAGTAAATTTCAGGAACAATACTAACATCAATCACCCCAAATTTTCTATTTCACCAGTAGAATAATCTCTTTCCCTTTGCACTAAAATTAGTTCTGAATAAACATTGCTATATTCAGCCACTAAGTGCATATAAATTCTTGAGGAGTGTTATGTAACATATATTTTAATCAGTTTTTGTTGTTAATTAAGAATTTGCATGCCGAATTGTGTTGTTAATTTCATTTAAAAATGTATATTAAATACTTACCATGTGGTAATTTCTGGACTAGCTTCTGGAATGGAACTAGCCAAGCTGAAGGAATAAATAAAACTATTTTTTCCAGACAGCTATGATTAAAAATAAAATCAACTTTCTTTTCTAGAGTTGTATCAGATCTGACTAAAAATATTCTGTTTTAAGATGAATTATAAACTGTCATAATTCATGGTTGTGAAAAGGGTTTCCAGATATATCTAATGACTTGGAATTTGTGTTTAATCTAACAAACCACACTGACTATTGAATTTGTGTGTCTGTGAATATAAAGATTTATTGTCCCTGGAGGTAATTATTGACCTCAACATCTTATCAGTCAATATTTACCTCTTGGGCCAATAAATCTTGATATAACCTCATGAAAGTCAATATCTGTTTAATAGTGTACATGGAAATCTGTAATAGTTTGATTACAGGCTTCAATGTCATGCCAGCCAGCAAACCCCTTCACATCTGAGGGGCACTGAATCAGTCTTTCTTTTTAACAGAGTACACAGCAGCTCTGGTGCCTATAATTTATTATTTTTCACTCTAATCCTGGATTGGAAATTCTTATATTATTCTTTAATTGTCCTTTGCATACAGACTTTGACTCTTCAATCAACTTGTAAGGTCCCTTAAAGCCTGAAACTAATTTAATGCTCTTGTAGTTTCATTCTTTGCTCCTGGCAAAACTCTTCATCATTACAAATCAAACTTGCTTCTGGGGACAGACAAGGCTTCCAGCACATGGTCCTTCCTAAGGTTACTAGCTCAGTCATCACCCTAACCGCCGTGCTGTTCTGCTGTGTAAACCTCAAAGCATGCCCCAGAATCAGCACGGATTCAATGCTATAAGATGCCAAGACAGCAGAGGAGTATTTAATAATACATGACCATTCCTCATTTGGTGAAGTCAGACCATGGAGGCCCATTGGGTGGTATGGAGTTCATGCCACTGCAACATTTGATTATGAATAACAGCTTTACAAGATGTTCTGCTTGATGACTACCTGATAGATCTGTGTTGATTAGGCCACCAAAGAAGCAATTATTATAATTTCTGGTGTTTCACATACACTTTCTTCATCATTAAAAACAGTGTAAAGTATAATTATAATTCTTCAAAGAGTCTTTTGTATTGGTGATGGAAAGCAGTAGGCCAAGAATTAAGTGAATCAAAGGCACTACATTCCTTAGCAGGGTTTTCCAGGCTCTTGGGGTTTTAACACCAGTAGTGGGCTTCCTATGGCCTAAGATAAGATGTTCTACCAGGTGTCAGAGCCAGGAACAGATTTGTATGCTAGCAACAATTTGTCTTTGTAGTTCTGCCTGCACTGGCCAAGGTTTGGAAACCAAATGCATCTTCAACTTACGGAGTTATTGATATTGCTCAACAGGCAGTATGTAGTCCAGGTGTGCTGAACCACAAAAATCAAGAGGGAAATGTAGACAGTGGTAGATCTGGATGATCATTGCCCATTCATGTAAGCATGGTCCTAGAGATCTTCAGTGATGGCACTGAAGAATATATTTGACCTTGGGCTGTGCAGCTTTCACTATGCATCCTTAGGAAAGTAACAGCCACTCTCAGAATATTAGCCAATGCCAAAAAAGTGATATGACCTGGGAAAAACTTTGCTCCTTCCCTGGCCACTGGCCTTCCAGTTTATTGGCTGGAAATGGATGGAGGGGCTGGGCCTGAGCAGGAAGAAGAAGAGGAGTGGATTAGGACTGATCATCATAAGCACTGAACTGGAGCACATTTGCACAGAGATTTGCAAGCTGCTAGCTTTTTGTTTTACAAAACCCCAAATAATGATTATCCATTTGAGTCTTGAATTCTGTAATTTTAAAAAGTTCATATATTTATATAACGCATTTTGATCATATCCTCCCTTCAGTCCTCCCCACCCCAGGGCCTCTACAACATATCTCCCATCTCCCCCACAAATGTCGTGTCTTGCTTTTAACCCATGTTTTATAACCATGTGACTCAGTCCTAAATCAAGTTTGAAACATAATACCCCAGTATGCTGCAAACCTTACCACTGAAATTTCTAAGATAGATGAGTTAGTTGTCTAACATAGTGACAGAACATGCAACACATGGTTCCAAAATGGATGTGTGGCTGTATCTAGCACACAGGAGATGGTCTTTTGTAAGAACATCATCTAAAGAAGAAAATGCTATAGCCTAGCATCTTTAGCCTTTTGGGCAGCATGGTTTCCAAACTTTCTCCAGTGACTTGGGAACCTATGGAATTTTGGAGAGAATAAAAGCCTTCACATCTAGAGTCACTAATATTATTTATAGACTAGTGTAACCCAAATTTTTACAGATGTTCAAACCCCAATTGCTTGAGGTTGTGAGGCACAAACATCTGAACATCTGTATTGATCCATATCATTTCCTATACCTGACTGGAGTCAAATAAGAGACAACAGAGAAAAACAAATAGACACTCCTGTACTCACATGTATAATTAAAGCATAATTTTGGGTACGTGGTCCTCTAATTCAGCATTTTGGGGAAAGCACTGATTATTAATTAGGCCACTCCAGGGTTAAATTTTTCTCTCATCCTGATAGCATTAGAGGCCATTGAATCTCCTATAGGACAGTCCAGGGATGCACAGCTTTGACAGAGAGTAGTCTGTTATCTGATTGATATATATCCGACTATCCTCATTCTGAACCATGTTCACCAGTATCTACATTTGAAGATCTAAGGTCTCTGCCTTGATTATGAGGTGTTATTGGAAGATTCTTGTCTTTCCAGAGTTAGTTAGCTAACTCCCCAAAATCCACCCTTTCAGCTGATGCTTTGTAAAATGAATTTCATAATGATAGAGCACTCTGGAGTTTCTGTCATTTGTCATCCTGCTGGTGGGTATCCTCCCTAACATTCTCTCAATATACACACTAAAGAATCAACCTGGTTGCATCTCTACCATGTTACAAAGAGGACTACTCAAGTCTAGTCTTTGCTGGTTCCATTAAAGGTGTAGATAGGCTAAGCCCTCTTCTAACTGAAATCTTACCCCTCAGTGGTGACTCCATTCAAGACCTTTGATGACTGCCAAGGAATTCTGCTTGGTATTCAGGATTTCACAAAGGTTTACTCTTAAGAGCAGTTGGAGTCCAATTATGCCAATGGCCCACAAGGTTACTTAATGCAATTCCACCCCCTCCAAGTAGATCTTTGATCTTTAACTCCTTGGTTTGCTTCCAAATGGCCATGATGAGCTGCCTAACAGCATGGATTTTCTTAGAGTCTGGTGAAATGGTGGGAATGCCCCATTTCAGGCAGGTCTCTGAGAGCATCTCTGGTATCTTCACAGTTAGGCAGAGCTCACTCACTCTAGGGCAGCTTCCAGAGATCTATCAGATATAGACTTTAAGGTATGGGGCTTATAAGTTGTAAGACTCCTTCCATGGTAGTTGTGGAACTGGCTGGATTCTAAGCAGGGTGATCAACCAGGACTGATTGCTTCAAGGCCAAGACTGTATTCAGTTTCCATCTACAGGAAACCAACTTCTTTTAAGGCCAGACTGCAAGTGATAATTCTTATATACTTCTTATATTGATTTTAAAGATTATTGGCACTTCTAAGAGCAGTGTCAAGCTGAAGATTGTATAACAGATAGCAATTTTATAATTTTGATGAATGTTATTGATATTTTAGAAAGAGAACTTAAAGTATGCCTTACCAAAAGTCTTAACATTAATGCATTTATTCGCTTTTTAATACATTAGCTCATTCATGTTTTTATTGTACAGTATTTATATGTTCATTGTCCAGATTACTTGAGGGTTTTAAAATGTAGAGGAAAAAATGATGTTGTGTGGTTAGATAAATAAAGGAATGACTGATGACTCACAAACATGTTAAACAAAAAAAAGGTTTTATGGGTAAAGTGCTTGGTGTGTATTGAGGTAGAAGAATGTGTTTATTATTTCCGAAACTCCCAGTCTAAGCTGCATGAAGTTCTCCAAACTTGGCTATCTTCATCTGGCCCTGCTCTGCCTTACTCTACCTGACCAGTTCAACCAGACTTCTAGCCTTTACATAAAACTTAAAATAACTATCTGAATGCTCTTATAAGGCTTGTCAAAATTCTTAATTTCATTAAAAAATTTCTGTTGCTTGAAATTATGTATTATGTGTATGATGTATCAAGGATAGGCACAAGCTTAAGGGTGGACTGGGGGGGGAGCAGCATTCAGAGGACAATGTTGTGGAATTGGTTCTCTCCTTTCACCTTTACGTGTGTTCTGGAGATCAAACTTAGGTCGCCAAGTTTGTGTGGCAAAGATTTTATCCTCTAGGCCATCTCATCATTACTGTGAATGTTCATAAGAGTAATTTCTCAGCTGTTCGGAAAAATCTGTTTACTTGTGGTCATCCACCTTCTCTGGGTCTTGCAATCTTTGTTTCCTCTTCCATAGTAATCCCTGATCTTTGGGAGGCAGAAGTTTGATGTAGATGTTCTATTCAGGAGTAAGCATTCTTCAGCCTCTTAATCTCTGTACATTGGTCAATTGTGGATCTCTGTGTTAAACACCATCTGCTGTATAAGAAAGCTTCTTGTTGGATATATGGATATAACAATAAGTCATTACAGATCAGTTTAATACCATATGTATTTAGCAGAATAATTGTATTAGGCTTTGTCTCATTGTCTGTGGGCTATCTAGTCTCAGGTTTCTAGGTATGAGCTCCATCCCATCAAATGAACCTTAAATCCAGTGAGAAAATAGTCAGTTACCCCTGTTCTATTTGTTCAACTATTGCACTGGAGACCAGCTGTTGTAGCTCAAAGGATTCTCAGCTGGGTAAAGTCCATGCTAAATCTTCTCTTCAGGTGGCACTGTGAAACATATACAGTAGAGATGGAGGAGAGGGGGAAATAGAGTAGGAAGGGTTAAGCAGGGCAGGGAATGGGAGGGGCGGGCAGTGGAGGGAGTATGAGGAGAATAACTAACATTAAAGCCCTTTAGAAAAATCCATATGTGTCCTAGTTTATCTTGGGTTACTGTGACAAAACATTCTGACCAATACCAACTTGGGGAGGAAAGGGTTTGTTTTGCTTACAGTTCCCAGGTCACACAGTTCACCAGGGAGTCCAAAGTAGGAACTCAAGGCAGAAACCTGGAGGCAGGAACTGGAGCACAGGCCACGGAGGATCACACTGGCTTGCTCCCCTGGCCCATGCTCAGCTGGCTTTGTTATACAATGGACAGTAACCCGCCAGGGATGGCACCGCCCACAGTGGGTTGGGCCCTCCTGCAACACTCAGTCATCAAGAAAATACCCCACAGATATGGCCATAGGTCCAATGGAGGAAATTCCCCAATTGAGGCTCCCTCAACCCAGGTGTGTCAAGTTGACACTAAAGCTACCCAGCACATTATGGAAACCTACCAGTAAAGAGGCTGCTTAAAGTATATACATATACATTGTACAAATACATTAAAACTGATTACCTTATAACAGGGGGACATCGCCCCTACTAAACACGAGACACTAGCAAAGCAAAGGCCCAATGCCAGGAATTCCCTCATATAAAGCTGGTGGCCAGAGATCCCATAGACACTCAGACAATACTGGTCATTGTCTCTGCTCTTGGTTACCCATAAGAACTTCATGATCAGACCTATTGCTGAAGACACCACATACATGAACTGTAGAACAAGTTGAGATTGACTTTAGAGTCTTACTGTTTTTATTCTTAGCACCTCTAGTAGACACCTGAGAATAAAGAATATGAAGAGATGATTATCAGCCAGATTATCGCAAGAGGTTTCCAAATGTAAAAAAAAATATCTTGGGGAACCTTGAGAAAGTCCAGTTTTGACTAATATAGAAAAGTTAGAGAAATTCAGTATCTCCAACTCTTTTTCTTTCTCTTAGTTCTCTTTCTTCCTCTTGAGGAGGAATGTTGGGTCTATATTAGGTCCACCAGGATAATCCAAGCTAATGAGTCATCTCATAGTCCCTAACTCAACCACATCTGTAAAGTCTTTTATGCCATATAAGACCTTATTTATAGTGTCTAGGAAATAGGAAGATTTCTGTGTGACCTGAGTCTATCTACCAAACCGTTCCTTTCCTTTAGGAAACTGCAGAAACTCCTATTGAAAAAGTAATGCTTGAGACTTCTATGTGCTCCAATCATTTTTTTTTCCAAAATCAAGAGCAAAATATTACATACCCATCAATCCTTATGTAATTTTTTCTTCTATTTTTCTTTATATTATCTACAGAAAACTTATTTTCCAGTCATAGAATTCAACATTCTCTACGAAGTAGCCTAGGTGTCAGTAATCTCTTCTGCCTTTCAGGAGACTTTAGGCTTCATGGTCTCTGTGATCTGACCCATGTCTTCATGTTAGAGACTCTGTTCTCTTATGAGACAAGACCACTAATTCCTTGAAAGCAAGAGTTATGTATTTCTTTTTTTAACTATTTCATTTGTAATTTTTATGTGTATGCCCGTATTGCCTGAATGTATGTAAGTGTACTTGTGTCTTGTAATGCCCTGCCCATGGAAGACAAAATAGAGCATCAAATCCCCTGGAAGTGGGTTATGGATGGTTGTTAGTTGCTGTGTGGGAGTTGGAATTTGAACCCTGTTCTTCTGCAAGAATAGTCAGTGCTCTAACCACAGAGCCATCTCTCCAGCCCCAAGTTGTGTATTTCTAATACAACCATTTGATTTAAGCTTTATGTATGGTTCTCAGCCTATGATTGCTGAAGTCTGTGGGGAGCTAAGTGCTGAGCATTGATTTGCCCAAATGATTATCAGTGACAATGGCACTCAGCCATTGGCCATGGGCATCTGAGGTTGGTTTGTGAATGACCAAAGTGGAGTTATTTAAGATCCAGCTTTAGTTTTCTTTAAAGCTTTTTTTTTCTTATACCCAAATCTCTTCTACAGAAATAAAAATTTAAGTTAATAAATCAAAGGTGGTCCTGTTATTTAACCATTCAATATAACTGAACATAAAATTCCACCCAAAATTTATCAAAAAAACAGTGTGACCCCAACCACTGAACTACTCAGCAGCCTTCCCAGCCAAGGACACTGTAACCTCCACTGGGTACTTCATCCTTTATTCTGAGTGCATTATAGTCCCTACAGAAGAGATGTGGGAAAAGCTGAGCTCTAGAGGAAAGTCATGTAGACCACAGTTGAGACCCTATAATTACTTTAGGCTAAAGAAGCAATGAGTGTGGCAGCAAAGGGATGGGCTTTAGGTAACCCATCAACTCTTTTGAGCTTTGTATGGCACAACTGTGATGTTAGCAAGGAGGGTTTTTTACATAGAAAAGCATTATCCTCGTGATTTCACATCTCATTATCTACTCATTTTTAACAAATGCGTGCTTACTAGTTTATTGTTTATAAAAAAAATGCAAAGAAGTTACCTGGAATTTCAACATTTAAATTTCATGCATATCAATCTTTGTCTAATGAGCTCATTAGAGTTTGAATGAGTTTAAATGAGATACACATATATTTTCCAGAAAGTGGTATTTTTTGTTTTACTTTCATAACATCTGCCTTTCTGTTCTCCATGTCAGCTACATAACAGAGTGAAAGATTAGTTCAGAGAATATGCAAATTTGATGGGAAGATGTGCTGTAAGCTCAGATGAAGGATGTGCTCACTTCCCAGGGCTGCTTCCATGAATCACACCCTCTGCTTCACTTCTCTTTCTGTGTCAGGTTCTCAGAAAGAGAAACAGAGCAGCGTCTGTTATTCGTTCATTTATCTATTTCCATTCAAGAAACATTTATCAATAGAGACTTCATTGTTTTATATCTTTGTGATAATAGATGATTATATAGAAAGTTCTTGGATTCAACATTACCACTAGAACAGTAATACAGTAAATAAGGATATAATTATTAAATTATATCATATTTTATTTAATATAAGTTTCTGCTAGAATCTAACATACTTATCTTTTAGGTCAGTCTTGAGTCATAACTTATTTACGTGCAACTAGACAGTACTTATTGTCACTCAGGAGTCACAGGAAGGTAGTAAACACTTCAATCAAAAGCCACCTCTATGCTAGTTAGGAAAATAACTCACTGGTGGATTATGATGACTGCTTTCATTTTTCACATACATCCATTACTTTACTGTGTTTACTCTCACTGTGCAAGGATGCGCTTAATAGTCATTTAGGCTAATTTATGTTCTATCTTCTGTTTATTGATTTATAATACATATTGCTTATAATAATATTCTAAGTACTATCTATATAGTTCTTTTTCTCAACAAAAAAGATTTTAAGTTAAAATGAGTACATTTGTCATTGTCGATCAATTCACTTGGATAGACACTTGGAGTTATCTTTGATTGTTTCTCATCTAATATAGCCAGTAGAACTTTGTAAATGTGAGCAGCCAGAGCCAGCTACTAAGATGACAGTCAAGCTACTAGTTTTGTACATTTGGCCTGAATCTCACTTATTTTCAACTATACTTGCATAAATTAAAACTAAACCTAGGAGTAGCATTGGCAAGGGCAGTTAGTGTGAACGTTTTTGTTGAAGGATTCAGTCCTTGAGTTCATGTATGTTTAACTTCTTCAGATTTTGCTTTTTGAGAATTTCATACTTGTGTACAGTATGTTGTGATCACATTCACTCCCCTCCTCACCATTAAAACCATCTCGTTTCCTCTCCCCTGCTTATCGATCTCCTTTCCAACATGTCCCCCTGAGATTTCTATACCTGTCTTTCTTTTCTGTTCATCTCTGCAGGTCCTGTACAGGTAGGTGGTCACAGCTGCTGAATGTTCATGTTTGCAATAACCCTGTCATACTGAGAAGACAGTGTTTCATAGCACTCCACCCCAATCTCTGACTTTTACATTCTATCAGATGCCTCTTCTGTGATCTTCTTTAGGACTCAGAAGTGGTTATATAGATATCCTATTTACAGTTAAACACTTAAAAATCACTTATTCTCAGCATTTGGACCAATAGTAAATCTCTCCTTTAACAAACATCCTCTGACAAAAGAGACTTCTTTGACGCAGGCTAGTCTGTGGAAACATGTTCAGAAGGTAGTTTAACTACATGTCCACTCGGCAAAGTATCAGTAGCAGATTCCCCATTAGGTTCCACGACCTCCTCACCATATGCTTTTGACCAGGTTTACAGTACCAGCTAAGCATTCTCTCCTAAGGAGTGACCCTTAAATTATGAAACAAAAGCAGTTGGTTACTCCCAGAGTGGTCAGTCCACTATTATATTAGTGGACATATCTTGGTTGATAGATCATTATTGTAATGAGAATTGAGAGGTTCATTAATATTTTTTCCTCCCTCTATTACACTTTGTTCTCTGAGACTTAGGTGTAGAGGTTGCATTGTAGATGTGTTACTTAGGACTGAGTACCTTGCAGACACTTATTCTCTACATTTGACCAGTTGTGGAACTCTATAATAATCTCCATTTGTTGTGAAAAGAAGCTTCTTTGATGAGTGGTGAGAGGTACACTTGTCTGTAACTTAAAGATGCATATTTAGAATACAGTAAGAAATTAGGTTGGTCTGGGAATATAACAAAAGTAGCTTTTGCTCTAGGATCTATGACCTCTTTAGCCATGTATATTTGACTATGCTTACAGTACTACACATGAGTTCCTCCCCATTGCACAGGACTTACGTCCAATTACAGAGCTGTTGATTACCCCCAAGATAAAAATGCCACTGCTGCACCAGTAGAGATTAGGAAGTAGTAGAGTAGGAAGGAAGGAGGAAAGGAAAGAAGGAAAGAAGGTAGTACATAGAAAGGAAGGGACAGCTGGGAGCAGGGAGTGAAAAGAGTGAGTTACAGGAAGACAATCAAATCATAAAGTAGTCCTTTCCAACTACCATCTTGAATAGCCTCCAGATAAAGGCAAACTTTTATCCTAGAGATTACCATGGTTTTTGGTTCTGTGATGTCACCTGCCAGTCTGAAATCCATTTCTGCAAAGGATGTGAGCAATATTATAATACTGGAGTCACCAGCCACAACCAGGAGGATAACTTCTGTGATCTGCCCATAGAGTTCTTAAGGAGTCAAGGCTTGGCTTAAGAGAATTAGCTGAGATGTCATTGCAATGTTTCCCAAATAAACGAGCAGAAGCTGTGTCCATCACCAACCAGGTGTCCATCATAAGCCAGATTCTTGCATTGTTTTTTATGATATCACTGGGAAAGAAATAAGCCACAAAAGCCTCTGCAGTCCCTAAGCAAACACCAAAATCCAAAGAACTAGGATCAAGTTCCTGGTAAATGTTTGGGTTTGGTTTTAGTGGGGGATAGGGGTAAGTGCTTGCATGTATATGTTTATGCCCCATTGTAGACATCCAGGTTGGCACTGGGTATCTTCCTCAATTACTTCTCCACTTTATTTTTTAAAACAGTCTGTCACTGAACCTCATATTCACCATGGTCTAAACTGGATATCCAACAAACCCAAACATCCTTCTTTCTCCAGCATGGAGTTTTCTATTTTGGATATGGGTGCTGTTATTAATACAAACTCACAGCAATGCTGATAGTTTGCACAAGTCCCCTCTAAGCTCAAGTCAGAGAAAATCCCAGCATAGTCATGAGGAAGTGGATAAGAAACCTCAACTTAAACTTAGCTGAGGAACTATTGTCTACCAATAGCTGCCAGGAGAGGGTAAGTAAGTTTTCTTAAAGGATGTGATACTGGATATATTAACCAGGCTTCAGTGGACAGACTCACACCGAAGGGCATTTGGATATATAAATGTATCGGTCTTGATACACACACACACACACACACAGAGAGAGAGAGAGAGAGAGAGAGAGAGTAATAGAGTGGTAGTACAAGGGTCCATATGGGAAGGTAGGAAGGAAAGTCTAAATATGATCTTCTATTGTATGAAAATTGCAAATTTTCAATTTAAAAAGTACATGACTTAGAGTGTAAAAATCCACAGTTGAAAATCTTTGAAGAGAATGTATATTTTAAAGATTTTTTTGTAATCTGCTGTCAGAAATGAAACCTATTTTAAAAGGTTTCTAACTTATAAAAAACAAACCATAAATCTCTGGGAAGTCATCCAATAAACTTTCAAATTTGGGGGATGTTTTCTTATGGCACAAAATTGGCAGAACAGAGTACCAAAAAGTAGGCTCACAGAAGGAAAACAAAACCTTCTGCCTTTCTGTTGTTGTTCTGAGGATAACTGCTACATTTCTTTGATTACTCTTCCCTGAGCTTTAAATCACTGGCTTTAGGACTTGGTTATTTAATGTTCTAGTTAATGTTATATTGTCCTCTGAAGAGAAAAGCAATAAACATCCAGTGATGAAATATGCTGGAATCAAATACCTAGCACAATGGCTGATCAATTTTCATTAATACAAGGACTATAGGTGTAGCTCAACAGTAGAGGTTTTGCCTGGAAAGCACATGGCTCTGAGTTCAAGTCCCAGTGCCATGAACTTAATGGAATGTTCTACATAGTGCTTTAAGAACTGAAGTCATTTTAACATTTTTGATGGATTTTATTTTCCTATAATGTGAACTTTAGAGTGCACAGAATTCAATCTCAGAAAGATTTTGACTTCATAATTCAGTATTATTTTTTCACATACCGGTTTTGTTAGATTTAGTTTTCCATCAGTAAAAATAGTTCATAAACACTACTTCCTTTTCCAGTTAACCAAAGTAAAGTCTAGGTCATTTTGCCTCTGTTGGACATATCTAATATTTGTTTCTCCAAATTTGTCTTTATATTAGGAAATAAATACTTTTTATAAAATAGAAAATGAAACTTGCATTATATAATTTGATATACCACTGAATTAGCAAGACTCTGATGATATCTTTATTTGAAACTGAACTATCCCAACTGTATTCAGAAAATGGATTCATAAAATTTTTAAAACTTAAAAAACTTACTAAGAAATCAAGATCCTTCTTGTGGTGCAATGTTTAGGGTGTGCTGCCTCATGAGGAACCCTAACAAATTCAGAAGTGAGGACTAAACTGTGTACTGCAAATGGAAAGACAGATTGCAGTTAAATGGACAAATTAGAAAACACAGGGAAGTTCTTAATACAAGGTTCTAGTAAGTTCCAGAATAGCACAGAGACTATAGAGAGCAAGGAATCCAGTCATGACCCCTTTGATCTCATGCTGTATTTTCTGATGAAATTCTCAAACACTATTAAAAAAAAAGCATAAAATACCTGTAAGAACAGCAATGAAAGTCAATTATAAAGTGTAACAGAAAAAAATGGGTACAACTGGGAACAGACAGAGGGAATGAAGAGTCAATTCAATAAAAGTCACTTCTGTGCCAAACTGAAGACCTCTGAGAAACAACAGATACAATGAGCAGAGAAAAGAGATAGACTATGAAATGAAGTGAAGTGTTTTCACACCATACATTTAAGGGGCTAATATCCCAAAATACGCAAAGAACTCAAATAACTCAATAATAAGAAAACATATATCTTTATTAAAACCAACAAATGGATATAAGTTAACGTTATTCAAAAGACATGGCCAGTAATTGAATAAAAGAAACAGCACCAACATCACTGAGCACCAGGAAAATACAAATTAAGATGAATACATTGAGATGTCACCTCACGCTTGTTAGAGTGGGTATGATTAAAAGGTCAAATCAGGAAGTGTTAGCCAAGGCTAGAGAGGGGAAGTTTTATGGGCTACAGGTGGAAATGTGAACTAGTATAACTATTATGGAAAACAATGTGTGACTTCTCAAAAACTAAAGATGAAATACTATATGGCCCTGAATTGAGAAGCAAGTTGCAGTAGATCAAAGAAACATGTAGTAGATCAAAGAAACATACACTCTCGTGATCTTTATAAGATTATTAATTGTTAAGATATAAAAGCAACTTAAATGTCAATAAACAGAAGAACAGAAAAATATGTGAGATACACATACAATGGAATACTGTTCATCTTATTTATGTATGTATTTATTTGGTCTTTTTGAGACAGGTTCTCCCTGTAGCCCCAGCTGATCTGGAACTCACTATGTAGACTAGGCTGGCCTTGATCTCACAAGGATCTACCTTCCTCTGCTTCCCAAGTGCTGGGATCAAAGGCACGTGCCATTACAACATGGATGAACTCACAGGACAATGTGTTAAGTTAAATAAAGAGGGCACAAACACTATAAGACTTCACTTTATGTGAAATTTAATAAAGCTGAACTTATAAAACTGGAATGTTGCTTTTTAAAGACTAGAAGTGGGACAGGAGTAGAAAACTGTTGTTCTAAGAGAACTAAGATTCAGCTAGAAGGGAGCAATCAGTTTTCAAGATCTACTGCACAACACACTGACTGCAATTAATTGATACACACTGTATGCTTCAATCTTGCTAAAATCTAGATTTTTATATGTTCTCGCTATAAAATTGTGAAGGTATGGATATGTTAGCTAGATTTATCATTCCACTACATGTAAATTACTTTTAAAATAATATTGTACATCATAGGCATATATATATAAAATCATTATCTGTCAATTAAAAATTATAAAATAATATAGGAATAAAAGGGCTGCACATCTGGCAAGCGGGGCACAGAGACATAGGGACATGTCATTAGACATTAAGGAGATGCAGGTTAGACCACAGTGAGATAATACCTCATAACAATCCAAATATCTGAAGTTTAAGCTAGTGACAACATTAGATTTTGGCAAGAATTCAGACAAAGGCTCACTCATACATTATAAATATATAAAATGGTCTTCCAGTCATTGGGAGAGGGTCTAAATTAGATTATGAACTGTTGTATGAAATGTATAAAATCTCAATTAAATATATATACACAATATCACAATACACATTATATATACAATATACATTATATATATACATTATATGTATATATATATTATATATATAATTATTTAGCCAATCTGGCAACAAGTTCAGCAGTTTCTTATGAAATGAAATATTCAATTATAAAATCCAACAACTGCACTTTTCATTTATTCAAAAAAAGGGGTCTTGTGTTTACACAAAACTTGTGCACAAATATCCAAAGAGGCACTGGTCATTGTAATTTAACAAGTAACTGGGTGAATAAGCTCTGGTGTGTCCATACTGTGGAAGCCACTCTGGAATAAAATGGAGCTGGCTCCCGGTAAATGACACTACTTGGATTACTACTGAGAATTATGCTGGATAAAAAATAAAATTGCATGTTTTATGGTTCCATTCATATAACGTTATTGAAATACTGATGAACAGACTAATGATTGGCTGGGTCAGAGTCAGGAGGTCCCAGGACGGCAGTCCAAGGGTTTCCAAATTATATTAAAAGGGATTCCTGAATTGTAAAAATCCTGACTATGGATGCTGACATCATAGTTGGATGTTATTGTATAATTTGCAAGCTGTTATCATTCAGGAAAGTTAGGTAATTGTTAGTTGTATCTCTTTGAAATATTTCTTGCTACTCATGCATACCTATAGTTATTTCAACTTAAGTAGCTAATGCAAAAATTAAGTGAATGGATGATATCTTTACAGTCATCCAGAGAAGCTGTCTTCTGCAGCAAGAACCAAAGGATTCCCTGTCAGGGCCAATTGCTGTCCTTTCTCTGAATCAATACCACCTGCAATGAAATGGCTGATTTGGGGTGGGGCCTGGGGGGCTACTGCTTGGCTCACTGAGAACTGGGACGTCTGGTTCTGTTGCTTTCACTAACGACCTGTCTCACTTTGATTATTAGCACTGCTTTTATTCCAGGAGATCCCGGATTCTGCTTTGACTCTTCTCCTCTCATAAATTAGCAGAGGGGATGGAAAGCAGTGAATAGGTGACTTCTTAAGATGCTGCACTCAGTTACTCCTCAAGCAGCACAGTGCAGAGCCATGCAGGTGCCAAACAAGCTGGGAAGCCCACTTTCCTATCCTCTGTGTTCCCCAACTCTTCAGTGTTCTCACTTGGACAGTCTCAGTTCTTTCTCCCAAGAGGGCTGTGAATCTGAGATGGTATAAGAGACGGGTTACACTTGTGACATTTATAACCATTTAAAACGCGGAAGCACTAGGAGAATAATAAGAAGTCACAAGAACATAACACCACTGTGTGCCGCAGGGTTCCAGACTGCTTCTTGCCTAGTAGCTAGGTCATCGTAACTATACATACACGCTGTAGTCCCCACAATAATTTCTCACCCCAAGGCATACCAACTTGGCAGCAGAATCTATTGTTTCACTCTGTGTTTTGTGTATTAGTTTTTCAGAATCTTTAAAATTTGTCACTGTTCGCATTTCCACTAATAGTCCGTAAAACTTCCCCTCTCCACACCTTGTCTTATTTAGTTTGGTTTTATTATTCTGCAGCTCCTGTGCCTGGGAGGAAAAGACATCCTTTCAATTTACATGATAGAGCTAGCGAAATTACTGGAGACAACAAGACACTTCCTTGAATAGAACTCTCACAAATGTGAATGTGCTGAGTCCTCCTTGGGAAGCATGCTCATGTGTCTCAGTTTACCACAGTATGATGACTTTCCTCTTGTAATCACCCAACTGGTTTCTCAGCCTCAGGTTTCACTCTTACTCTGTTCAACACCTGGGAAGAATAAAACACATACCTGCACATTCAATGCTACTTGTGTATTTACTATTGTAGTATAACCATTATATTCTTTAGGACATAGTAGTGATTTTTGAAATAGATGTTTGCTACAAGTTGGTTTCCTAGTATACATTTACTAAGAGGGTAATAAAAGAAGAGATAAAACAAGATGCAGAATTCAAAGGCCACAAGATTTATCTTGAGAAATGGCACCATAGTTATCTAATGAGGCTTCTGATTGCAATTGCCTTGTTTGCTAAGGTGTCTGCAATAAATTCTGTTATTAAATAGTGTCTTAAACTTTTTCCTTAAAAGTTATTTCTGAAAACAAGTCTGCAGAAGGAATGATAGTAGGACATGTAGGCATCTATGCTGGTAGGCACGTAGACTAATTTAAACCCACGAGGATTATAGCAGCTATGAAATGAGTCAGGGGACCCTATAAAACCTATGGAAAGTTGTAAATTGGGGTCCAGAACTTCATACCTTCAGCCCATCTGGGTTCACTGACATAAACTTAGGTTCTTCAATTCTTTGAGTGATGCTGGGTCTCTCAACTGCCCAATTATAGAAATAATAAACTCATCTCAGGAGATTCTTTGTCTTTATTTTTTATGTATGAATCTTTTGACTACATGTATATCCATGTGTTTAGTGTCAATGGATGTCAGAAGATGGTGTTGGATCCCCTGGAACTGGAATCATGGAAGGTTGTTACTTTCCATGTAATTACTGGGAACTGAACCTGGGTCCTTTGGAAGAGAATCCAGTACTCTTAAGTGCTGAACCATCTCTCTAGCCCCAACTCGGGAGCTTCGTAAAATATAGAGTCAACCATCTATCTGCAGCCTCTGCATGCATAAATTCCAGCAACATATGAACAAAAGTCTTTAAGAAAATCTATTTTGTCTGTAATGAATATGTGAGGACTTTTCTTGTCATTGTTCCCTAAACAGTATACTGTAATGACTCTACATAAGTGTTGACATTGTAACAGAGAATCTGGAGGTACACTGGTTGCATACAATATTAGATACTTTGTACAAGGGACTCCTACATGCAGAGGTTTGGGTATCTGCATGTGGTATGTGGTTTCCAGGAACAGATCCTCTGTGGATACTAAGGAATCTCCAAACAGACACTTGGATCCACAGAGGAGCTTCTTTCTCACTTTCTTGGACTGGGATTTGTCCTGGATACCAGCATCTTTGAAACATCTCCAGTGGGTTCTATTGCTCAGAATGCGCCACTGGTGGATTCATAGGGAACAGTATTCTTTCCTAAATGCAGCTATAACTGATACGAATATTGTGTAGACCCTACTGGCTTCTGAGGATATTTTCAGCTTTGTTTTAGTTCTCATGGACACATAGTTACACAGTCATGGAGTACAAAGTACTGTTTGGAAACAAGTATACATTGTATAATGATCAGAGTGTTAACTATACCTACCATTTCAAACATACCATCTCTTGAGTAAGAATATTCAAAACATCATGCAGTTGAACACCAGGACTTCATCTATATCCACCTGAAATTTTGTGCCAGTTGACCATCTCTCATTCCCAGCCTCTGGTAGTCACTAGTCTACACTGTACTTTCAGGGATCAGTGGAAAGTTCTTAAAGTTACAGGGGCCTGGTTCTGCAGCCGTTTAATCTGAATGATTTAAACCTCCACAGCTAATTAGATTGCCTATCTTGACTAAAACCCATCAATTTCAGAATCTAAAATTTAGACTTTAGTGCATCTTTCAAGCCACACTTGCATACTCACCATCAGTTTCCCATTCCTCTAGTGAACAAACTCTGGTTTTCTCAGTGGCTTTCCCTTCTGCACATCTATTTCTGACAGTAGGACACAAATGACCTGCACTTTTCTGAACACAAGTGAAGCCCCCCGCCCCCGCTTCATTCCAGAGCAGCATCCATCTTTCTCCCTCTGCCTCTCTGGCCTCTCCTTTTGTTTCTCCTCTCTCTCTTTTGTAGCTCATTCTTTCCCAGGAAAGCAATTAAATATGCAACCAGGACTCTTGATCACCATGTATACTTCAATGTTTATTTTGAATGAACTAAGTGTGTTACACCTTGAAATCATAGCATATGTTTCACTCTTGGCTGGGACTACATTTCAACATTTAAACTTTTGTGTCTAACTTAGAATTCAATTTGTTTATCTTCTCTATAATTAAAGCTAGGCACTCCTGTCTATATACATTAGTAGCCTAAGTTCTGTTATATTCTGTTATATCTGTATTCCATTTTTCTCTCTGCCTCCATCCAGTATTTAGTGAAATCCTTAGGGAAAGAAGATGGAAGACTTATTGAATATTGCGAGTAGCAGAATTGGTATTTTGAGTGAACAGTTTTATAGAACATGACCTTAATTCTACTATGTGTAGAGGTCTAAGTTATCTATATGAATTTAGTTATGTTATCTAATTTATTTTGCTGTTGCAATAAAAATGTGAGTCTGCTCTTTCTCACATTTTATAGTAAAACAATTGCAATATTTGCTTCCAGATATCTACCCCCTTTTTAGAGTTGTAAGAGAGTTAATTAGAGGAGTCTAAGACAGCCCCTGGAGAAAGACAAAGTTGTAGATTGATATAAAATAGCAAACAGTGCTAATCAGGTTGGGGAAATGAAATATTTAGCTTCAGAGTAATCTGGATTTATTGAAAATTGAAGTCTAGAGACTAGATGTTTTGGGCTTAATTGTTCTGAACAAATCCCCGGGGGCTCTTTTGGATTTATCTAGTCGGTGCTGAAAACCTCTCTGACATTAGACTAACAAGGAAGGGGAAGAACTGCAGTTTCACGCAACTTTTGCTTTTGAAATCCAGAGACACTACCTAATATTCCAGATCTCCTGCTCTAAGAACTGAAATGCCCGACAGAGTTAGTTATAAGCATGGAGACTCCAGAAAACAAGTGTAGGCATTAGGAGAAATAAAGGCTGCAAAACACATCAGAACAAGCAAACATTTTGGATAATGTCTAAGAAATCTAGAGAGTCACACTGAAACTCTCTTTCACCAACAAACACAATAGGTAATAACCATTCCCATAAACCAGCAACAATAATAACCAACCTATTGCAGAAGAAAAGAAACATACACATTTACTAGCATCAAAAACAGACCAACCACATAATAAACAACAAAAGTCAGCCTGAGTTTTATTCCATGCATTCCCATCTTATAAACCTTCTGTTTCAACACAGAAAGGGTCTGATCTTCACCTTCCCTCATTTTGCTAAGTTATCTGTTGCATTAAGAGTTCTGAGTGTTCAAGATTAAACACTGTAAATGTCCTCCTTAAAGCAGTATTAATATAAACAGGTTGTACCTGACATGCCTTATTATGAACAAGGTGATATCATCGTTCCTCCCAGAAGCCAACTTCATGTGATCAGTATGGACCAGGAAATGTGAGAGGCTAGTATCCAGCCTAAGTAAAGAACTCAAGCAACTCAATATCAAGAAAGCACAAAACCCTGACTAGAAACCTTTACAGACATCCTTTAAAAGACATATGAATATCTAACAGGTATATCAGAAAGGCTCAATATTACTAATGATCAGGAAATTTCAAATGAAAGCATGATGAGATAGTTCCTTAAGGATAATTTCAAAAACACAAAATGTGTTGGTGGGAATGTTAGTAGAAATTTAAATTATTTTGGCCATTATGGAAACCAATGTGTAGAGTCCTCAAAAAATTAAAGTGAAGATTTGCATAAGATTCAGCAGTCCTATGTCTAGGATTTTCCAAACATAGGAAGTGATAGCAGTCTGTCAAGAAGAGATTTGCACTTCCAATTTGTTGAAGCATTGACCACAAAAGCAAAGCAACAGTGTTCATCAGTGTCAATCCATGAAGAGTGCTATGTGTGCACATGGGGTCCTGTTCAGCTTTAAGAGGAAAGCCTGACGTTTACAGCAGTGTGGGTGAACCTGGAGGACACCATGTTAAGTAATATAAGCAAGGCACAGGAAGATAGATACTGATCCCACCCTTGGAAAAGGCTCTACAAAAGTCAAACTCATAGCAGCGAAGAGTAGAGTGACGGCTGCCAGAAACTGTGGGAGGCAGTTAGGGACTGCGTTGCTGTTAGTAAGAGGGCATAAAACTCTGCTGGATGAGATGAACAAGTTCTGGACATCTACTATACAGCATGACACACAGTCAGCATTGAAAAATGCTGAGAAGACAGATCTTAAAAATTCTCCCAAGGATCGTATATGAGTTGTAGATGTGTCAACATTTAACAGCTTAAAGGTATCAAAATACAACCAGTGAAAACCATGCATAATAAATAAAAGGGGACGAAGGAAGGGGGGGAGGAAGAGAAGAGGGGGGAGGCGGAGGGAGGGAGAAAGGCCTTGTCACTTCTTTTCACCCTCAACTTCATCTTCACATTTTCCAAACAAAGAGACAAAGGATGTCAACAAATACAATATTTCAAAACAGTCCCAGAAAAGCCTAGAATCAGAATGGTCAGGCTGGAGAGAGGACTCAGTTGTTAAGAGCACTGATTGATCTTGCAGAGGACCTGGGTTTGATTCCCAGAACCCAAATGTGGCGTTACAACTGTCCATAACTCCAGTTCCAGGGGATTCAATGCCTTCTTCTGATCTCTGTGGGAACTGCATGACACAGGTGCACTTACACACACAGGGGCAGTATACTTGCAAACATAACATAAAAATAATAAATAAAAATTTAAAAAGAAGTATCCAGATCATTTACATCACTCGGGGGAAACCACTAGGCTATCACTGACAGTTGTCCAGATGCTGTCTGAATGATCTCCAGTGTGGCAGCTCATGACACATATCACTTGTCGTACTTAGATCTCTGTTGTTGTGATAAAGCATTCTGACCAAAAGCAACTTAGAAGCTTACACTTCTAAGTCACAGTCCATTATCAAGGAAAGTCAAGGTCAAAACTCAAGCAGGACTTTGAAGCAAAAACCATGAAGGAACTCTGCTGGCTGGGTCACTCCCAGGCTTAGTTAACCTACTTTTGCAGTTAAGGACCAATTGCCTAGGCAAGATAATGGCTGCAATGGGTTTTGTCCTCCCCCATTAATTAATAATCAAGACAATCCACCATAGACGTGTCCACAGGCCAATCTGATTTAGGCAATTTCTCAATCAAAGTTTTCTTCTCTGATGGTTCTAGGCTGTGTCAAGATGATGGTTAAAGTTAACTAGGACATCACTCTCTTTGAAGGTATACATTTTCTTTCCATTTACATGGTATCTTCCAGCTCTTTCTGGAGACAGGTAAAATAAACCTGTTCCTTCCTCAAGTGACAATGGAGAAAGAATGGGAAGAAGACAATGAGACACATACCCCACTTCCATCCTCAGGAGTTTAAATCTCTAGGCTAATACATGTCATCCAGTGTTTTGGTGAAAGAACCTTCAAAGACTCAGCATTAGTCCTGGTGAACTCAGGCCAGTACCTTTTCTTTGGGAAGGTGGAACACACCCTATGGGTGGGTACAGGCAGCTCACTACACATCCCCACCTGTTTTGCCCATGTCTGTTTCTATTATGTCCTCATCTGTTTTGCTGTGGTATGCCACTGATTTCTATAACGGCCAAACTCTCTCTGGCACTTAGTTCATAAAGTACAACTAATTTTGGCTTCTGTGATTCTGAATTGGAGAGCCAAGTGTCTTCATTACTTCCTGGCTTAGACCATTGAGAGCTATTTTGCCCCACTCCTCCCCAATCCTGAAAACACGCTGCATATCTGCAGCATGGAGAGGATCATATAGTTTGCTTGAGTATACAATTAGCTTGTTGTTGAAGGATGACTTATATACTTTTTACATTATTGAAGATTTTTTTCTGCAGTGCCTACTCTATTCTGACTGGGATCAATAGATATGCATACCATTTTTCATATAAATTTATTTTAATCTAGGTTTTCATATTTCATTAACACTATCTTACTCCTTGAGAGAACAGTTAAGGAGATAAACATTAATACTTTGTTCTAGTCTGCTTTTCCATTGCTGTGACAAAACACTCTGACCAATAACAGCTTGGGGAGGAAAGGGTTTATTCGGCTTAATCTCCTGGGTCATAGTTCATCACAAAGGGAGCTGCTGAGTGGATTGATTCTCCAAGGGAAAAGGTGGATAAACACCCCTCCCAGAGTGGTATCACCCAGGACCATCTGGAGCAGAAAGAGGAAGAGCTGGGAAAGTCCTATGCCCGACCCACCCTGTCTATTGGCCTTGGATGTGAGAAGAGGAGGGGCTAAAAGTATTTAAACTGGGGGGTGCCAGGCCCCTTTTCTTCCCTCCCCCATGGGCCATTTGGATCTGTCCACCAGGAAGTTGCAAGATCCCAGCCACGTGGATTTACTAATATAACTTGCAGAGGGGAAGATGGGCGCCGGTGTTCTGTAAGTAACCCCTTACCCATTGCTCTGTTAGTAAGCCCAAGTAAACTAGCTAGAATCTGTTAAACTGTGAGTGGAGAAATTTGTGTGCTTGTTGCGAGGCCTGGGGAGACTTTTTTGGGGGTTGCAAGGCAGGGAGAGAGAGGCAAGTTAAGTTGGTCTGCCTCTCCCAAAGAGAAATTTTAATAACAGGAGCCCAAGGTATGAACTCAGGCAGAAGCTGAAGCACAGGCCATGGAGGAACACTGCATACTGGCTTGCTCCCTTGACCCATGCTCAGCCTACTTTCTTATACAGTACAGAACAGCCTTGGGGGCGGGCGTGGCACTGTCCACAGTGTGGCTGGGTTCCACATCACCCAAACAAGCAGAACTGTTTTCAAAATGAGTAGCACCTTCCAACTAATGGTCCAGATAAAAAGAAGTCCAATGAAACAAATCAGTATGTTACTGTATGCCTTTGTTTCTCCCTAGTGCTGCAGCCATTGTCCACTGCCAGCTTCTTCAGCCTTCCAACATGGACTTGATACCATTGGCTCTCCAGGGGGCTCCAATCCTTCAGTACCAGATTAAGACTACCTAGACACCCAGCTCTGAGGACCAAGCAACTACTGATTTCTCTGTTTCTCTAGCATGTTAGAGAGCTGTTATCAGACCACCCCGCCCCCATCCTGTATACCAGTCTTACAAATCCCCTTTTATAATGCTGACTTTGTTTCTCAAAAAAAAAACCCACCAAATACAAAGAGTTTGAATATAAATAAATGCAACCAATTCTGCTTCAAAATAATTCAGAAACCTGTAAGCCACCAATAGCTAACATTCTATGTAAGTTGGCAAGTCATTGTTAACTATAAAAAAAAAAGTACATTGATGTTTTTGAAAAACAATGTGATGAATGAACTTAATTATTTGATCCTTCAGTAACTAAGCAGTCAACATCAAAGCCTGGGGAAAAAAAATTTCTAAAAGCTTGGTGACATTTTCAGGTTGAATATGGGTAATGGGTCGTCAACTTGAACCCTGATTTAAGTCTTCTTGGGTTCTGTGCTGTTCTCAGCTCTTGACTTTTCATGGGTTCAGGTCTGTACGCAGACAAGTACAAGTACAACTTGGACTAGGAATTAAACCAAATTAACTGTCCTTGACCTTCCATGCTTTCTCTTCCTCCTTTAACATTAAAAGCAGAGCTGTACCAAGAAACAGTTGTTTGGTAACTTGAATTCCACTTATTAGACCCAAGTCTCTTCAGGTCTGTCCACCCATCAACTCATCTTCTCTCTCATTCTTAAACACAGAGCATAGCACTGGGAGTCATAAAATGTTCAGGGTACTGCAGTAATAATAGTAATAAGTGCCAAAATTCTGACTGATATCTCTGGCAGTCAGGTGCATAAGGTTTTCTTATTTCCTACTGAAACAAACTTCTTAATAACGTAGGTTGCCATTTCATTTATACAATCATGTAAGACACTTGGATACATTGCTCTGTGATGATTTCAGCTTCTCATCATGAGGCAAGAGGGCTGCTGTAGCCCCAGTTATTCCTTCTTCACCTCAACCCTGAAAACAAACAGGAAGAGAGACTGTTCTCCTAGACACATCTAAGTTCTTTTTGAAACAGGAACATTTCCGCCAAAAGCATCTAAGAGACCTCTCCCAAGTCACACCAGGAAGAGGACAGTCTTATTCTATCTCTTGGCCAAGGTAATGGGATTGTTAAACTGACTTAGTCCTATTAAGTTTCATCTCCTCTAGGAATGAAGGAAGTATTCCACCACACTGAGCACCTTATTCCTCAACACCTAAACAAAAATCTCACTCTTTTATCTACAAATAAAGAGAGGGCTCTCTTAGCGAACATTGTCTACTCCAGATAGACTCTGTTAGTATTCTCACTGGAAAAAAAAAAACGAAGAAACTGAGGCTCAGAATTCAGTGGATATCTGGAGGTCACACAGCAAGGATATGGCAGAAATAAGTTTTGAATTCTGTTGGCCTCAAGTGACTTTGGAATCAGTCTCTTGTCAATTGAGTTATGTGGTCCTTAATCAGTATGAGATTTGTCATGCAATCTGCAGAGAATTCCAGTATTCTTCATTTCTTTTCTGCAGAAAATTCTTCTAGAATCATTAAATGACAAAAGAATGTGGGACTTGGGGAACTCCCAAAAGAGAATGAATGCAGGCCTACATTCTCCCATCACTCTAGGCATGGAGAGATACCTCAGGACAGTGAGGCTGGGGAGCAGAGCTATATGATGCGAACTTGGGCGGCTGGTCATTTCCCAGTTGGAGAGGTCTCCCCAGGCTCAGGGAGAGGGCTCGGCACTCAAATATCAAGCTCCTGCTTTTGAAGCTGTGCAGTGGAGATGGTAGCAAGACAATGTTCTTGGAACCACAAGCCCCTAGAGCCCTTGCACCCAGAAGTGAAGACACAATGGTTGCTTATTTTCAGCATCACTGTGTGGAACAGACCAATACAGCAGTAAATCAGAGCCCTTAGGCCTGCTTTCAGTCCACTTTTGTCCCAGCATTGCATCCTTGGTGATGTTCTTCACCCTAACAGTCTTCAGTTCTTGGAGAACAAAAGCCTGTGACCCACATCTGCCCACATCTTGTGCTTTTTAGATTATCATTCAAGGTCTTTGATCAACTTTTTCCCCTTTCTCCTGTGTTTTTTTTAAATTTGCTTATAATTCATGTTGAAACCTGGTTGCCTACATGTGTCTTCTTATTAGGTTTCCGATGATCATATGATCTATGTTGAGTCACTAATTATATTCCCCTCATTCACAAAAGTATTCAGTAAATGTGACTGTTCAGGCCAACTGTTTGCACATGTGGGCACGCACATGCATATACACTCAAACTTAGACAGCTGGCTAGACCATTAGATGTACAACATAGTGCAAATTCAAAGAGTGAAATAAACTGTTGATATTTCTAAATCATAGAAGTAAATAAATGTAAATTTCAGACAGCATTTTTTGAGGGAAAAATTGATATACAACAACAAATCAGAAACCATAAAAAGAAAACATATAGAGGAACATAAAAATCAGATATACGAAAATCCTTGTATCCTTGTGACAATGAAGGGTGAGAACATGCAAACACATCTTAGTAAAGACCAACGGCACAAATAAAATGGGCCAAGTTTTAGAACAGCTAACTCAGACAATAACATAGTTCCAAATACATGTGTAAGAAAGAGGTCGGCATTTTTTTGAAATTCAAGGAAGATAAGTGAAAATTAATTAACAGTTCCTTTACCTCATACTGAAGAGGAAACGCCCAGGTAGAATGTCTATGTGAGCAAGGGTTCAAGGAAGTGTGTTTCCTACAGAAATGAACCATAAATTGGGTAGGCTTTTCCATGTCCGCAATCTGGTGTTATGGACATCATAGTAAAACGTTTTAAATATGGACTTCTAAGTCTTCAGTTTAATTATTTCATCTTTGAGGATCTACCTTTACTAAATCATTAGCAAATAGCCACCTGAAGAATTTTATATTGCACCATTGTTTAAAACAGAAAAATAAATAACCTAAGTATTCACTAGACAGTTGAATTATTTATGGCACAGAGCAGTAACTGGAGTGCAGTACAACTGTTTAAGTGGAAAGAAATAAAACTAATTTTATAGGAAATACTTGCAATATATCATTATTAACAAAATGATGCTCAAGTGAAGAGTGGTGTGATAAGCCAGAGGGAAATGTATTGGCTCAAAAACCTACTGATAAATACACATACAGTATCTGAAAATGAATGCATGAAACACAGTGCCAGACAGAAGAAATGAATGCATGAACATATTAGAAGAAACACAGTGCCAGACAGAAGAAACTTCCTTTCAAGTTGTTGGTCAGGGTAGTCCAAAAGACTCCCAAAATAACACAGACAAACTGCCACAGACCCTGATTGCCTCCTAGAACTTGAAGGTAAAACACTATTGCTAAAGAAGGGCATACTTTAGACACAAGACATAGAACAATGAATCTGGAACTGACCTGGAAGCCTCCTTCCTGAAGACTAGCTCTCAAAGTTCTAGAGGGTACTATACAAGATGCTAATGGAGAAAATCAATCAATGGTCTGACTCCAGCTGTAAAGCCTAATAACTGCAACAATGACCAGCACAACAAACTGTAACAGTGCAGTGGTATCACTTTTACTGTGAGGGTAATCAACAGGTATCTGATTGGACTTAAAGCCCTCTTATTGGGAGGGAACTCATGGATAGCACTATAAACACAGCCAAACACATGTGGCCGGAGAGATGATAGATCCTAGAGAAAACACCATCTCTGTCAAATCCCTAGACAATGAAATTTCTTACCGTATGCTAAACACGAATTCTTATATTTACAGAACAGTATACTATTCACCACTCATCAAAGAAGCTTCTTTTGCAACAGAGGCAATTACAGAGTTTCACATACATAGAATATATGTCTGAGAGCTGCTCAGCCCTAAATGACACATCTAAAGGGAAACTACTATACCTAAGTCTCATGGAACATAGCAGAACGGGGTAGAGAGAATGATAATGCATCCCTCAGCTCTCACCAGTGAAGCTTCTTCATACAACAGAGTGTGATGAACACAGAAGGCCACAACTGGACAAGGTGCAGAGAATAAGAGTCTGCAGAGTGCGTGTCCCTGGACGGGACTCCTATACTAAAATCTCACCCACATGGCTCGGAAACCATTGTGGAAGGGAGGGTGGAAAGACTGTAGGAGCCAGGGTTGGTGCATAAGCATAGGAAATAAAGTCTTCCAGGCCTCTAGGAACTTGCTCATATGACCTTGCAGAAATGGTGAGAGCATGCACAAGACCTATGCTGACTCATCAGACAAAAATCCATATGGAAACATAGAAATGGGCAGCAAGGCCCAACCTTAGCAAAGGAACTATTGGTAACTGAATACTGCTGGGTGAGCAAGAGTTGATCTTTAAGGGAATGACTCTAGATAGGCTAACTAGACTCTAGTGGACGAACTTGCACTGAGGGACATTTGGGTATAAAAGCTTGACTCAATAGGCATATATATATATATATATGACAGAATGTGGGAACTGGAGAGATGGCTCAGTGGTTAAGAGCATTGTCTACTCTTGCAGAAGACCTGGGTTTGAATCCTAGCACTCCAGTTCGAGGGAATCCAACACGTTCTTCTCGTACAACATGAATACATAGACTCATACATGAGGTGATAAACTCATACACATTAAATAACTTGTTAAATGGATGCTTAAAAATCATATATGACAGAATGTATGAAATCCAATGGCAGTACAGGAATGACTGTAGGAGGCTGCGGATGGGGAAGGGAATCTAGATTAAGATTTATTGTATGAAATACACAAAAATCCAATTAAAATATACATTAAAACTAAAGAACAAAAATAAAAAATGAAATGGAGGTAGGCATATAAACACAATAAGAGTGAAGGATCCTTTGCATGCTGTTGCCTTTTCTTCGCATTTATAACAAAAGTGAACGACCTTTGTGCCCTACCCATCTCTCCACACTCTCTTCTCTAATGATCCTAAAATGTTCCCTGATCTTCCCAGGGAGAATATTCCTGCTATGAAGCCCCAAAGCCCTTGTTGCCTATAAAATATTTATGAAATCCCTCAAGGACTATAGGGTTTGTTGATGTTGATACTGTTTTCTGTGCCTGCTCAACATCCCCACTAGACCACGAGCTTCTAAAACTCCAGAAATGATATCTGTGCTTTCTACTCTTTATAAAATACTTTGCAATATCATCACATAGGCTTTCTAAAACACTGCATGAAAAATAGCCCTGCAAATGCAGCAACATTGGCGCCTTTCTTTCTGGGAGGGAACGGAAACTCCAGCTGCAATGACACACCTAGTTTATGTCAGAGGCAGACTAAACTCAGCTTTGCAAGCCCGTGCTTCTTCTCATTCTCCCCCAGAGTGGGAGCAATATCAACTGCATTGCATGCAGCTTGGATTGGTACAGAAATGGTACCCTACAGCTCAGGTCTTCCAGGTTGTGGTATAGCTTCCTCCCACATTGACTGTGACTTGAGATGTGACTTGCAAATATGCCAACAAAGACATAGAAAGTGATCTTACCTTTGTGGGACACTGCCACAGCTTAAAAATATGTATCATCTAACCCCAGGCAGGATGCTGGTTGAAGACAGATAATCAGGTGATCCCCAGGCCAAGACTTAAGCTGCTCCATCAAACTCAATTCAAACAGAATAACAAGCAAGTAGAATGACCTAGTATGAGTAACACATACCTACAGTCACCTACCTGTCCCCCAGCAGGTGCTCTGTTATTCTCTGGGCATCACAGAACGTGCCTAAGTATATCACAGCAGTACTGCACAGAGAATCCTTGACTTCAATACCTTTCTCCTCCTGAATATGACCATCCCCTGACGATCACAAGAACCAGTATATATGTGCTAAAAGCTTATTGCAAGACCTACTAACATGATCTCTTTTTTTCTTAGTTGGACAGATGGAGATAGCTATTCTAAGACTAAGTCTGAGTTAAATTCTCTTTTTAAGATGAATGAAGCTCTGCTGTTGGACACTTCAACTAACTTTATATACACTATATAAGGTGGGCAAGATATAGAGCCATGCTTCAATATTATGGATGGCCTGGTAAGCGCTGACCAGCTCTGTGTTTCTGAAGTCAGAGGAAGAGGTAGGGGTCAAGTGACAATAAGCATATGCCATATATTCTGTATATTCACCTGTTTACTCAAGCAAGAGCTTTAAGATCAACATCATAAAAGTCAGAAGTCTGCCAATGTCACTGTAGGCAGTGTGGGATCTGGGCCTGACTTTCTTCATCTGTAAACTGAAGACTGTGACAACTGTCCCTTCCATGAATATTATAAGAGCAGATGAGACAGCATCCACAAAAACAGTCTTCAGAGGAAACTAATAATAATTACAATTGTGTAAGAGACACTGCAATCAACTCAGGCTTACCAGAATGTGATACACATTTCAGAGTTTCATTTATATTATTTCAATAGAACAGTAACTTAGTTATTTTAATATCAGTCTAGCTCTTTCAGCATGAGTAAAATTTCACTTTGTGTAGAATTCTATTCTGAAAAGGTATGTGTATTGGGAACCTTATTTGTAGTACACTTTGAGGAATAAGCTTTATAACCCAATGGGAAAAAAGTATTTGAAGTATAGAGCATTTTGCAAAACAAAATGTCTGTCAATAAAATTTTGCAAATGAAGTCTTTCCTAGAACTACAGCATGTTTATTTTTGTCCTGAACTAGAACATTGGCTGCTTTAATGGGTAAACATGTCAGGTCCCTGTGACTTAAAGGAAACTTTCCTTAAACAAAGAACGCAAATGTAAAACATTTCTAGCAATTAAAAAGAGCTTATCTCAGCATACATGATGGTGCACACCTTTAATCCCAGCCTTCAGGAAGCAGAGGCAGGCAGATATCTGTGCAACTGAGGCCAGCCTGGTCTACATAGTGAGTTCCAGGGAGACTGGGACTAGGAAAACCCTGACAAACAACAAAAAAGTGTTTATCCTTGATAGGATACCTATATCAAACTTCTGCCTCCCAAGCCTCAGAGATCATTAGGGAAGGGAGACAGAAAGATATTAAGAGCCAGATGTGGTCGATGCTGTTCCTAAAATTTTTTTCTTGGGAGAGGCAGACTAAGCTTAGTCCCTCCTTCCCCAGGTCCTACAATAAACACACAAATTTCCCAACTCACAGTTAGGCAAATTCTAGCTAGTTTACGTGGCTTACTAACAGAGCAGTGGGTGGGGGGTTACTACAAAGCATGGGCGCCCTCCTCCCCTGCATAAGTTACATTAATGAATCCACAGTGAGGCTTGGATTTTGAGACTTCCTGGTGGTCAGATCCAAAGGGCCAAAGGGGAGACAAAAGAGCTCCTTCCTGGCACCCTTAGTTTAAATGCTTTCAGCCCCTCCCCTTCTCACATCCAAGACCAATGGACTGATGGGGAGGGGCATAGGACTTTCCCAGCTCCTCATCTTTCCATACAAGGCGCTCCTGGGTAAATACCACTCTCCCAGGGAGGGGTGCTTGTCCACAGCTCATCAGGCTTGTCCCTCAGAGAATTAATTTACCCTACAGATGGCCACAAGGAAACAGAGTTTTCTAGACAGCTGATCAATTATTCATATGAACTCACAGCAATAGCGACAGCATGCACATGTCCCATGGAAGCTCAAACCAGACAAAAGTGAGGAAGTAGGTAAGAAGCTCCAACACCACCTAAGGAAATTGTGGCAACAGATGACTTCTAGGAGGGACAAAGACAGTCTCTTTCAAATATGGGATTATGGGATTCTTGGTAGGTTAAATAGGCTCCAGTAGATGATCCCACACTGAAGGACATTTATATATATATATATATATATATATATATATATATATAGAGAGAGAGAGAGAGAGAGAGAGAGAGAATAGAATACATAATTATTATAGAATATATTAAATTAGGCAGGGGCACTAAGGGGAGGGGGAACCTAAATATCATCAAATTATATTATATGAAAATTACAAAATTTCAATTAAAAAAAAGATTGTTCCAAATAAATCCTTAAAAAGTGTTTGTTTTCTGTACCTAGTTCATCTTTATCTTCCCCAGTAGACGATGAACTTCTAAAAGTCCAGAACATAATCAGCCGAGGATCCTAGAGATTTGTTAAGAAAACATCTAACAGTTTTTTTCTAGAATTTTCCCATTTTCTCCTCAAATCATAAGGAAAATAAACACCCATGTCATTTTTCTCATCTTAAATGCTTAGTTTAATTCATAAACTGAACAAAATAAGGAATGACCAAGCACAATGTAGATAGTTCAGACCCTCTGCTCTCCTTTCTCACACGCTGTGTCTTCAGCATTATTTGTAAGTTCATATTGAGCACTAGCGTGTAGCTTAGTAGTAGAGACCTTGCTTAGTCTGTGCAAGACTCTGGGTTCCAATCCCATCATGCCATTAAAAAATATAATAATAAAATAAAGATTAAAAAACTCATGTCAAATAAATTTTACTTTTACGTTGTATTCCGTTCTTTTAATGCTAATGGAGCTTCTTACCTACTTCCTCATGTCTAGGCTAGGATTCTTTTTTCTGGTTTGAGCTTCCATGGGACATGTGCATTTTAATGGGTTTTGGGGTGTGAAAGAGAAACAAGGAAAGAGAGAGTAAGAGAGAGAGAATGCAAGTGAAAACCAGAAGTTCCATGCTTGCTCTACCTCCTTCAAGACATGTTTTATCTTTAGCCTAGAACTCACCAATTCAGCTAGACTGGCTGGTCAGTAAACCCCAAGGGATCCTCCTGACTCTGCCCATCACTGAGATTACAGGTTTACACCACCACACTAAGCCAACAACAGTTTTAGTTGGGCTCTGGAGATCAACCTCAGGTCCACATGGTGACAAGTAAGCTCTTTACCACTGAGCCCACTGGCCAGACCCTTCAGATTCCCTTTTCTTCTTGGACAAATGTAGTGGAACACAAGTTTCCAAACATCACTGAATGCAGTTTTGCAGCAGCGAGATAATATAAGCTTTGTCTTCCGTAGCGTCTACCGGCCTTAGGAGGGCGGTTGTGGAGATTATCTGCATTGTCTAGAGTTTGAGGAGTAGGCGATCCAAGCCTGGAGAGCTCACTCCAGTTCTATGAAAGTCAACACAACAAACCCAACTGCCTGGGCTTCTACATGGGTGTGGCCTGCTATTTTAAGCCTTTGAAGACAGTGAAAAGGGGAAACAGGGAGAGGACTTACAGAATGAAGTGGTTAGCAAGCAACTGCTGGGCTTGACATATTTGGCTTGCCAAGTCAAAACTTGCAAGGGATTTACTGGAAATTTGTGTTCCTGTCCCCAACTCAGCTGCCATAGCTGTAGCTGGGTACAGTTCACAGTGAACTGAGCCCACCTCCCGAGGGACCTGTGCCTACCCGTATCTTCTCTAATGTGCCAGGAGCTTTTTGGAGGACCTGAACAATGGAACAACTTGAAGCAACTGGGTCTTTTATGGGGAAGAACAAGGCATTTTGAACCGGAGTGAATGTGTATGACCCTGAGTTTGGCCTGATGTGCAGATACGACCTAACTGAGGGAAAGAGGCGGAGGTTGGAAGGAGAGTGTTTGGAAGGGAATTTAGCAGTGTGTTCCCCTGAAGAGTTGGGTGGGACAGGAGCAGGAAGCCTATACCTTGTGCCCCACATGGTGAAGAAGAACAGACCTTCCTGCGGACAACACTGCAGCTTTTCCAAACCTTCCAGTGGCCCCGATGGAAGTTATATTCCATCAGAAACTTCTGAGAACCTGACCCTCAACGGAGTGCTTCCCAAAACCTACACCTGGTGCCCCAGTCCTTTCACACTATTTCTTCTTGTCTGAATACTCGTTTTAAACCGAAACCCAGTCATGAGTTGTTTGTTCAGTTAGGGAGGAGATGTTGCTTCATTTCAAAGCTGGAGCAGAGTTTGCTGCCCTACTGAGAGGACAATGTGACACTGGTGAGTGAAGGAGTCTGTTCTTGGAAGGCTATTGATCAGCAAACCACGTTGAGTGAATCTCTGCGCTTGCTGCTTAGTCCCCAGTGCTATGTTGAAAGCACACAGTGAGCCAGAAGAAAGGAACCATATAATTACCAATTATCATACCCAAAATACAATGTTTCTTTTCTTATATGGAAATTATTCTGTGGGTGAGGTGGGAGGAAATAAATACATAAGAGTTAGTCAACCAAAACGAGGAACTGAGATAATGGGGTTTTAATGGAAAATAATTATAGTTAAGCCCAACTGTTCACCCCAAAATAGGTCAATCTCTCAGGCCCTGCTTGTAAAAATCACCATGGCACATCCAGCACTAGAAGCAGATTTCTGATGTGCTGCTTTTCTTCTCAGATGTAGGTTTGAATGCTGGTGATGGCTGGGGTTGGGCAGGGCATCAGTTGTAAGGAACTTGGCTCCTGAGGTCCGTGTGGGAATATACTGACTAGCTCACAGGCTACTCTGAAGCTTTTACTCCTGGACAATAGAGCAAAAGTCAGGGCAGCAAAGAAGTTCATTGCAAACTCAATATTAAACTCAAACCATGTTTTCTTATTCCTTTGACAGGGAGAAAATACGCAGGGGGTTAGTTAGAGATGTACAAGTTCCACATTGTAGACAACCCTGGGCACCCTACGTTCAGCAAAGGGGAACTCTGGTCTTTGAAAAAGAGCACTCTAATTGTTGCTTTCATTTCTTCAAACTAGCTCCACTAACAAAACCTCATGATATAAAGACTGTAGAAAGATGTCAAAGAAAACTTGAAAATAGATACCTTTGATTTCTTTTCATTGAGAAACACCAGCAAAGCAAACCTGAGACTTGCCTGGTACCCAGCAGGACTTCATATTCTCTAAAGTAATCAGAGAATCTGTTATGGATTTTCTGTTCTTTCCACCTTCCTGTGTGATCTCATTCACAGCAACAATATCTTTCAAGTAGAGGTGGGTCTCCTCAACTTTACTGACCACCTCTAATCTTGAGTACCAACGTTTCAAAGGCCACCAGCTGCTTCCCAGTGTCATCCTATCTAGCCTAATCTTATCCCATGGAATGTGTGTACCCAGTGGTTTCCCCAAAGTGCATTCAGCCCCAAGCATGTTTGGTGCAAACCTACAGTATCTGGTTCTTCCAGAGCTCTCAACTCACTGGATCAAAACCAGGAAATGATTATATGAGAGTCAACTGCTGCTTCAACCATGTTATATACTGTCTCATTCTGTAAATTACTCATTTTTAGATATGAAACTCTGGCTCAATCCATACAGGTCCAAAGTTTAAGTGAATATAGTGTAGTGTTCAAAGCAGTCCATTTCCGATGTCCACAGAAGTCTAGACTTTAAAGTTCTAGGAGAATGGAGCTGTGATGGAAGTAGTTGAGGTCCTCTTTCCATCTCTTCTGTGTGTGTCCTCATTCACGGTTGGCCTGGACTTGCAGAACAGAAAGTTATCTGGGTAAGCCTGTCATGTAAATAAAGAAATAAAGGCATAAAGACCTGAATGCAAGAATTGGATCTTTGAGGGAACCAGACTTTGTATCAGGAGGCAAAACAAAGAATAGTGCTTGTGTGAGCACACTCCTGTTGTCAAGGAATAAAACATTGACCAGATTCCCAGAGGATAGAAGAATGGTAAGTGGAAGAAAAACTGTACAGACTAAAATGTGTTATGGTTATAGCCATGGTTTGAGGGCTAAACAATACATATTTCTATCATAAAGTGCAAAATGAAAGCCAAAAGAAATTATGAACCGTTAAGTAAAACAAGGCCCCTCACACTCCAGCCTTTCCATCTCATCCATGTTGTTTTAGAAGCAAACACTCACTCTCACCTTCTTGTTCATATAGATACTTTCAGTGTTTTTCACCATCGCACATACATGATTTTGAGCTCACCTCTGATGGATCGATATTTTAGCTCTGATTATCTGAGATTCTTTTTTTTCCCCTCCTATTATCTGAAAACCTTCCTCAAAGAAAAGTGAATGTTGCCATGTGTATGTGGAAGAATGTCTAATTGTTCACTTGGAAAGTCAGGGTTCCATGTTAATGAAAATAGTATAAGATCAATAGACTCTTTTAGCATCATAATAATAGATACGGTGTGAAAATAGAATTAAAGAATGAAGCACCTGCAGATTCAGGGTTCCATGATGACTGAAAGTACAGTAATGCTCATCAAATTTCTTAATAAATTATGTCAAGGAAAGTTTACCTTTGAAGTAAAAGACTGAAGGTAGGTGTACGGTTTTAAAATTCTTCTGTCCTTTATTTTTAGGGATTGACTTATAGGCTTAGAGAGATTCTGTGTGCTATTACCATGCAGACTGCTCATCCAACAGAATGGAAACAGAGAGGGGTTCCCTCAGCATGAGCAATTTCTAATTAGAAAATAGTTCTGACGTTTGCAAAAAGAAAAAAATGTAAAGTACACTTGAAAAATCATAATCTGAGACCCAGTGCAATTTTTCATGATGTAATTAAGGTTGGGCAAATAACTGTCTGTTTGATTAACTTAGGGTCAAACGGGTAGACTTTCCTTTAAATTAATGGTTGAGATACTTGATTTTAAGATACAAAAGCTTGTGATTTAGAAGAGCTAAATTTCTGAGTAAATTTAGGAGGGAGGATATACAGGAATTTTTCACGATGCTAGAAATTGAAAGGACAAAAAGCTTGTGTAAGTTTCCCCCGTCAATTTATTAAAAAGTGTGCAAATTCAAATTTAGGTTATTTGATAACAAGTTTAAAGTTCCAGAATTTCCTAGGACTGGAGAGATGGCTCAGCAGTTACAAGGACTCAGGTTCAGTTCCCTACTCCATTGTGATGGCTAACAGTTGTCTATAACTTCAGGTCCAGGGTATCCAATGTCCTCTTCTGACATCTGTGGGCACTGCACAACATGGGTACACTTACATACATGTAGGCAATACACTGATACACATAAAATAACATAATTAAATGTAAAAATATTAACAAAAAATCCCAGAACTTCCTGGGCACAGTGGCACACACCTTTAATCCCAGTGTTCAGGAGGCAGAGGCATACAGATATCTGTGAGATAGAAGCCAGCCTAGGTTACAGAGGAAGTTCCAGGCTAGCTGGGACTGCAAGGAGACCTTGTCTCAAAACAAACAAAAAAACAAACAAATAAATCTCAGGACTTTATGAATGAGAACAATATTAATTCATCTTTTGCATTAAACTAATATCAGATTGTCTGATAAGCATAAAGAACCATCAAAGGCTGCTATAATGAAAGAGAGTCCAAGTCTTAGTGATGCTGAGGAGGCAGCTGGCAGCTTAAGCAGCATCTTACACAATACAAGGCTTATCTGTTGGAAATCAAAATTTGCAATAATAATGTTGTGGCCAGGCCTATATTAGCCTAGAGTACGATTGGAAACTTCAGTCGTTTCTACTAAGTATTAAACACAAAGAAACAAAATATTAATGCCAGTTCTTTGTTTCATTGCTATAATGAAAAGTTTCCTCAAAAAAAAGTGAATGTTGCCATATGTATGTGGAAGAATGGCTAATGGTTCACTTGGAAAGTCAAGGTTCCATGTTAATAAAAATAGTATAAGATCAGTAGATTCTTTTAGCATCATAATAATAGACATGGTGTGAAAAATAGAATTAGAGAATGCAGGTTAACTATGTAAATAAAGAGGATTATTTCATTCATAATTCTGGAGATTCAGGGGTATTGGGGATCCCTGCACTCGGTACTAGCCAGAGAGGTACCGAAGGGTCTCCATGGTTGTGGGGGTGGAATCAAGCCACCGACTGCGGGAGCTGGGTGGGAAGCAGGCTAATCTGGTGGCACAGCAAGCTGTTTATTGAATAGGTGCAAAAGCTCTTATAGGTCTGGATAGCCAATGACCTTAAGGGGTGGGATCCTGAATACAGCCAATAGTAAGTTTGTCCCCAGGTAAGCAGGTTCTTTCTAGGTGCTGAGCAGAATCTGGTCTCATGACTAGCCAGAGCAGAACGTCATGCCCACAGGAGCCATTCCTCTATTCCTCCTAGCAGGTGGCCTGGCTAGGCCCACCTTGCATTTTGCCCAACACAGGGGTATGATGATGACTTCAGGTTAGCTCTAGTCAGGTCCTCATTGCAGATGATGGTGTCATAACAGAACACATAAGGAGGATAAGATCGCACTAACAGCAAGAATCGGACTTATTCTCTTAATACCTCTTTCCTTGGAATGAGGAGATAGCTCAGTTGGTTGACCACCATGAAATCAAGAGAACCTGAATTTAGATCACCAGAATCCACATAAAAAGTTGGGTATAATGGTGGATGCCTGTAACCACAATACTGGGGTGGGAAAACCAGACAGATTCTCTGGACCACATTGGCAGCCAGCCTTGCAGAGTCAATGAACTCCAAGTTCAGTGAGAGACTTTGACTCAAAAAACTAAGGTAGAGATGTCTGAGAAAAATATCTGATGTTGACCTCCGGCTTTGCATGTGCCCAGGAACCCATATACACAAGTGCGTACATCCGCATGAACATGTACATACAGTCTCCATCTCTCTGTCTCTCCCTGTCTCTCTCTCTCTCTTCTAAGAACCTAAAGGCTCCATGAGAGCTACCTTACTCTTCTGAAGGCAGCTCCCCATGTAACCTGAAGACTTCCCACTAAGCCTCATATCTTAAAGGTCCCACCAACCCTCACACTCCACACCAAGAACCAAGCACCTGACATATGATCTATGGTAGACAGTCTCAAGCCACTGTAACCATATCTGCATGTTTTCCCCACATCCTTCAGAGCTGACTTAGTCATTCTGCATGCTTCTACCACATCCTTTAGATTCAGCAGTGGTCATGTCTTGGAAAGTGGAACCGCATTAATTCTCTCACACTCTAAATTTCTGTATATACTTCTAATGTGCAAGTGTGCAAGGAAGGCAATGATGAGGATTTTAAAGGCAAAGACTGCTGCTCTGGATTTCTCCAAACACTGCACAGCAGGAAGCCCATCATTAGGAGTCATTAGCCTTATTAATTTAATTAACATGGCACAGACTTTGATGCATCCCAAGTATTATAGGTTCTGTGGATGGATTTTTTTTTTCGTCTCTTTCTTTTCCCTGGCAAAAGGAGAAAAAAATACATTTGTCTATTATCCAATAAGAATAATAAAGATGACAAAACCATTTGGGGGTAGAATTTTGAAAAGTTATAGTACATGAAATTATAAACACAGAATCTCTGGGAGTTTCAAAGTTGAGATAATCCTATTTCAAGAAAGAGTTTAAAACCAAACTACATCATAGGAATCAGACAGTATAGATTTTTCTTCCTACTGTGTCAGAAAAAGAGCAGAAAATACAAGGATCTTTGCTTAAAATCAGGGCATACATTATTAAATTCAAGTATATATCTTTTGGAGAATAATTCAGTGAAAAGAAACAAAGATTAGACCTACTTTTTAAAATAAAATAAAGCAAATTCAGCAATGACCAACCTAGCCCAGTACTATACAGATCTGATGCAAATTCCAGAATTCTGATTTTTCCTGTGACTGTGAGAAGCTAAATGTTATCTATAACTGCTTAGTTAATTGGCTGCGGTCTCTTGTTTCTTTCACATCCCTCTCACAATCATGTGGCTTTCACCTTCAAGCAGATATTGTTTTGCATTGGTAAGTAAGTAGAAGAGACAGTGATCTGGCAATGACTGTGGTTAAGAAGAATCACTTTGCACAAATGTGCATGTGCACGCACACACACTGGCAAGTCTATGGCATCCATATGGCTGTGTCCTTGGCTGAACCACTGGAGAAAATCACAGCTTCACTAATTTTGTTTAATATTTAAGAAGGTCATCCTTGATAAGTGCACTATCATATTTTAAATTTCAAACTTTACCTCAAGGTCTCAGAGTGGTTCGAGTTGACTGTAAGATTTGCAGTCTTGTTGGCACAGCCTGGTGGGTAAGAAAGTGACATTTATTACAATGTCCTTGTGTCATTCCTGAGGAAGTTCCATGCAAAATGTGGCACCTGACACTAGTTATAAAACTCACTTGCTTAAAATTTTTGTTTTTATAGAAATCCCAGTCCCTGTGACTCACTAGTTATGTATGCTCCTCTGAAACTTAGTCCTTAAGAACACAATAAAATAAAGAAAGAAAAAAACAAAACAAAACAGAGCTGATGTGAACCAGGATGCAGTCTAGACCTTGTGTTCATATAATAGTAAGGATGCTCTATGTGCATGTAAAATGTATACATACATGTATTATACATACATGTATTATCAATTGAAGCCACAAAGGACAAGATGGCTAACTTACAGATATGAAGACATGCTTCTCAGTTTCCCTGTTTTAACCACCACATTGGGCACATGTAACATGGGTGTGGCCCAAGGATCATTGAGAAGGCAGAAGCAGAGCGCTGGACTTTCAATGCTGTTTTAACTTGGCAATGACATTATGTTTTTTTCCTCTGTGTTCCTAGCACCCATACAAGGGCACCTCGTCCCTGTGAGCTCTCAGTGCCATCGTGTTGAATGACTGAGTGACACAGATAACTAGTCAAGGGAGGGGCTGAACTGAACACAATTAGTTCATTTTAAACTAATTTGTTTTCATTAAAAAGTAACCTTTTTGAAGTTGGAATGATTTGTTACAGTAGCAAATCCCCCCCCCCCTTGAACGAGCATCCAGAAGAGACTACTCAGGAAAATAAATCTCTGATCTGGATGAGAGATTTCCAGTTCAGAAAGGAGGGTTCACCTTAAGTCATGCTAAAGAGAAGGGTGGAATGCCTAGTGCATCCATGAGATGGTGAAGTTTTCCTGACCAGAATCCCGACCTCTTAGAGCAGTTCTTGTGGATCTGGGTCACAGTCGTGGCTCTCCATAAGTTCTGCCTGCTTTTCTGAACTCTCTAGAAAAACATAATCTCTCCCTTTCCTCTCTGTGTCTCTGTTCTAAGGATGGTTTCCTAACAGTCTGGAATGTCCCAACACCTTGGATCTCTTTACTTTCTCTTTAAAACTCCCTTCTCCCTGCCGTGTGCCTGCCAGTCTGCCACGTGGCATCTGTCTGCCTCTATCAGGACTCTAAATGGGCATGGCTTTATGGCTTTTTCTCTTCTCCCCTCTATTCTCCTCAAGGCAAATGCTGAGATTCACATCTTGCATGCCCTGAGGATTTTTCCTTAAGTTATAATAATAAAATTGCCCTAAAGCTTCCATCTGAGTCCATTCTTAATTTCTTCGGTGAATGGGACTAAAAACCCAGAAGAGAATCCTGTTTCTCCCCAGTGTCAATTTGGCTGGAGGACAAGGAAGAACACAGAGAAAAGGTAAAAGTTGCACACGCATACGTGAGTAGAGAAGTGGTGTGGTTGCCTAGGGACGAGAATGCTTACAGATAGATGCCTTGGCCCCCTGAAATACTGAGAGACAATCCCCTCCATAGGAGAGAAAAAGAGCCAGCTATGGTAGAACATGTCTGTAAGCCTGATGTCTCCGAACTCAGAAGGCAGAGGCAGACAAGTTCCAGGCCCGCTGGGGCTGCAGGGGGACCAAAAAGGCCAAAAATAAAATAAAATACAAAGGATTGAAGGACAGGAAGATTTCCATTTGATTCCAAAGCAATCTGAGCATCAATACAAACTTGAGAAAAAGGCACAAACTTTGTCTAATAAGCACTGAAAATGATTGCACCTTTGGTGTGGAAATATTTTGGAAATGAATGTCCAGCTCAGGTACAGGAGATGGTTTTATCAGTCCAAGAGTGAAGGTGTCTTAGGGGTGGAGGAGCGACTCATTATGAAAAGTTTATATAAGAAAGTATCTACAATCACAATTAGGGTGGATTTGATATGTAAAGAAGGAACAAAAATCACGTCTTCATTCTTCGTCATTTATTGAATACTTAGGACAGAAGACAGCAGTAAAACAATAAAACATTCTTGACTTGCATCTATTTTATGTTCTTTAGAATAGAAAGAAATAAAAAAATCGTAAACTTAAATAAGAACCAACAAGGTGGCTCAGTAGGTAAAGGTATCTACTACCAAACCTAAGACAACCTGAGTTCAGTCTCCTCCTGTGACCCACATGGGAGAAGGAGACAACTAACTTCTGCATGCTGTCTTCTGATCTCCATACACCTATCATGGCATATCCACATGCCTCCCCTCAGTAAGGAAAATATATGTCATCTTTTAAAAGAAATAAATTTGTAATGCAAAAAGGGAGGCATGCAGGTGGATTTAGGGGGAGGCATGTCCAACCTGTGACCCACACACAGGCCCAACACCAAGTCATGAATTTAAAACATTGTGGATTATTTTATTCGGGGTAAGGGGACTTGACTGTGCTGTTTTCAAGGGTGGCCTGGGTAGAAACCATCATCATGCAGTGCCAAAAAGGAGGACATGTCTGGTAGAACATTAAAAACATAGAAAGAGAAATAATGAAGTGAGGAGAGATTACTAAGTGGTGGATCACTTGGCTAGCTCACAGAACACCCAATGCAGAAAAAGAATAAAGAAATAAGGGGAGAGGGAGCAGGAGAAGAGAAGATGAGAAGGGAGGAGAAAGAAGACAGATGGGTGATGAGGAAGAGTAAAGAGAGAAAGAGAAGAAAAGGAAGAGAGAAAGAGTGAGAGAAAAGAGAACAGAGTTGGGAGTGAGCAGAGGAGGAAGCTCGCGTCAGAGGGATTTGGAATATTTTTGCAGAGGGGGCTCAGGGAGATTTCAAGATCCTGTTTAAACCTGAGATTGTAAAGTTAGTTATTTTCTAAAAGCACAGAGATATAATCACATGAACACAGAAGGCAAAGGTCGTAGAGACTTAGGGACAAAGCTGGTGACCAGTGATGCTCAACTCTAATCGCTTAATGTGAAAGGTGGAAGCTTCAGGATCCGGAGTTCAGGATCATCCTCTGCTGCATAGGGAATTCCAGGTCAGCCTGAACTATATGAGCCTCGGTTTACAAAAACAAAACAAAATACTTTAGAGACGAAGTTCATAACCTTTCTTTTAAATATTGATATTTTCTTCACAAAACGTGATGTTCCTTCAAATACATTCAGGTGAGTTTATTCTGCTTAGTTTTTCTTCATGAAACAGTAAAGGATACATCGATATTCAGGATTCACAGGGGTTTCCCTTTGACTTGTTTGTTTCTTTGCTCTTTGGAGACAGGTTCTTATTTGGTGACCTAGCCTGGCCTGAAACCCACAGTCCTCCCTGCCTCAGCCTCTGCAGTGCCCTAAGATGCTTTTGCAGACTATTTCTTAAAATGTATCAATTCACTTCATCAAATGCCTACCTGGTAGCTGCTCTGCTTGCCAGGAACTGAGGCTAAGTGTGAGAGCTTCAAACTGTAAATCCAACCTGTAGGAGAAAGCCCAGTGACAGGGAGGGAGGAGAAGGTCTTAAACAATTTGAATAGATTATTGATGCAATATTATGAAAATACCTGTCTCAGACCTAGTTCAGAACAGGGTGGTAAAGAGGAGGAGCTCTAAAAGACCAGTGAAGGAGGCTGTCTCTGGCAGGTAGGGGCTGGAGAGATGGCTCAGCTGTTAAGAGCCCTGGCTGCTCTTGCAGAACACCCAGGTTCAAATCCTAGCACCCACATGGCAACTAACAACTGTCTGTAACTCCAGTTCCAGGGCATACAACACCCTCTCTGGCCTCACTGGTCATCGTATGACATAGGTACACACTTACAAACATGCAGGTATAACATTCATATACATAACTATTTGAATCGTTCTTGTGCCTCATATTTCTTCACTTTCTCTTTAAAGCTTTCTTCTCCCTGCTGTGTGGCTGCGGAGAAGTGTCTGGCCTCCATGTGAGCTCTAAACCTGCATGACCTCACGGCTTTTCTCCTTCACCTTCATCTCTTCCTCAAGGCAGCTGCAAGATTACCAGCTCGCCTACTCTGAGGATTTTCCTTAAAATTCTAATAAAATTTTCCGTTGTAAAAGAAGGCCTGAGATAACATCCCACTGGGGAGGCATTAAAAAAAAAAAGCAGAGAAATGTCCATTCTTAGTGAGATTCACTCAGGCTGGAGACTGAAGAACAACACGTGAGAAAAGTTTTTTTTAGAAATGCCCATCCCTCACTAATGAATGTAGGCCATCAGTTTGCTCTTTGGCTGTCATTCTGAAGTTCCTATGGTCTCCTACCTCAGAGCCACACAGATCTGAGGAGGCCATGCTCAAACATGGGTACAACAGCACATTTATGTTGCAGGGTTTTTCATATGATAAAATAATAATAGTAAAGATGCAACACATCCTCTTTGGTGGTACTGCTTTCCACGCTACAATGGGCTTGCTCCATCCTGGTAACTATAGATACTGGATGCACTGAGAGACAGCATGTCAGGTGAAGTGCTCTACTGCCATGTCTGGCTGCTGAGAAGTCTATCGGGATGTTTTGACTCGTGACCCTGAGTCTTCATCAGCTGATGAAGCTGAATTTTTTTCATCAGCTGATTAAGATTCAAGGTAACGAGTCAAAACATGCCAGGAGTGATCCCCAACAACATGGGAGACAGGATGCTAAGTTCTCCATGTGCGTACGTGTGTGCAGACAGACAGGAAGTGAACCACTGTCTCTTTGCAGACAGTGAAGTTCTTGTCATGAGTGAAAACGACAGTCACCAGGTGCCTCTAACAAAGAGAGAGGAAAGTTAGTTGATCCAGGAAATGGAATTGATTGCTTATACATTTAATAAGAGGAGGAGAGCAGCTCCATGAAATTATTTCATGAGCAAACACAATTGGAGAGAGAAAAAGAGTAAAAAAAAAAAAAATCACACAGGAAATTGCCATGCACAAATCTGAGCAGATTCTAGGAAAATCAAAATTCCAAATAGTGTGTGCTTCCTCTTGAACCAACAAATGCGCCTCAGAATGTTTTTGATGGCAACTGCATCTAAGCTGGAAGTTTCCAGAAATTTTCCACAACTGTTCTGCATTCTCTGGGCCCTTTGGCAGAGGAAGGAATATTGAGTTATACCAACAAAAGCATTTGATTGAATACTCTACCCCCTAAATATCAGATATATATGTATTTTAAATTTTATCAGGCCTCCATTGGAAACTACCTAATATTTGGACTGTGTTGCTTAATGTGTTAACTGATCTTATTTTGGTGTGGAGCGTATTGTCAGAGAGACCAAAAGCACACTGACACTTACTGCTACTGAGAACATTGTGTGGTCATGTGAGTGGAATGCTTGATGCTCCTGGAGACAGGGGACTTAAATATTTCCTAAATCAGCACTCCAAAAGCTGAGAAAAGATTGGACATAAAATCGTCTACATATCTGCCTAAGTTTATCTCTTCCCGTAGTTTGAAGTAAATCAACTTATAAGATCTGCTATGAAAAGCGTCCTTCTAAAGACGCAATCGATGCCAAAACATGACATGAGAGTCTCCGTGGCAAATGGAACACACTCAGTTGGCACCCCAGAGAACCTCAGTCATGATCCTAATGCCTTTGGATTGCCACACCTGAGTATGCAATGCTTTTGAACGGAAGATTCAAAGAGCAAAAACTCCTCCCATGTAGGATGAAGGGAACCTTCCACTTACAGCCCTGCTGATCTCCAGGTTCTGGAAGGGCTCAAACAGTTAGAGTTTTGTCTGAGGTCTTAGGGGGAAGGAGAAGCATACCGTCAAAGAGACATAAAGGGCCTCTCATCATCCTGGCTGTATCTTCCTTTCTTCCCCAGACTACTGTATCACTACTGTCCCAATACCCACCATTTCCACAAATTACTGTCACCAGCTTATTAGAATGACATCATTCCTACTATTCAATCTGGAACATGTTTCTTTGAGACATTGCTTCTTAAAGAGCTCCATATACATGTGCTCATAAAGGGTCTTAACTGATGAGCAATTTACTACATGATGCAAAACTTTCCTTGAATAGTCAAATCCTATGCCGAGGAAGATCCCTTTATAGTTTCATGGGCCTGTCTTCTCATTGGGAGCAAACATTTACTAACTATATAATTGGTGGCACAATTCTTCCATCGTAAACATTGTTATCAGTTAATTAAACTTGAAATGCAGCTTTGTTCCACGACATGTTTTGTCAGATTGTTTTCCTTATTTATTTATCATCATAAAATTCTACTTGGTGACTGGCAGCCTCTCAGCCCTCCAATAATAATATAAATCAAAACATAAGATTTTAGTCTTCAAGCAATTTCCTTTTGGTCTGAAAATATGAAACCAGATGTTTTTGGCATGCTAAAGATGCTTTTCATCTTTTTTTAGATTCTTTCAGTGCAGTCAAAGTAAATGCATTTTTAAAACCAACTTATGAAAGTTAAATTCCCTTTGTTCATCCGTGTGTAGTCTGGTTTGCATTGAGGCGGTGGCGTTGAGAGACCTTTCAGATAACATGCTGAATATTCTGGAGGAATTACACATGTGGGGCTAAAAGCTCAAAGGGCAACAGATAATGTATTAATAGCAGATCAGCAGACCATGAACCATGATTCACCAAAGGGTCTTCCCAAGCACTATGCCTAAAGTGGAGATTTGGGTTAGACAGCAGTCAATATGATCTTGACTATCTAGACATTATCTGCATGGGGTGCCTAATTTGTTCACATAGTTATCACATACTTGCTCCAACTTGAAGACGAGGGGCCCAAGAAAACATGGCCATTGGAATTTCCTACAACAGTGAATTTCATTTCAGTAGATATTACCATCTATCTCAGCCTAAGGCGATCACTAAAATGTCTAAACACTCCCAGATGGAACCTTCCTCACTGATATTAAAGAGATTTGATGTTACCGGAGAGACCCAGGGTCAGTGAAGAGAGCGGCACATGGGCTAATCTCATTTGTACACAGCCTCAGATGGCTATGACTTCCCTGGGCTATTTTGTGGTTTGGGTAAGGAACTCTTTGGACAGACTGAAATGCTTTGGGGTTGTGGATGGAATTATTTATAATCAAGGTCTCTATCTAAGCTTTGATGTGGTTGCACCAGTCTTAGCCCTCAGCTTCATTGCATAAATTCCATGGGACAGTGCACAGGACACATCTACCTGTTTACCTCTACCAGTCTTGGCAGTTTCTGTTTAGGAAGAGTGGCCCCTCCCTCACCTCTGACTCTGATTTTCAAGCAAGCTTCCACAGAAGTATCTTCCAAATACAATCTTCATGATCTATCAATTGTAACTGACTTTCATTCCTGCCATTCCCCAAATTTTCTGTGTCAAAGTACTCAATGGTTGCTCACAGACAAAAACCTGAATTCTTTCCATTGTCAAAATTTTTGCCTTGGATTGCAGTGGCCCTTTCTCCTTTCCAAGCTTATGCATCCTCAATTCACTCACATTAAGATTTGTAGTTCTCCTGTTCCTCTGACTTTCTTTCCCAGTATGTTCTGTATTTTCTGCTCCTGAGCTTCTTTGCCTGACTGATGGTAAACTTTGTAACTTGTGAGGCTTTGCCTTCAATATCCTCCATCTTCATTGCCCATAATTGTCTAGGCGTGGCATTGTCCATTTGCTGATGTCATCCATAGTTCTATTTTACTCCTCTGCAGAAGAGTTTGGCATCTGTTTGTCTAGCAGGAACCCCCACAGAAAAGCCATAGAGACACCTCAAAAAGCATAAAAACTTAACCAGACTTTGCTCCCCAATTATTATTTTCCAAAATAGCCAATTAATATGGGTCAGGTATCTGAGCCAACAGTCTGCTGGCCATCTATGCTTGCATCACAATTTATTCCCATGTCTACTTGTTCTACCTTTGAACTACTTTTGTAATTTCACACATTCTATTAATACCCAAAAAGAAAATACAATGTTTGAAAATATTAGGGGGATTTGCTTCTCTGGCATTGGGTGAGAACTATATCTGGATAAAGATTGTCACGATACCTGTCACATAGCATATACCTCATCTTTCCCTTCTCTGACTTTGAGGAACATGAGGAACTGGGAGCCAGAAGCTGAAGGAATGGAGGGAAAAAAATTACAAAAGGAGAAAATCTAGCAAGACAAGGAAAAAGGCACTTCTCCAAACTAACTTTTTGTCCTTTCTTTTTACTTTAATGAATTGTACTAAAATTCATTTGGTGCCTCAAGTTAGGAATTTTGGCGTTGAATTTCTTTGTCTTTTAGTTCTTGCTTTTCCTGGGCTCTCTGGTCCAATTAGATTCAGAATGCCAAAGTTCTACTTCGCTCAGATCTCCCGAGACTCACGTCATTACCATCACAGGCCCTTATTTTTTCCTAAGTCACGCATTGCTGCGGTGTGTGCTTTCGGTCTCCATGTGGGTCTTGGTTGCTTTTCTAGAGTCAAAAGCTGCTTGAAATCATTTTTCTGCTACCTCATTACTGTCAGAATAATGTTCAGTTCTCAGCAAGATGGGCAGAGTCCCAGCACGCCTTTGGTGTTTACCTCTGCTCTGATTCAGCATTCAGATGGCTGACTGATCTGTGTTCCTGGAGCAGATCACTTTCCTCCTTCCTTCTGCTAACGCTCCTTCTTTCCTTTCTTCATGTCTTCCTTTCTAACTTCGTCTGTTTGTCTCTTCTTTCTCTGAGGGGGATTGAACTCAAGACCCCTAGCACTTAACTATACTGCAAGTCAAAATACTTTCTTGATGTCCTCATTCTCATCATCCTTCACCACCTGCTGGTGAGTGAAGCTCCTTGATTGAGACACAGCTCCCTGATTCTTTACTACCTAAGTAGAACTAATCAAAGGCTACTTTTCTTTATTTCTTCCAGGACAATTTTTGCCATCTTCTTACCACGTACAGGAATGTATGATATTATGTATACCATCTCAGCAACTGGACTAGAATTTTTAAAGTTCCAGAATGGCTACTGGCTCTGCTTGCTGCTCTAATTTGTAGCCCAACTGCCTGGAAGTTAGTAGGCATGGTAGTCTGCACTGCACCCTTGTGAAGCAGAGTTGTGATGCAACTATTGCCAATTGTAGGGATAGAGTATTAGTTACTGTTTTGCTGCTGTCATAAGACATCATGACCATGGAAACTTACAGAAGGAAGAGTTTGTTTGCTTTGCGGTCCCATGGAGATTCAAGTCCATAATGGCAGAGGAGGCATGGCAGAAGGAGGTAGATGGACCAGAAAGCTGAGTGATCACATTTTTAAATAGGCACAGGGAAACAGGGAGCAACTGGAAATATGGCAAAGCTTAAGAACTCTCAAAGCTCCCCACATCCTGCGTGAACTTCCTCCAGCAAGGCTGTACCTTCTAAAGCCTCCCCAAACACCTCCCCCAACTGGGGACAAATATGCCCAGTACTGGAGCCTATGGGGACATTTTCATGCAAACCACAGAAGAACTCCTATTGCAGATAGTATAGCAAAGCCCATTACTGCCTCCCCCCCCACCCCCCGCTAAAACTAGGATTCTGAAAGCTTTGGCCTACATTTTAGGTTGCATTGTCTGTCACTTTCATGAGTCCAATGAGGCAGAATGTTCTCATAGCAAAGCAACTGAAGCAGCTTTATTAGTCACAGATATGAATTAAGGGGCATCCAAAACCTGGGATTCAAGGTAAGACACATACCCAGGACTCAGGAAGCTATCCAAATAAAATGTTGTCTGTACATGCCCCATGTCACACAACAACTGAATGTCTCCAAATCAGTCTGTTCTGGGTTTACACTCTAGATTGCTGAGACCCTGGGCTAAAATGTTACAGGACATGCTGTTCTGGAAGGGAAAACATTTGGGTAATTAGGACAGTCCCTCATTTTCTCAAGGTATTGCATCCTTAGCCAGCACATCATCCTAGTGCTCTGAGACCCACATGTGAACAAGGACCTGTAATCTCAGCTACTCTGGAGGCTGAGGTAGAGAATAGCAAGTTGATGACGTGTTGGTTTGTACTATGAGGATTACCAGCTTTGCTACAAGCTCCTCAGAAGCTCTCTTGACTCCTGGTGAACTACATCTTCAAACAGGTTTCAGTCTTCAGTCTCTGGTTGAAGACGATCTCTTTCCCAATTTCTGTTAAGGTGTGTTGCCCAACAACTCTGAGGAGGACCCCAGGTAAAGAACCTTCCTCGTCCCTTCTGACCTTCTTTGGAAGTAGTTTCTTTGTGATTAGATATGACTTTGAACGTGACCATGTTTTGACAAAATAACATTATCTTCTGATAATATAGCATTTCTCAGAGAGCTGAGGGCAGGCCTCTGTTTTTGTCATATACCTTACAATTTAAAGTAAGGAAAAATAAACATCTAAAAAGACAGCATCCGTGGGCCTGTGGAACATCTAGATATCAAAATCTGGATCCCTGAAGGAAGCAACTCTGTATTGGTTATTGTATGTGAGTTATAAATATTCTTTTCAGACAGTGCATTGACTCGTCTTCTCTTTTTCATATGCCCAGTCACTTTTTAATTCTGCTCATGGTTAGGCTTCTCTAAAACTTAATTGGACCATGACATTTCCCATCTTTAAAACCCAGAATGGATTTTTCATTCCATTCAGGATGAAGACCAAGTATTTTAGTATGACCTGATTCCTGGTATATGGTTCAAGTATGTCCTCACTTCCACTCCCTACCTGTCTTACCCGGCATGTGGCCCTGCCATGATTCCCCAAATCTTCAGCGGCAGCTCCTATACTACCATTTTGCATTGGTACTTTGCTACCTACAGCAATCTTCTTCCTCTGACAGGTCCTGTGAACTCTCCCCGCTGTCTCTTGTCTGTCTATTCTTAGCATCAGCTGCTTACTTTCCATTTTCCAGTGTGGTAACTCCAGCACTCTAGTCTCTCTGACACTAGGATAGTGTCTCTTCTCGGGCTTCCTCACCTGTCAGCATCTAAAGCAGAACTTCCAATGTAACAGCTTCTCAACCTCCCTCCAGCACTGCAGATGTGTGCTGTGAGCACTCTGCATTCTTAATCAACTACTGGTATTCTAAGTCTTTTAAAATCTTAACTATGTGAGTGGATGTGTTCTGTTTTATCGTGGGTAGTCTGTTCTTCTCTGAAAACCAGTAAATGCTGATTTTTTTTTCACTTATTTATTGTTAAACCATATATCCTCTTTGGTCAAGAGTTCATTCACGTCTTTTATTTTAATTAACTTACTTATTTATCGTTGATTTGTAAGAGTTTAATGAGCATAGCTTGGATAATTTGATGAGTCATTTACAGACTCATTGGTTCTGAAAATAGATTTCACTTTTTTATAATGAGAAAGTAAATCAATGTTTTGAGTGATAAGAACTACTGACTTTCCTATATTGGATAGAGAAGAGAAATTTCAAATAGTAACTGGCCACAAAGTAGGATTTTGCATTTAGTACACACTATAGTGTGTCTGGGAAATATTCAGGCTTGTTCTTTGAGAAGGGTCAAAATGTGCCCAGTACAACATAACTGCATAAAAAGGAATTCAAACAAGAAATGTTCCCCTCACCTTTTTGTAAAATATACTCTGGAAATATACTGACACTAACCATTTTCAACTGAAAGAATTTGGATCTAAATGATTTTTTTATAGGAAGTGTGTGTGTTTATCACAGGTCCTGAAAGCACCTCCAGACAACGGAATTGCTTCTTAATGTTTGATCATTGCCAGAACAAACACATTTCCGGATTTATTTATTTTTTTCCTCCAAAGGTTGAGTAAGACATAACAAACACTTCCTGCCACAGGCAGGGCTTGGTGGTAGGTCTCATACCTGGCTTATATAAATCTTTATGTTGAGCGTTTATGACATTTCAACTTAGAACCTCACTCAGTTTGATGACTGCGGCAGCAAGCAATTATGATATTAAACAGGTCACAGACATTCACCCAGGACCCAAATGGTTTAATTCTTTTTTCATGGTTGACTCTGCCTCATCCAATGTGCACAGACCAGTGCAGAATTTAAAGCCCTCACCTATCCTAATTGCCCCAGCCTTGCTGCAAGCCCCACTGACTGCCTTGAGGTGCAGAATGTCTTCAGTTATTAAAAATTATCAACAGAAAGTAATAGAAAGTAATCCAGACTTACACTGGCAATACAATTGGCCACATATGCCCTAGTGGAGCGTAAAATAAGAAAGATCATTACAGTTACTACTGAAACGCTGTATCGAAGGACATACTTGGAAAGAAGTCACATTATGCTTGTTCAGTCGATTATTTCCATGTGTGAGGACAGGGCTTTCTCCCTTTTTCCCGACGATGCCTTTTCATTCTTAGGCACAGACACTATCTGAGACTTGAGTGTGGAACGCTCAACAGAATGACCAGATTGGAGAGACATAGACAGCATTTCTAAAAAGCCACATAGAATTTTATTCAGGGATAAATATATTTTTTATACACTCATCTTCTTTAATCTTGACTTCACTACAACAGAGTCATTTCAAAATAAAAGTACAGAATGCTTATCTTGACTATAGCAGCATGCGGTATAATCCTGGCGGGAAGGAAGCTAAGGCTGAGGCAGGAGAATCTTGAGTTACAGACTAATATGGGCCAAACCAGTCTGAACTACTTAATAAAGGAAACTCTGCCCCCCCCCTCAAAGGAGGTGGCGGTGGGAGAAAACAGAGGGCTATTTCTGTAGATACGGTTTCATTAAAGAATTTTGATGACTGGTCTATCAATAGCGTAATGTCTAATTAGATTCACCTTCTTGAAAGTTATATTCTGTTTCATCCCTGCTAAGAAAAAGTGTCCCATTCTACCCCAGCTTGCACTACTGAACACTACCTTAGCAATCATAATTTTAATCCTTTGAGTAAAAACATAGTGGCCCATAGAGCTTTTTCAATAGAAGTTGCTTCTATCTTCTTGGAAAGTCTTCATCACTTGACCAACCTTCTCACTCAAGAAGTCCTCCTTCGGTCAGAACACAGGTGAACAACTTGTAGTCATGATGATGGTCAGTTCTGACTAGGGATGATGAAAAGCTACCTTGTCCCAACTCTCCTCTCTGGAGTGTTGGTTCTTTATAATATTTTATTTATTATTATTTTTATTTTATGTTTATGTATATATTGCCTTCATGTATGTAAATGCACCCAAGTTGTGCAATGCCTGCAGGGATAAGAAGAGGACATCAGATCCCCTAGAACTAGAGTTATAAGAGGTTGTTAGCCACTGTGTAGGTTGGGTACTAGGAATCAAACCAGACCCTCTGCTAGAGTGGCCTCTGCAAGAGCAACCAGCGCTCTTAATCACTGGGCCATCTCTCCAGTCCTGGAAGGTTTGTTCTTTGTTTCTTGAGTCTGAATTCTATGCAGGACCCAGAGAGACAGAACAATCCATATGACCTAATCAAAGTGAAACTCATAATGGACAGCCTTAATTGGAGTTTAAATGCTCAGCATGTCCTTCATTTTATCCAGAAATTTTGTGATGAATTTTCTTGGAAAAAAAAATACAGTTTAATAGGGCCAAGTCTAATGGTTCATGCCTGTAATTTCAGCACTGGGAGTCTGAGGCAGGATTGCCAGGAGTTTAAGACTAGCCTGGGCTATAAATGAACTCTGGGTCGGTCATGAGTATAGAGTGAGTTCTTGTCTCAAAACTTCATCTAAAGTGATCTAAAAACTCTTAAGAAACTCTGTCACGTGTAATTCTCACAAAGCAAAGCATGTTCTGTCCCAGGCCCAAATGCAAGATGCTCTTGTTATGCCAGAGTATGTGTTAGATCAATGCCACTGGCCAGCAAGCACCTACTAATTCTCACAAATGTTGCCTCACAAATGTTGCCTGTTCCACTGGGATCCTTACATGGCATCCTCAAACCCTTCTCTCCTCATTGTCCCCTAAAAGACTTTCCTTCCTGTCTCCGTACACTGCACTGCTGTCTCGATCAGATTTGTTTTCCTTGCTGTTTCTCACAATGCCTCTGTGTGTATTCCACTTATATTTCTCAGCATGTACAAGGAAGTTCTGAAAGAGAACTGTCAATAAATGCCTGAAAAGTGAGTGGGTGGAAGCGTACATGGGTCGGGGTGGGTAAGTGGGTGGAGGCAGGATGTATCAGTTACTTTTTTTGTTGCTGTGACCAAAAGCAACTTAATGAAGAAATAATTTATTCTGGCCTACAGTTCCAGAGAGAAAGTCCTAAATGGCGTAGCGGGGAGAGGGTTTCAGGATGATAGCAAGCAGCTGAAGTAGAGAGCTCATCAAACCACACACTGGAAGCAGGGAAAGAACGAGAGGCAAGGCAAGGCCATAAACTCTCCAAGCCCGCCATCAATGTCATACTTCCTCCAGTAAGGCTCTGCTCCCTAAAGATCCCATGACTTCCCTCAACATCACCAACCATAGACCTGGTGTTTAAATACATGATCCTGGGGGGACATTTCTCATTCAACTTGCAACTGATGGAGGGTCAAGATGATACAATCAGCTCATTTTCCATGATGACTCAAAGTGGAACTGAATCCAGTGACAAAGGGGAATCCAGAAACAGCAAGTTACAGTGAGGTGACAGACGTTTCATGGAGGAGGGGTTTGGGGACTCACACAATTATGGGAGACTATTCACTGCCAACCGTGTGATCGTTCGTTTTACTCAGTCACATTTCATTCAAAATTCCATCCTCCCTTGATGCCTTGAGACCTGGCTGTGCTGCCTTTCACACCTTGCCTGCTGTCCCTCCTCCTGCCCACCCTAACCACAGCCACCTCTGTTCTCACAGAAGCCTGTTCACTGCAACCCACCATCAGGAGCCATGCTGCTTCTTTCCATTAGGTCCTTTCCCTCTTAGACTCCTTTGGCTCCATTGGTCTCTGGCTGTACAATATGGTGTCAACAGCATCACCTAAGCGGGATACTGCATTGTGCTGGGGGATGCATTACAGCAAAACCGTATATCTCCATCACCAGGCATCTCAGTCAGCAAGGTAACGGCATTCATCAGATCTGCTTCTCATCTCACCTGTCAGACGTGATTGGTCTTATCCCTGACCTTGGCCTACTCTCTTTGGACATAACTATTCACCTTGACCTCTGTGGCCCTGATGGTGGCCCTGTGTGCATCCCTAGTTCAGCTCTGCCCTGATTTCTCACCACAGTCTTATTCATAGTCTTCTCCTTGCCAACCAGCATTGTTTGATCTTTGTACCCATAACTCCCCACTGGTCCAGCACCTAAATGTGATTCAATGTCATGCTTTATATAATGCAAAGTTCATTTTGGAGGTAGTACACAGTGCATTTGAATACACATGGGGCAGAGGTCTGCTACTTGCTCCTCCAAGCCAGAGCATGTTATCAGGCAGGAATATGTAGAACACTGCACGTAGGAATGGTGTATTAGCAATCTTCAGCTAGGGGCAGCACATGCACAGGAAAAGGATAGACTGAGCTAGGATTCCAGCCTGCTGATAAACATGCTACTCTGAATAAACAATAACCTCCATATCCACTGGTTCTACATCAATAGATTGACTGAAATATTTATTTGAATGCATCTGCAATTAACCTATACAGACATTTCCTGGTCAATTTTCCAGAATCAATTTACATAATATCCATATGGGCTTAAGTATTATATGTAATTTATAGTGATTTAAGGCATGAGAGGATGTGTACAGGTTATATATAAATAATTGTACCATGTCATGTAATGGGTGAGAACATCATTAGATTTCTAGAGCCAATCCACCAATGATGCAAATTCATGGTGCACAACACTGTGTAGTTTCACAGCACCTGGCACCTGGGAGATAGAAGTGGATGCCTAGTGGTTATGGAGTGTGAAAGCCCAGCAAGGAGCTTGGCCAAGATTCATGAACTTTATCAGTGGCTGGAGAATAGGAACTGACCTGCCTCCAGCCTGCTTTCAAATCTGGGTCAAGGTGGCATTTCAAACAAATTCCTTATTAGCAGCACCAGCTTCCCTACTAGGATCAAGAACTTCGCTAAGATTCAGTGTCTCCTTCCTAGACAGTCTTGACACAGCCATCTAGATGACTGTCGCCTTCGCTTGGTTGGTAGAGGGAATGGCTGGAATGGTGTTTGCTTTTTTTTCATACTCCAAAACCCAACACACATACACACACACAGCTGCTTAATAAAGACTTTTTTTCTGTGAATTCATAAATGTCACAAATAAAGAATTTAATAAAATATCATCTAGATTTCAGAGAAGCAGCACTTATGTTTAAAACCAAGCTCCTTTTGGAAAAAAAAAAAGTCAATGCACAGAAAACCTTAGAAATAAGTACAGGATCTAAAGCAAAATGGAGTGTCTAATAAATGAGGTATTAAGTTGCTATGGGAAAAAATTAATTCATTTGAGGAAAAATGAGAAGAGTATAATGGAGATTAATTAAAATTTAGTTTATCAGATTTTTCTCAGGAGATTGGCAATTTAGTCAAAGGAAAATCTTATTTAAGTGAAAGTATATTTCAGCTTATATGTGTAGTGCACAATAAAATGAAAGCAGAGAATATCAATGTATGCTAAGTAATTACCACGTTAGAATTTGATATGCTCTAAAATTCTAAACAGACTACAGTGATGTTGTTGCTTTCTCCACAGGACACATTTTTTTAGGAGATCATCGCTGACTTTCCCATCCATCCCTCCAGCTGACAGACACTCCCTGGGGGTCATCTTATCTGTGAGGACATACAGGATGACTCCATCTGGGATTTTTTCCCCTTCTCTTGACTTCCACAGATCGTTCCCAGAGGCTGCCTCCTGTTCTGTAGCTGCTCTTTTCTGACTCCTCCACAGCTCACTCTTAAGAGTTCCGTGGTCTCCATGGCCTCCTCAGTTCATATCTTCCCTTAGAGAGCTCATCCATTGCCATGGCTTGAACACAGATGTCTTCAGTAACATCTCCCCATTTGGTCCTCACGTTCCCAAATCAGACAGCAGCAAGGGCAGTGAGTATGACTCAGGAATCCAAGACCACTGCCTAGTTTCAACCTGTCTCTTCTACTTTTACAACATGAACCTTTATTAAGTGGAGATCAACACGAGGTCTTTTCAAGAGCAGTCAGAGAGTAATCAGTGCCTGCACAGGGTAAAAGCTCAGTAAAAGTCAGCCTCTGGTGTCACTACTATGTTAGTCAAGTTTGTTTGAGATAGGATCTATGTGACCCAGTTGGCCTTGAGCTTGATATACAACTGAGGATGCCATTGAACTCCTCCTGATTCTCTTCCTTTCAACTCCTGAGTGATGTCAGTCAGCTTTCTGCCTCTATAACAAAATTCCCAAGATGGTCAACTGAAAAAGAAGAAACTTCATTCTGGCTCCTGGTTTTTGAGATTGCAGTCCATGATCTGGGAACCTTGTTGCTTCAGGCTCACGGCCAGCATGACAGCATGCATCACATCATGACCAGAAAGCGAAATGGGGAAAGAACATAGCATAGTCCCATAATCCCCTTCAAGGGCACTTTCCTTAGTCATCGACAGACCCTCCCACATCTCTGTGGGCCCCAGATTTAGTACGTGGGCCTTTGAGGATGAGCCCATATACAAATCAGGACATTCCAAATTCCAAATCCAAACTTATAAGTCTGTTTCCACATAAATTATCCCCAGGACAGCTGTACCCCATCTCCTGCCGATCCTGCCAATCTGTAGTGGCTCCACCCTCCCTGTCTCTGCCACTCCCCTCTTTTTGTTTCTATTCTTGTCTTCCCTTCCTCTTTGTTTCTATATTTCTTCATACCAGGCAACATTTTATATACAAAGCACAGATTGGGTTTCAGTCACCATAGGCCTTGTGGGCCATCCCCACTCCTAGAATGCAGCTGGATAGCCTCTGCTTTGCTGACATTCGAGCTCTATCGTCAGTGCTTTCCTTCCTCTTTGCCCTCAGTTCTGTCTCCCATCTCTGTCTTCAGCTCTGTCTTCCATCTCTGTCCTCAGCTCTGTCATATAACCCTCCTGCACTTTTTGTAGTTTCTCCAACATCAAATACTGGACTCCTCATTTCCTGGAAGAAAATCCTTTCATGGCTACTTTCTGAGCCTGATTGGTTGAGTCTCATCTTGCCTGTCCCTTCCTCACAAACCTATTCAAACACCTCACATGAAGCTAGCTTCTGTACTTGTGTTTCCCACCAACATGTTCCTGGGATTGACAGTCCATGGTGAATATAACAATTACATCCTTCATAGTTCTTCAGCTTCTGGTGGAGACGAGGACATGACTTTTACACATACATACAATAATGCATTCCTGGTTAAGGTATGGGAAGCCAAGAATGCTTTTAGGTGATTAAATAGGGAATCCCAGTTTATATTTTGATTTAGGAAAAGTCTCAGTAAGGAAGATGCCTTAGTTTTCAGTTGCTATAACAAAATATCGGAGTATTTAAACTTTATATTATATATTTATTTACCTCATAGTTCTGAAAACTGTAAATTTAAGGATAGTCAGTCCCATTCATTGGGCGGGCTCTGATAAGACCCTACAGCAAAGGACATCACAGTGATAGAATCATGTGGGGAAAGAGACCATATTGTGACACAAGAAGCCAAAAACCGTGGAAACCAGGTTTTCTTATTATAAAAACCCTCTCTCAGAAACTAATCAAAGTCCAATTCAATGGAAAATACATATGATCTCCTACTAGGTCCCACTTCATAAAACTCCACCACATTGCAACCTCGAGGGCCAGCCTTCCACACACAAACCTCGGTGACACATGCCCAAAGAAAAGCAGAGAAGATTCAGAGCTGAGACAGGCTGGAGTTGGTCATGGAAAGGTGTCCATTTTCAGAGCTTCCGGACTGGATTACAAATAGACTTTGACTCTGAAGATGAGGCTGAATAGCTGTGAAACAGGAGCGTATATTTAGGCAGATAAAGAAAGACAATCATATAACCATCAAGTGGGAAACCAGAGAACAGCAGTAAAGTGTGCTCATGACTTGTTATCAATGAAGACAAAATAAGATGTAAAATATATATATATATATATATATATATATATATATATATATATCCAAAACTCTTGAGGATGTGGTCCAGTGGTAGAGTACTTGTCTATTCTAGTAGGTGTAAGATCCTGAGGTCAACCCTCAGTACACTTTAAAAAAATTCTTTAAATAATGCAAAAGCAGAACAAAACTAGATAAATAGGATGGTATCAGACTAAAGGTCTTTTGCTTAGCAAAGTGAATACCAAGAGAATAAAGAAACGATAAACCGAATGGGGGAAATAACTGCAAACCATACATCTGAGAAGAGGATAAGATAACAAAATATAGAAAGAATTTAAATTACTCAGTAGCCAGAGAATAGCCCAACTCCAGTGCAAACATCTGAGTAGGCATCTCTTAAAAGCCTACAGACAAATGATCAACAGGTGTATGGGAAAAAATGCTCAATATCACTAATCATAATGCGAACGCCTATCAAATCCACATTGGGATAGTGCCTCATGCCAGTAAGAACGGCAACTATTCAAAAGAGAAGAGGTAAGAAGTTCAGGCATGGATGTGGAGAACAGCGGACAGGCTGGGGAGGTATAAATTAGTGCAGCCATTATGAAAATAGTATCAAATTTTCTCAAAAAGTCCAAATAGAATTATCATGTGTGAAAGTGATCCTACTCCTGCTGGGTACCTACATCAAAGAAGTGAAGCCAGTGTGTGGGGAAACCACCTGTAGGTCACTGCAGCCCACAATAGCCAAAGCATGGAGGCAAACTCCCTGTTCAGTAATGGACGGATAATACAGGATGAGGAAGGTGGCTACAGTGCCCTGCAAGCTGCCTTCAATTGAAGGATCATTTCCAGCATTTGTAATGCGTCTGGAAGGCACTGTGCTATACAGAATAAGCGAGGTACAGAATGCTCTAACTTACTGTGAAAATAAAAAATCAGACTCATTGAGGGTGGAAATGGAATGGCGGTTGTAAAGGGATATGGAGAGGCCTAGGAAGAGGATGGTCAGAATCAGGAGTTTCCAGTTAAATGGATGAATAAATTCAAGTGATCATTACACAAACTGGTTCTCTGTGATTAATAACTTCTTATTCTCAAACCTCCAAGCAAAAACTGCATGTGCTATTTAGTTTGATTTAGTCATATGTATATACATTTTTAAAGTACTGCATCATACACCGTAAACAAGTGTGTATATATGTAATATTTATCAGATCAAAGGAGATGAAAAATTTTAATCTTTGGGAAAATAAGAATAAAACATATCATATTATGGAGAGTGAATAATATGTCAAGCCACCCATAACCTGGGATCTTTTCCTGTCTCACCAGAAAGGGGATCTGATACACTTCATAACATTTTGAAATTTAGCAGGGCCTGGATAGATGACTCGGCAGTTAAAAACACTAGCTGTTCTTCCAGAGGACCTGCGTTCAACTCCTAGTACCCACATAGCAGCTAACAACTCTTTAACTCCAATTCCAAAGGATCCAACGACCTTTCCTGACATCTGAGGACATTGCATGACAAGGGTGCACTTATCTACATGCAGGTAATATACACTTACACATATAATAAAAATAATAATTGAAAAGATAATATGAAAAATTTGAAGTTTAGCTTTGGGGTTGCCATATAATCAATAAATAGTAGGGATGCACAAAGTCACAAATTAGCAAAGTGCTTCTCTGAACTCCCAAGGTCATTCACTAGTATCTAAATGATCTTAGATGATGACTGAAATCTGGAGCTAAATTTGGATGAAGAACACTTTGGTTCGGTGACATAATTAATAGTTTTGACGAAGTTAACAGTTCACCAGATTTTCAATGTATTGTTTTCTAAACTAAAAGTAGCTTTGACTTTAGTACTTTGTGCTTTGTGTGTGTGTGTGTGTGTGTGTGTGTGTGTGTGTGTGTGTGTGTGTTTGTTTTGACAGAGTATCACTATGTAATCCTAGCAGTCTGACTAAGTAGACCCGGCTGGCCTAGATCTCACAGAGATCCTTCAGCCTCTGCCTCCAGAGTGCTGTGATCAAATGTGAATACCTGGTGGCTTTAGTGTCTTGAAGGACATAAGGAAGAAACAAAATCCAGGAGTAGAGATGTCATACCTGCTAATAAGGAGGGCTGGCTTCAAGGAGGGCTGGCTTCGGATGGTACACGGCTAGTTGCTCACTCCATACCTTATCAAACCATTATGTGGCTCCAGCCACAAGAGTCCCCTCCCAGCCTGCAAGAAGCCTAGCAGAAAATAGGGCATCTTCCAAACAAATACTGGATCCCACCTCTATCAGGGTGTCGGTGACTTGGAGTGGATAAAGCACCCCACCTTTCAGCTCTCATTGTCTTCTTTCTAGAACTATGTAATGACAAGCTTCTTGATGGACACGCAGACTTCAGTGTGTCAAGGCATCTTAAAATGTCTGAACTCTAAAGCTACACAGGATGCTGATTAGGGGAAAGGATAAATGGTTTTTAGGTCTTCATAATTTTAAGCTGTATTCCTTGATCATAATAGATTCTTCAAAGTAAAAAATAAATAAATAAATAAAAATTCTTCATATTGGAAATTCAGTTTTCTGAACTATGTCATAGGGCTTCTTTTGCATATTGTCCCCAAGTGCTAAATGTACAAGTTCGTGCTCTGGGAAAGCCCACCTAGCATTGCGAAGTTTTCAAATGCGGTCACCCAAATAATCACATATGAACAGACACAGCTCTGAAGAATCATTCTATGGCTCTACCTGCCTGTCAGAAAGCATTTATTGAGCAAAACACTTGACACATAGCATAAACAATCTCCAACAATCCCAAACATTTGAGTGGCTGCACATTCAATAATGAATTACTTTATTTAGCTTGATGTTAGAGAAGAGATCCCAATTTGGGCTTTATAGCACAAGCATTTCCCCCAGGACATCTAAAATGTACCCTTAAAATGACATTTTGAGCACAAGACAGAAAGGGCCACAACCACAGTAATAGGTAGGACCCAAAGAAGATCTTCACGTTAACTAACTCTAGTAAATACACCGCAAACACCCCACCTGCTTGCGGTCACTGGCCGTATTTTGAAAACTAATAACTATGTGCTTTTTATGCTAATTAAGAACCAACTTGAGATGCTTCATGTTTGATTCAGGACTACACTTTAAGACAATTTCCCTTTTTGTATTCTCCTCAATTTTAATGGAAAGATAGGAATTTTGTTTACATTCACACTTTAATAGACTCAGCAAATATTTATCAAGTGGCTGCTCTGTGCAGGGCCCCGAGCTGGACATTAGACTAGCAATAAAGGCCTGCTACTCAACGCACTGCTCTCACAGAGGATTTAGAAACAGTCACTTGGTTAATCATCTCATCTATTTATTCCCCAAGAAGATGGTTCTACACAGTAACTTTTAATACAGTGTGTGGCAGGATAAAAAGCAGCGTGCAATTATCCAATTTTCATCTACTTAAATTTTAATGACCATACTTACTTGCCCATTCAATTTTGCAACTTTTAGCCCCAAGGCACTCAAGTAGCAGTTTGAAATCTGAGATTCCCCCAGATTTATTTCCATGTGGCCATTGCTTTTTTGGATCAGTTTTGTAGTAGGAAGTTTTGGCTCAGAAGACTCCTCCATTTAAATTGACAGTATTCAGAATAATGAGTAGACCTGTGGTCCGTGGTTTTGTCTTTAGAGAATGATGCCCATTAAAACTGGAAAATAATACAGGTTTATATGATCAGGCATCATCCTCAGTTCATTAAGAGGAGGCAGAACCAATCTTCTCCCACAGTAAGCAAGGCCTCCTCTCCATCCACATATGAAGAATGCACAGGAGAGAAGGACAGGATGGAAGGGCTGCTGGGTGGTCTGCCGATGTGCTGATGGTGTGTCAAGAGGAAGAAATGTGTCCCTCTCTTCTCTAAAGATAGCTGAGTGGATCTCCAGGAGAAACGGTGGTTTGGTGAAGAGTGTCTGCCAAGAAAGAAACACTAGTACTTCGCTAGCCATCTGAAAGCTTCTGAGAGATGTGTGTTTATGTAGAGTCATATAGAGAAGAACAAGCACAGGTATTTTCAAGAAATGTGGCATGAACAGTCAAAGGACTATGGGAAGGTCAGAGCTGGAGGCTACAGCTGGTTTGGCAGTTTCTAGGGTGAGAGAACTGTAAAACTGCCTTTGTCAGTATAATAGGATCACACTACAAGGCTGTCTGGTTTCTTGTATGCTCAGAGTCAAGAAAAGGGGGGATTTAGTGATGGGTATGACTATAGCGGAAGCATGAACATGTGAGAAAATGCCCTACCTAAACTGTACAGAACCTCAAGGAACTGTAGCCTTTTAAACAGTCCACTGCATCCTAAAGAAACTTCCACATTAAATACAGAGGACATTGTAAGACAAGTAAGACCCCTAACATTAGATGAGACCCATCAAGAGAGAGACCATGGCCATATTTACAGGGTCAGTGGATAACCAAACATGAGAAAGTATCTGTGACTTTCTCATTCTCATCCACACTTTATCCCTGACCCACATTCAGAGAGCCCTAGACCTACCCAGAGAAGTGAAGGAGGCAGAAACTTGGCAGTATTGGGTCTACAGTATCAGCAAGAGAATGAACAGGATCACAACCACCCTTTGTTTTCCTCAAGATTTCTAAAAGACAAAAAAACAACGTCAACCCTGTAGTCATCATGAGAGCCCCAAATGTTCTGACAAAATACCCATTGTTTGCCATGAGCCTTCAAGATTTTCAGTATCAGCCATGGCACTAATATGGCTGCTGATACATCCTTATTGTGGATTATAAATGGTTGGGTTTTGTTTTAATAGAATTAATTCTTATCACATTACACGAGCTCAAAATTATGTGACATTCTTAAACCGACTGTAAATGCAGACTTTGATTAATCTTTAAAAGGGCAAGTTCAACAGCACTGCACAGAGCAAAGAGGTGAGGCAGAGGAATAATTGTAGTGTTCCCGTTTATTAAAGAAAGAGCTTCTCCAGAATTCTCCCCTCCCAGTAAACAAAGCAGCATTTCTACATTTGTTTGCCCATGCAATATGTATCAAGCATTTCCAGGTTTTCTTCACGTTTCTGTGAAACTTGGAGAAGGTATTAGATCTTGGCTCATGAATGCAGACCTTGAATATTTTAATTGGGAATCATACAATCATACATATGCTGTATTAGATTATGTTTCTCTGAAAATTCAGTAGCTAAGCCAATGCTGAAACTCTTCAAACATTTCAGCAAATGTCCAGGTACTGGGAACCTATTCAGAATTCTTCACAATTTGTCCTTTGTGTTGAAGATGCCTTGATATATAAGAGTGGAGAATGGGTTCAGATGTGAGTTTGGGGCCAGGTTAAATCTTCAAAATGTTCACAATCCCGTTGAACATTTTTGGTGGATTGAACGATAGTCTCATTGCTTGTCTTCTGCTTTCTATATGGTCCTTGCTAGGTCTCCATTCTTACACATAGTGAGTCCAATACTTTATATATGTGTGCATATAAAGTCAGGAAAAAAATCCCTTTAAAACACAAGGAGAAAAAAATGAGATGAAAATGAAAGGTTTATAGAATTACATTTTGTTTTTGGCCTGTGGCCTCAGTTCCATTCAGGAGAAATATAAGGCAGAGAGCCAGGCCTGGTGACACAGGTCTGTCATCCCAGCTGCTCACGAGTCTGAGACAGGAGGGACAAAAAGTTCAAGGCCTGCCTGAGTCACAAAGAGAGTTCAAAGCCAACCTGGGCAAATTAGTCAGATCTTGCATCAAATATAAATTGTGAAAATATGACTGGGTCCAGTGGTAGAGTGCTGCCTCGTATGAACGAAGTTTTACCTAGGTTTAGCTCCCAGTACTAATTAATACATAAATAGATAAATAGATAAATAAATAAATAAATAAATAAAAGGAAATAAAAGGAAAAGGGAATTTAGAGCAAGACACAAGTATGAGCAACATGCAATTTTAATGTCTAGGAACCACATTCAAAGTAAATGAAAAAAAAAGTAAAATAAACTTAAAACATGCTTTCAGAATTCTAATTTTAATGCTAATACTTTAAGTTTTCGTGTTCATTTTGTATACTGTGCAAGAAATGTTTCCATTGCTAACTATCCCCAAGGCCAGCTGCTATGACTATCAGCACTAAAGCATGAAGATAGAAGAATCTGACAAAGTTACCTCCAAAGCTGTGGCAATGAAACACGAACACCAACGCCAGCACAAACACCAGTGACTGGGCTGATGGCAGAGTTAGAATAAATACCTTTCGCTGATGGCTGAACAAGTTCTATGACTTCTTATCACCGTACCTGGGCTTAGAAGTGACAGCCACCATGAGTGAGGAAGCTGTTGATCAACTTCTGTTGCTATCACAAGTACCTGGGATAATTCCGTGGTGAAGAGAAAAGCTTTATTTGGGCTCAAGTTTCATGGTTCCAGCTCATGATCCATTAAACTCTTTGCCTTGGCAAATGTTAATACATGTGGCAGAAGCTTCTGGTAGGTCAGGTTTGTTCACCGCATGACAAGGAAGTCGTAGAGATGAAGAAAGAGCTAGAGTCCAACAATCCCCAGTCAATGCATACCCCAGTGACCCAAGATGATTCACTGGGCCCTACCTCTTAAACAGTCCAAAGTTTCCTGATAGCACTCTGCTGGGGATCAAGCCATTACCTTGGATGCCATCAGGGAGCATTTATAGTCCAAATTATAGGAGAAACAAGGTTCAGAACTAGACTATGTCACTGAACTAACAAAAACTCAGAGCCAGCCCACAGTTCTGTGTTTCCTAGCATACCACAGTGGCCTGCAGCCTTGCATATAATCTTAACAAGATCAGTAATTGGCTAGGCTTTACTGCCAGAACGCCCAAACACACTGAGTTAGACTTTGAGCAAAGCTGGGGTGGCTTTGTGTTTTCTGAGTACATTCAAATTAGGGTTCACTGATTTAGCAAGCAAAAGTACCACATACCAAGGTATAGGTGAATTTCAGATAAATAATAAATGGTTTTTAGTGTAAATACAGCCCATGCAGACTGCTTCTGAATATTCTACTCACAAAATAGTCGTTGCCTTTCTGAAATTCAAATTTAGCCAAGTATAGCATTTTTCATCTGAAAGCTGTAATCTGACCACATGCTACCCTACGCACAAAATATGAGTTTCCCATGTTTCACTTCGAGGCTCAGATGGCAAGAAAGCACAGCAGTTAGAAGGTCAGACCAGAGGCAGAAAGCCGAGTGTGAAATTAGCTGACTTTCTGAACATAGTTGGTACATCTTATCCACAGGCCTTACATCCAAAGACCCAACGAAGCATGGCTCAACAACATTTCTAAATTTTGTCTGTACTGAGCATATGTGGACTTTTATTAATTTGTTATTCTCTAATCAACAAAGTAAAAAAAAAAAAAACTGTTGTCATAGCACAAACACTATCATTGGCAGATGATCTAAATATACAGGATAGCTGGCTAGATTGTAAGTAAATATCTCACTGTTTTACATAAAGAACTTAGGTATTCTCAGACTGTTGATGCTAACATGTCTTGGAACCAAATCCCCAAGGAAGAAAGAAGGAGATAAGGTCTGAGGAGATAGATGACTCAGGGGTGGGCGAGAGGTTTGCTACCCAAGGACGATGACCTGAGTTTGAGATCCTCAGCACCCACATAAAAAGTCAGACATGACTATATATGCCTAGCACCCCAGGAGAGCTGGGAGCCCTCTACCATACAGCCAGATGGAACCATTTCTCTCAACTCACTTGTCTTCATCTCTACAACACCAATGTGACCCCTTCCAGCTTATATTAGAACCTAATGCAATGATGACTGGATCACAAGCAAATAATACAATTCATTATTCCCAAAAACATCCTTGTTAAAACAGAAAATAATTGTAACTGATTACGCTGCCTGTGCCATTGTAACTCCCTGCGAATGTCATTGAGTGACGTCTCTAAGGAATTAGATGCATGGAAATATTTTTTAAATTAATTTAGTCCTTTAAGGTTCTAGGTATCTTAACAATTCTAGAGAACTAAATTAAGTGACCAGGGAATGATAAAGGATGGTGTTCTACCTATTTTAAAAAATGAAAATTGAAGTGTATCACTTAACTGTAACTCAAAAATTGTAATACTTAACAAAAGGGTGATGCATCAAAAATACTTAACTATGGAAAACAGATTTTTAGCATTTGTGAGGTACACTAACGGCTTGCTGGATTCTAGACGCCTCTGCAGTATGTGCTCAGACAAGCACGATTTCTGATAACGTCACTGATAAATTAGACAAAACATGAGTCACCTCTACTGTCTGAGAACACACACAGAAACACAACTAGCACACACACACACATACAAATGCACTCTTTCCTTTTTTTTTTTTTTTTCAAGCCACAGAGAATCTCAGAATTCTGAGAGGGAAAAGATGTGCCACTATTTGACAGCGACACTTGGCAATAGTTCTGACAGTTTGAGGGGCGGCCAATCTCAGTGGTAAACCCTTTTATGGGCCCTTGGCTGCGACGTTGTAACAGGAATGTGGCGCAATGGGAAAGCAGGGTTGGCGAGAATGCTAGGCAGGCTTCACTCTGTTTATCTCTGCCTTCACTGTAAACTGTGCTCATGGCGGAATCCACATTGTGCCAGGTTTGTGTCGATTCATGGAGCATAAGACGCAGGGCAAGTGGAGGAGATTGCGGAAACAAGACGCAGCCGCCTCTTCTAATTTCAGCTTTTAGCAAAACTTTGAATTCGTCAAATAGCTTTAGCTTCCCTTTCTGGACTATCCACAGCAAGCACTTGGGAGCACTTGCCCTTGCCCAAGTGCAAAATGGGAACAAGAGTAACATCCATCTCCTAGGGATGTCCTGGTGAAATCTCAGAATGCTTATACAGAGCCTGTCACCGTTGACCAGCTCAGAGTAAATATTCAGTAACTGTGAAGCCTCAAACTGAGAAGCAAATTTTGAGCATTATAATTATTGAACTGTTAGTCAGTAGAGATCCAGGATTCAAACCAGGCAGCCTGGCTCCACAGCCAGCCCTCTTAATCACTATCTTGCTCTGTCGCCATTAATTATCCATTAATTTTCATAGAACACTTGAAAATGCCTCATTGTGGTTATTCTTAATATTGATAAAATGAGGCACAGAGAATTTTAATGTCTTGGCCAAGATGTTATTAAAAAGGCAGCATCGTCGCCTGGCGACCATTCCCCACAGAAGTTTGGAAGATAACCCTGAATCAATTCGTACAGCACTCTATTAAGAACACGGTTATAGGACATAAAGAATCAGGAGCCAGGGTTCCACGTGGGGCTTGGTTCTGGTCAAGGTGCTGAAGCCATCCCCAGTGAGTCGAAAAGGATTCAGGGAATTCAAGCACATGCTGTGTGAACTCACCGATATAAAATGTGTACACAAAGGACTGAACGGAGAAAATTGAGAGGGAGCAGTCTCACAAGCTTCCAGGAAGAGGGAAACTTCGAGCCAAGTTTGGAAAGAAAAGAGGGGTATGGGTTGGCAAAGCCTTTTCACCCAGCCATCTTGCCAATCAACAAACGCTCCTTGTCCAAGGCCGTTCCCAACGCAAAGCATCACGGCCAGGGTGTGCACAGCTCCAGCCGGACTCCCACCCCGAGCAGGGAAAAGCGCGAGACAAGCCAGCTTCCACTCAGAGCATGGCTTTGACAAGTGGCCAAATGCACCCGTACTGTAGAAGGCGACCTATTCCAAGGAAAGAAAGAAAACTTCATGAGGACAATTAAACTTCTATAAAAATGCCAACCCTTCTTATGTATTTAATATTGCCACTAAAAACTATTTTCTTGCCCGTCATAGAAAGCAACTGGCTTTTCCTACTTCTGTATCTGGATTTACATCTGCAGTTTGTCCTGCTGTATCCCGCCCCCGCTTCTTTCTATACTGGTTCCCACCCTCCTCTCTTTCCACACGGCCCCAAAAGACAAATGAAAATAAAACAAACAAACAAATATGCGAGGTTCCTCCCTGGAATGAATCAAGTCTATACTATTAAGACACTGTGTGACTGGCTACTTTCCAGGTGGCTCTGCAGTCTGGTAAATAGCTCAATTAGTCTCTCTCTCTCTCTCTCTCTCTCTCTCTCTCTCTCTCTCTCTCTCCCCTCTACCCCCTCTCTCTTTCTCTCTCTCTCTGCCAAGTGCATACTGTATTATTTGGAAAAGGGGCAGTGCCAAATTAGCCTAGCAACATCCTTTCATAGCCTTGACGACTGGGACAACTGAGAGCGGCAGCAAAGTCGCTGTCCCCAGGCTCTGTGGGGACAACAGGCAGCAGAGTGCACTGCGCCAGGATGGGTTCCCCCTTCTGGAGGAAAGCTAATAAACGATGTAGGTGAAGACCCGTGAGAGGGACCTGGGCATCTTGCCCACCCAAACAGAAGACAGTGTCGGATGGCAGCCGGCACTGGAGCCCAGGAAGGAGAGGGACAGACAAGGAAAGCTGAAGGGACAGCGCCAGCCATACAGCATATCCTTTTCCAGCCCTGTTAGGTCTGGATGGTCTCAAGAAAAGTTCAAGTCCCATTTTTTAAAAGAATACAATTCTTAAAAATGCGATAATTCCTAAAAATATATAAGCCATAACTGTTAGTGTGCTGCAGTTCAGTTCTATATCCTCAGTGCGTTTTCTTCCAGGCTCTACTCTGGTCCCCTCTTCTGCTAGGAAGGTTTGGGCACTAGGCCTCCATCACCTCATACACTCACCGAAGGGGGCCCTGCAATCTATGCTACATTTATGTCTGTTTGTGGCTAAAACAGACATAAACAGCGTCAGCCAGAACAAACGGGAAAGTGCGGTTCTATATGGAGCACTGCACATGGGCCCAGCGTAATTCACAGGTCCTTAGTTGAAACTTGTTGCAGCGCCCTGAGAATTCATACAGAAAGCAGGACATTTATGTCATAAGGTAAACACATTTAGTCTGTTGTCTGTTTCAGGAACACATTCATTGGTGTGGGCTATGTGATACTGATGTATTCATTACATTTTGGCATTTACAATATACAGTATTCTCTGTTTGAATCATTACAGCCTTCAGACCAATTAGGTGAAAGAAAATATTGTTTGCAAAAATACTTTTAGGGGATTACATTTATCCAGGAATATTATGTATCACAATTTTAGAAACATTAAGTCCCAACATTTCCATATAATTATTATAGTTATACCCTAGAGAAGATATTTAAATGCCTTTTCCCTATCTGTTGGCTATGTTTCTCTCCAAAGAAGACCCCTTTCAAACAATTAGAGCACTGAAATAAGAGAAAATGCTCTTGGTTGCTAAATTGGAGGGGAAAAAGTTGCCCCAAGATAAAAATCCTTAATGTAAAATTGTACTTTTATTTGGGTGGTTTATTTTTTGATGACATTATGGGGATTTTATTTTTAAATTTTAAGTATAAAAACATACAACTCAATTATCAAGATATTTGCTGAGAAAAATCACATACTGAAATCAGATTCGGTGGTTTTTCTGTGGACTTGAATCTGTATATTTGTAATTTCTGCCATATTTGGAAGTGTCTCTCTGTGAATGCTGGTGTGCTTTATGTCTTAAGCAGTGATTCCGCACATGTAGAAACAAACCAGATGAGCTAGAGTCAAAGGCAAGGTAAAGAATTAGAAAGTTCTCCAAAAACCAGCTCTCCAAACAAGTCTTCCTTCAGCCTGAAACACAGTGCACCTATGTGAGTCTGCCTGTCTTTTGGTTGAATTAAACCTTAATCAGAGGGGGAGGGTGGTACTTTTAATTTCAATAGCAACTCCTGACCATCTTAGCACTCACTTATTTTTTATAGATCCAAGGTGATGATGGATACCTGTAAATCAGTAGTAAAATAGAATATTGGGCTCATCCATCATCCATCTTCAGTTTTATTTTCTGAAAGAAAAAAAAAAAAAGGAGGGGAAATGAGAGAGAGAAAGCAAGCATAATCAAAAGCCTAAATGACAAAGAGTTGACAGTCAGATTCTGTGGTAAATGATTCCAGAGTCGCTGGCCTGCGGAGCCGCTGAGGAAGTCCCCAGCAGACCTGATTAATTCCAGCCTCTCCAGCTGCCAGGGGAACAGAGGGTAAGCAGTTTCGCAGAGAGAAGCCTATTACCACTACTAGGCTGAAATAGATCTAATCAACTCACAGCCGCTCAAAAGAAAACTTTACAGGTTCAGCTCACTAAGGCACTGCTTTAAAATGATGACTACAAAGGACCGTGGGAGTCTGAAAGCTTTTAGTCTTTATTGCAGCTCAAGGAAATTTTCTGCTGTGGTTAGGCCATGCTAATTTACTGAACATGACAAAGCCTTCCAGACCGTGTGACATCATTTGTTTAAAGGTCCCAGTGCTCACACTAGAGTATTTCCAATATTACTTTTTCTTTTTTTCTTCAAAAACAGTTAATTTGTTGATATTTCATCTGTGTTTGGGCTAATTACATGCACCATTATAAATGTCTGGACTAACCTAGTTTAACATTTAATTTAAACAACAATGCTCTGTAATTTGTCACAGTGCTCCCAAAGTGATGAATATTGCAACTTTGTTTTCTAAGCAATCAACATTTTATCAGTGCATCTGGGGAGGAATTCCTGGCAAGATGGAGCTCCTGAAACACTGGTGCTACATTTGAGTTCTCTCATTTAGAATAAGAACTAAGTTGCATGGCAATTTGTACCACAATGAATTGAAAATAGTGGGATCGAATAAATATCATATCAAAGTTATGGATTTGGAGAAAGGGTCCATATTTTTGTGCTGGATTGTATAACTAACTCCTTTCTAGTGGAAAATAAACAGAAGAAAATTATTAAGGCCAAATTGAAACCAAATAGCCATTTGTCTTTTTAAAAATCTTTATAGAGACTTGAAGAGTTTTTTTTTAAAAATCTGCTTTTGTTTAAATAATCAAAATCTGGAAACTCTCCATGAGTAACAAGATACGTTGCTCAGAATGTTGTGTGATAGCCAACATACATGTACACACTTATTCAATATATTGATTACTAATGAATTCAGAGATCACACCACCAAATGAAGTTAAGACGATACACAAATCTCCGGATGTGGTTTAGTCACAGAGGATAATCTACAGACTGTTTCCTTCAGAAATGCTATGTCCTAGGGAGATATGGCAGAATTGACAGATGGCGTGAGGTAGCAGTTTTATGAAGACACTGTCGAGTCCTAGACTTCACTTTGGAGACTCTCTGTTTAGATATTGGTTTAACTGCCATCCTGGAGGAGTAATGGAATATGATCTGGTAGGCCACTGGGCGAACCACGAGATCAGAAGACGCAAAATGAAGTCGTGATATTCCAAGAAAAATCCCAAATTCCTTTGCAGTCTGATGTGCAGATTTAGAAAACAACCCCTCCTAGTGATCACATGAGTAGGCAGAACTTAAAACAAACCTAGTAATATTATTTGTGTTGTTAGTTGAGTGACAAATTGTTCATTTATACTGAATTCTTGATGCTTAATTTTGCCTCTTAAAATACAACTTTGAGCTGTTTTCCTTAATTTACACAAAGGCCGAAATGGCGCCAACAATTCCCATTGTGACATCAGTGTCTGATCAAAAGATGACATGTTCTTGAACTTTGTCAGTGGATCAAGCTGGGTTTGTGTTCAGGTCAAAGAAACACTTCCTTTTCTGAAGCTTTTGAGTTTTGTCTCATGAAGGTAAAATGTGGATACCAAGAATCTAGCAGTTCTCCCACACTCAGGAAGATCTGGGGCTTTAGACTTGAACACACCAGTCCCTAACACAGCAACTGCTTTCTTGTCACAGAATACCCAAGGCCGGATTTATGTTTGCTGTTTTCAGTGACAGTTGGTTCCTAGTGGCCTCAAATGTGCAAGCAATTAGACAGCTGTGCATAGAATTGGTTTGACCTGCCTGTTTTGTTCTTCCAAAGAGGAAAATACCTTTTAAAAGATACAAGGGTGGATTTCTAACACAATGTAGTTTTAAAATATGGTGTTTTATAATTCTGTACTATCTAATAGGGACCTGAGCAAGACCTTAATATTCAGAGGATTTGTGGGATTTCTATGGCACCAGTGATCCCTTGAATTAGCAAACTAGGCCAGTGAAGCCCTGGTTATGAATGCTCATATCAAGCCTGGCCTCTTAATGACAATATAATGCATATTATTGTTTTTTTTTAAAGAAAGAATTGAAAAGAGGGTACGTAAGAGGAAAATAAAAATGGACAGTATAACCCACCTGGAAAACAAAGCAGATGACATGCTTCACTGTCACAAACAAGCGGGAACTCTTAGAACTTCTTTTGTTATTTGAAAAAATAACCATAATCATCGAATCTCAAAGCTGCATAGATTTGAGAGTATGAAAAATAGTAGAAACATATTCATGACATGAAGACATTGAAGAAAAAGGAGGAGTGAATAATGTTAGGAAAGTCCTGCACAGAATTAGCGTTCTATTGAGTGCCTCAGAATATATCATGCAGGGAACACTGAGCCATCTTGCTTATATGCACATTTTTGGGAGAATTTATTTATTATGAATTTTATAGCAGTGTTTGTCAGTAGATTTTATCACTTTAACACCATGGTTAATGTTCAAGTAATGCACTGTAGTAATCAATTCTACACAGAGCCCAGAGAGTCATTATTGAACCTGGGTCCATGCAGCCTCCAATGGCCAGATGATGAACCACAAAGGGAATGTGAATGCTGCACAGTGGGGCCCATTACCAGAGTCAGGGTAGGCCCAGCTCATCCCACTAGAGAATGTCACCACCATCTAATGCATATTCTCCATCATCACCATACTTTTGAAGGAAAGAAAGATGGTTCAAAACCCACCTGGGTTCGCTTTATTTTTCTGTTTCCTCTGGCAAGATCCCAGTGATATCAGATGCGATTCAGCAGTAGAAACATGACTGCTCTGTCAGATTGTGAGTCTGCATTCCACGGGCTGGCCTGTTCAACTGGCTGCTTCTATGTGGTTGGGCTTCTTAATAGAGTTCAAGAGGCCTCATGTTTCTTATTACGATTTCTTTTAAAATATCCATGTACTATAGTGTTTGTGCTACTGAATATTGCTCTAGTTTTCTTTAAATTCCAAATCCTCAACACAGAACAGTAAAGATGTGCTAATTAAACTCAAACCATTTCACATCTATTAGTTCAAACTGTGATCGCTCATCAGATTTCTTGTGTTAAGTAGGCTTTGGGGCTGGTCAACAGATGTACTGTTCAGAAATGTGGTGAGCAACCAACTCCAGTGACCATTCCTGAATCAGATATTTTCCTTCTTCATATGCTGCAAGATTATATTTCAGTTCAGCTACACATTTGGCAACAGCAGAGAAAAGTATATTTTATGGTTCCCCTGGGTATATATCAATTGTAGTTATTTTAATTATTTCCACCACTTGGTCTTTCTCCTGAAAAGGTTGTTCATTCTTTGATTCTGCACCAATGAAGCCATGATCCCCAGGACCCACCATACTAGGTAGAAACAGTTCAAGGTGACATTACATTATACTTTCCCACTGAATGTTCTTTTCTAGGAAGCTGTCCACCCAACAAAAACACTCAGAAAACATCACAAACAGTGAATACAAAGCCATTTGAGGATGAAGAATGTGACTCTTTCAAAAGATGATTTGGGTAAAAAGCCATCAAATGGTTGGCATTAAAATGATTAATAGTCCAGTTTCTGTACTCTTGTAAAAGAAGACAGTCTATATCTCAGCAAATCTTACGAACTCAGAAAGGAAATGCATCCCACACCACAAAAGGCAAATTCACAGACATGAATGACCACCAAATGTGAGCTCCAGTATCCCATGGCCTCACACCAGCGACAGTAAGAGATTTAGTGGTACAATGGACGGCAGAGCTTACCAGAGAATTTGGAGTTTCCTTTGAGACATTCACACAAGTCCCTAGTGACAGACAAAGTGACATCTGACAGTGCAAAGGCTGTGTAAATTGTAATTCAGAATCTCAATGGAAGGCCGAAGATCTCTGGTCAATCTGCCCCCTGGTGGAGGACAAGATGTTCCCACAAGCCCATGACATTAATTGTACAAGGGCAACTTCACTGGGTTTCTGCAGATTGGTTTCTGAAAAGGACAAGCTGATGTGGTCTTCAACCGATCTTCTTTTAGAACAAGATGACCATTTGATGTGGACATTTTGGGGCTCCCTCTGTGCTCTCCTGTGTGAAGTCGCATTTTTAGTGGGACAAGAGGCTGTATATTGTGGTCTTGGTTATTTTTTCCCACTTTCTTTCCATATCAGTTTCTTTTCCTTTCTCCTCTGCTCAGACCCCAAACAGAAACTAAAAAGAGGAAGGACATGTCAGGCTTCCAGTCTCCTTGGATTCCTCCCTGGCAGCCATTCTTCTGAGGTCCATGGTAGTGTTGACTACCCTGTGGTTTCAACAGGTTGATGGCTTTAGAGGATGGGAGCCCACAGTTTTCATTTACTTTCCAGGTCAAATAATAGAAAACAATATGAGAACAAATTAATAAATGCATGATAGTATAGCACCCACAGAGATTTCATTTCAATTTTGCCACCCTTAGAGAAGTATTTTTAAGTGTGAGATGCTCTGAAATTTCATAAAATTCTTGCCAAAGGTAAAAATAATATGTAGTGGTGACAGTCCCTTTTCACAGACGCACATATTGTAGAACCTATGCCTAGCCACAGGATCTCACAATCTTTGGGGATTGGCAATTCACACAGTGCAAAATCCCATTTGCAGCATAGCTTTCCCCAATCCCATGGGATTCATTGTGAGAGTATTTTAATATGGTAGTTTTCTTCGAGTTGAGAACTCTGGAAGGAGAGTCCCTAATCTAAGATGGGAGGCCCTTAAGCAGAGGGGAGATGATGAATCATGGACAGACGCACACACACACACACACACACACACACACAATGATTTACCTTTTAAATTTTTTCTGTGAAAGTCAGTTTTTGCAGGACAAAAGTATCTTTTTAGCTGCTGTCAGCATTACTTACCTTCTTTTTCATTTGCATTTCTGCTACTCTAATCTCTATTTTCATTCTATCTCTGCTATTAGACGGTCAGAGAAACACAGATTTGGATGGCTACCATGTCCAGCTATGTCTTTTAGACAAGAACTGGAGTTGTGCTTCTTTGAAGAATGATTCACCTGCCTTCTTCCTGTTCCCTGTTCTAGGCAATCCACCTCATTCTCTGTAGCCTGTGAGAGCGGGATTCTTTGTGAATATCATCTCTTTTCTGTAGACACCTCTTTTCCATGGTAAGTGTTATTTGAAGACAGATCAATGTTCTCTTTTAATCAAAGCACCTGCTCCCACACCAGCCCCCTCCCCACTTTTTTTTTCATTTTCATTTTAAGAAGTATCAAGTTCACAGGAAAATGATTTTTTCAAAGAATGGTACATACATTTTCAGGAACAAATACCAGACAGGGTTCCTTCTACTGAGTTCACACTTCAAAATGTCCAGTGATCTCAGAAAGTGGTCTGTTCTACCACAGTTGTCATTTTAATCATCTACTAAACACCAATGACAAAACCTACGTCAACACGTAGATGTGAGAAGGGATCTATGTACAGAGCAAAAATGATTGGGAAACCTCATTGACTAGGGCTAGATTCCTCCCCACCCCTGAACAGGAGGCTGGGAAACCTGAGATCGCTCTTGGAGCTGTCGGTCATCACTTTGAAAATCAAATGTCTGATGTAAAGAAGGGGAGAGAGCCCTTCCATGCACTCCATGCTTGTTCTGTGTTTCTGTGTGGATGCTTTGGGGAGAGCCACCTTGCCTAATCACTGATTTGTGGCTTGCACAGACCTTCTGGAGTTCTGCATCATCAGGAGGGCTTAGGTGTTTAGATCTGTATACAGTTTCCAGTAATGCACAAAAACATCAGAACCTTTATCCTGACCAAAAAAGAAAAAAATTAAAACTAAAAATTAGACCGAACCTCAAATAAGAGGATCAATGCAAACCAGTAAGATTGCTTCAGATAAAAGCAACAAGGTAAAGCCGACCATATGCCTTTGCCTTTAGATCGTTCCCTTTTGGGTAAACAGATAATTGACCCTTAAAACCACAGACCTCGTCAATCCCTGTCATTGAAAAAAAAAAGAGAGAGAAATAAGTCTGAGCCCACTACTAATTGGAACAAAAAGTCACCAAATTTGGTAATTTGAGAAATTAGCCAACTTTTTTTTAGTAGATGAATTGTTCTCATCTGTGATATACATTTCAGAATGAAACTTAAATTAGCTCCTTAAAGTGGTCTTGTGACTTTAATTATTCACAAAGTACACAAATTTAATGAGTTTTTAAATATTAAAACTCCTCTATTGTCACTATGGTGAGCTCTTAATTTACAGAGCAATTAAGTCAGGACCCTCATTTATCAGGACATGTGCGTTTGTTGAAAACGTCGTCAGTTTTTATTAATTGATGCTATGGAAAGACTGAGGTGAAATTAATGTGTGTCTTCAGAGGTCATGCCTGTGGTGATGGGGAGCTGGCGAGGAGCAAGATGTGAGATAAATAAGGAGCCACTCTTCCCAGATTGCTCCAGAGATTGCTGAAATATTAAATGGCACAATGGTTAACGTTCTCCGCCAAAATGCTTGCAAGAAAATGCCCCCTGAGTTTTTCTCTGGCAAACATCTGTCATGGGTAGTAGCTGAGAAATAGGGAGACTTCAAAGCAGTACTTTCTGATTATTAGCAGTGTGTGGAGTGTAATGTTCTTACATTTTAATGCAAACCAAGTGTTGATGAGCTGAGAGGGTAGAATTAAAAAGTAGCCCAAATTTCCTTTGTTCTTCAGAATGGGGCTGACAAGAACGTTAGCAGTCAGGAGTAGTCCTCTGTGCTTATCACTTCACGAACCACAGTGATTCTAACTCCTGAGGTGGATGTTGGGAATGGAGCCCAGCCAGCATTACTCCCCAGTGTCCACTCACTGTGGCTCTGTAGTCTGGGGTCCACTGTTCAACATAAATTATTGATAAACAAGTTTGTTCTAGAAATTTGCACTCTTTATATAATATATAGATATATAGAGATAAAGATATAAATGTAGATGTAGATATAAATATAGATATAGGTATAGACTGATATAGATAGATATAGATGTAGATATAGATAGATAGATATATAAAGACCCAGGTGAGATGATGTATATTGGACCACTTGCCCAAAGGCAAAAATTGCTTCAAAAAGAGTTTTCTGTAAAGAGTGACATGGAGAGCCACTTTCTGTTTTGGATATAAATGTAAACACAGAGCAGAGCAAAGAGTTGAGCAATGTTGTCAGTGTTTCAGGCACTTGTTTGAATAATTTGTGCATAAAGAAATTAGATTTGTAGTTGAATTTATGATGGGGAGGTAGACAGTTTATTTCAGGACTTTTGCTTAGATAGATTTAACAGTCAACAATCCCCAAGAATTAATTTTTATTATTTTGTTTCTGTCGTAAGAAAAAGTCTCTCTATAGAACAAAAGCTCGCAGCCTTGAATTCAGTGTGTAAGCCCAGTCTGCTCTGGATTTTACAGGCCGACACCAGTTTCCATAGTGTCAGGATTATAGATGTGGTGAGTTTCCACGAATTCTTAAAATATGAGAACTCCAGAATCCACTCTGAAAACACGTGCACAAAATATACATCGTGACACAAATCCTTCCCAACACGTATAAATTACACCAGGGCACTCCATACTGCTGCTCCATATCTGCCAAATTCTAACTTCAGGCAAACAGACAGGCTGACCTAGCCCTTCCCTGAAGGGATGGTCCAAGACAGGTCTCTCTCTCCTAGTTTAGGACTCAGCCTCCAAAGCACTGAAAAGTTTCATGAGGCTGTGCAAGTGGTCCCCTGCAAGCAGAGGTGGGCTCACACACTCCCATTCCTCATTTAGACAGGCAGCAGAAGCAAAAGGAAAAAAGAAAAGAAAAGCAGCAGGCAACAACCGCTGTCTTCTGCAAACGCCCAGTAATAGATCGTTCTTTCACCAAAGCACAAGACGGATTTTTCTCCCCTCTGCTTCTTTCATCCTTTGCCGGGGAGCACCAATGGGAGGCTGGCTTTCCCACCTGGCCCTGGCTGCCTGTGCCCATAAATTTGCCTATGCAATGCCTGTTTACGGGTCGCTGATGGAACATGGAGCCGGTGCATTTTGCAAGCGCTGGGTAGATAATCATGGTAATTGATGTTTGGAGCTGTGAGTTCCTAGGAGCACAGGGTCTCTTTCTCCCAGTGAGGCCCTGCGCTCTGTTATCAGTCCAGCCCATAATTAAATATCAGTCTTTTACAATATGTTTCAGGCTCCTTAATGAGTCTAAAGCAGAAATAGTCACCTCTTTCCCCTCTGAGCTTTATTTGCTTGTTATTAAACAATGTTATTGAGCTGCCTTCTTTCCCTGTGTTGCCAAACCAGCATCATTTCCGTTTTATAATTGCACAATTAGAGCCAAGGCTTTGCTTTCATACATCAGCAGGCCCCTCCGTGTGCATGCGTGCGCGCGCGTGTTTGTGTGTGTGTGTGTGTGTGTGTGTGTGTGTGTGTGTGTGTAAAACAGGAGACAAGGAAGGAAATCAGGTGTTCTTATAGACTACTCAAACGCATCTTATTTTCATTAACTGCCACATTTTGCAAAATGGGAAGCGATTTATCATGAGTCATTTTCTTCCATCAGCTACCTCCACCAACCAACACACTGACTTTCTTTCGCCATGACCTTGTGCGGTGGAGCCCAAGGTCCAATTTGCTCATTGTTACTGGCTTGCATAATCCCATGCCCCTCCCCCAACAGCTTTTTTTTTCTACCCCAAGCAAAATCCAGTCATTTATATTCCAAGGCTAAATGGCCTTCTTTTTGCCCCCAAAGCTGGCAAGCTGTATAACACCAGTAATTCCTTCTAACGAATTTTCAGAGAGCCCCTCCTCTTACACACACACACACACACACACACACACACACTTCCCCAGCGCACACTGGAATGCACCCCCCTAAGCGTCTCTAAGCAGTGTATTAAGGAGCCGAAGAAAATCCATTCCCATTCCGCTGTGTCGCTTTCTTCTCAAGTCATGAACCCATCACAGACTTTTCCTAGCTCTGGGTTGCCACGGTGAAGATTTACAATGCCAGTTATTCATACATCTGCCTTCTCTTCTTTCCCCCCCTTATTCGTAAATCCCTTGGGCGAGGGCAACCTTGATACTGAGACTCGTAAAATTCACGCAGGCTTATCATCCTTGGTGAAGGCTCCAGGCTGCGTTCCACAACCCCCACCAGCTCTCGCCATGACGGCTGTGTGGGCCACGGGCTTTTATCTTACCCAGAGGTGGGGGCTGGGGAAGCAGAGAGGGACCACTACAAGAAACATAATGGAAAGCATATTCATAGATATTACATATTTTTAAGAAATATATAAATATATATTTAAGAGACATACATAATATATAAATATATACTTAAGAAACATTTTTTAAAATCATTTTATCTGTTTCACCAATCACTTATTCATTTTTGAAATTAATTTGGGGGTCTCTGGTGCCCAATATTCATTAGATGCTGTAATAATGAATTAAAAGTGACCTTAGTTTGAGTGCAGAGACATACATAATATATAAATATATACTTAAGAAACATTTTTTAAAATCATTTTATCTGTTTCACCAATCACTTATTCATTTTTTAAATTAATTTGGGGGTCTCTGGTGCCCAATATTCATTAGATGCTGTAATAATGAATTAAAAGTGACCTTAGTTTGAGTGCAGTAATATTCAAAAGTCCACTCATGAGAACCCAAGAGCTGATAGCACAAACTTTACTCAGTCCACCCAGACAACCCCAGAAACCTAAACACATTTGAAAATGGACATTTCATGACAATGCTTTTTTTTTTCTTTTTTGCTATTTTCTTCTCTTAATTATTTCTTCTCTTAATCATTATTAAATGCATTGTTCCTAAAAAAAATGGAGAACGAGCAAAATAAATATTTTTGACAGTAAATGAATATTTTAATAAAGTCACAAAATTTTCCCCCTCATCTCAAATTGGACTAATCGTTTGGTGACATAATAGACAACTATCTTTCAATTATTATCAACATTTTTATATAGTTTTGTAAATGTTTGCAACTCATTATTACAAAATAACAAGTTAGAACTGGGCATGTGATCATCTGGAACCTTTTTTATAGAATTTATCTGACAATTAATTGAATTGAGTTCTATTTAAAACTTATAGAGCTTTTTAAAATATTATTTTTCATTTTTAACTTCACAAATAAAAAATATGATCTCTGTAGTACATAGGATCCTTTCTGCTTTCTGTGATTTTACTTACCCACAGACAGTGGCAAAATAACAGAAAAAATCTAGAAATAAATACTTTGTAAATTTTATATTGCACACCATTCTGAGTAGCATGATAAATAACCCCTTCAGTCTTCATTCCATCTAGAATGTGAATCCTTCCTTTGTCCAGTGTATCCACACAGTATATATGACTCACTCATTAGTCATTTAGTATTTGCTGTACAGGACTATTCACTGTCCATGGAGTGCAACAGACTCCATCTTCCTGAGATCAACTGTGCTTGCTTGCCAGGGACCAGCAGAGCTGAATTTATTGATTGCAGATGCCCCCGAATAGAAGGAGGAGCAAGGAGAGTCACCAAACTCTCCCTTGAGAACCCAGCCACATCTTTCAACCTTGTACTGGGCAATTTTGCCCTAAATGCCCATGACGTGGGGGAAGGGCTAAAGTATTTAATCTGGGGTAGACTGTGGGAGGGGTCCATTTATATGGCTGTAGGGAAGCCGTCATCCATGCGGAATGAAGACTTTCCTGTTCAACCTTAAGAGAGGGGAGAACTCACATGCCTGCAAATAGCCTTTTACCCATTGCTCTTTAAGTGAGCCCAATAGAATTGTTGATTTCCCAGGGTGCACTTGGGTTGAATCCTACCTAAGTTCATTACTGGAAATAAGGCCCCACCACCCCACCATCGCCACCCCCTGCAGCCACCACCCCACCACCACAAAGAAGGGATTTATGCAACATGCTGATTATCAGATCAACTGGCATACTAGTACGACACTAGTGTCCAAGAAACGCTAATTCCTTATTAATGATGCCCAAATGTGAGGGTAGCAATTCTGGCAAATTTATTACAATATATTGTCCTAATAGTTCAATTTTACAACGTTACTGTTATAGGTGTCAGAGTAGGGCTACACCAGGGCCACTTATGTTGTACCCAATTTATAAATTAAGTTCTAACCTCAGTGCACATATGTAAGAACTAGCAAAGTGTATCCAGAGGTTGACGCTGTACTTGGTTTCTGGAACCTACTCAGATTCTTGGGGTATAGCTGTCTTAGATGAGGGGGACTAATGTTTTCTTAAGTTCCAGAGTTTGGATCATACTTTGTGTGTCTGCAAGGCGTGTCAACCTTCCTCAGCACCCATCTGAATACCTGTTGTAGCTTCTGCTCTTTCTGTGAGTGCCCCATAGGCCATGCAGGTGCTTGATCCTCTGAGCACGCTGGGAGTGACAGCTGGAGGTCTTACTGTTACAGGTGGAAGACCATTAATCCAGTGGCCATTCTAACTCAGAACCCTAACATCAATCAATCACTGTGCCACAGATTTTTCTTCCAAACCATATTCAGATTTGAGCGAAGTTGTACATTTTTAGTTTTCTTTAAATACTGAATATGTTATGAAAGAAAAATCTAAGCCCAGCAAAGGGCTCCAAACTTTGACTCACAAACTCTAAACCTGTCACCTCTTGAGCCTTATTTTCCTCCTGTATTTAACATATGTAATGTGCTGTCTTATCGGTAAGGAATCTGACTAGCTGTACATGATCTAACCACAGTTCAATTTAATATAGGTAACAACTAATCAGTTTAGAAGAAACAAATTCCATTGCTCCAGGGTGTGGCTCAATTTTGATCTGTATTTCCTTATGTTCTGGGCTCTGTTTTCTCTCTAAGGGGGCTGTGGAATAATGTGGGGAGCTGCCACCTTGAGTGTCAGGTCCACAGAGAACTAAGAAAGGCTTCCCGAGTCCTTGTGCTTGGATTCTTGTCCTGGAGCACAAGGAAAAGTTCTGAAGTATCCTTCATTTCATTTCATTTCTGCCTTGCCTTTCCAGCCTAATCCTGTTTCTCTAGGTGGTAATTTCCTCCTCTTGTTCCATTCATGTCTGTGGTCCATAGGCACCATCCGGTCTCTCCTTAGGGATATGAGCAGGTGAGCCTATCCATCTCTCTTAGCTCTGATACAACTCAAGGCTTTTGTTCCTTGTGGCCTGACTCCCCAGCTATCTTATCAGAGGAAAACTAAGTGAACATTCCCAGTTAGAATTCCCCAAATAGTAGTCTGTGGCTGTTCACAAATACAACATGGTTTTTATAGTGAGCAGCTGCATGCACCTTTCTTAACTATCCCAGCCTTGGATCTAACGAAGAAATGCAGTGAATCACTGCACCCACCCGAGACCATTTTCTCAGGTTACTGCCAAGTAAAGGTAATAATTTCAATCAGCTTCTCAAGGCTCCAGGGACCAGGCACATCAATGTACGGATACTATGAGCTACCCCAGAAGGTGCTACATTAATGTTATTTTCATTGCTTATTGTTAATAGTCTACTAAAGGCTAAACTAATAGACATGATGACTTTCCAGAAATTTTTACCATGATGGACAGAAATGCATAGTGTGATAAGACAGACCTGTACCATCTTAGCTGACAGAAAACTTTTATGAAACCAAACACCTTACTGTCTGTGAAACAAACTGTTATTTTCTCTCCTGTGGATGTAAAGTTTCATTTCCCTGTGGGTCCTGACCTGAAGTTTGAAAATCCTGGATGCAGTTCACTAGGAGCCCATGTCATGCCTCCCGGGAAGTAGGAAAGCAGGTGGACCACCTTCCTGAAGTCTGAGTCTACAGCATGGAGCACGGACCAGGAGAGGTTTCAGTTAAGGCCTTCATAGAGAAGCCTCCACTGAGCCCCGTACCCCTCCAGGCTGCACTGAAACCTGGGGAGAGTAGACTAAAGTGCCAAAAGACTTGTGCAAGCTGCGCATGGCAGCTCATGCCTTGAATTCTAGCACCCCAGAGGCAGAGAGGCAGGTGAATCTCTGTGGTTTCCAGGCCAGCCAGGGCTACATAGTGAGACCTTATCTAAAAAACCATGAAAGCGCTGAAGAAAACAACACGTACAGTCAGGCTGTTTCCAGTCAGCTTACACAGGTCAGATGCAGCCCACGTGACAAAGTGTGGGAAGGAAATGAGGCTAAGACCAGGGTATTTTTGTTCATTCTAAAGCACTTTTGAGAAACTAAACAGAAATCAGGGGAGCTAGAGAGATGGCCCAGGGGTGAAAGTGTAGACTGCTCTTCAGAGGAGTCCAGTTTGATTCCTAACACCTAAACTAAGCAGTTCACAGCTGCCTATAACTTTAGCTTCAGGGAATTCAATGCCACTGACCCCACCATCACCAGGGTGCCTGCCCTCACTTGCACATACCCCTACACAGAGACACATAACTAAAAACATTTAATGAAAATCTTTTTTTAAAAAGAAAGAAACAAGGAAAAAAAATTGAATTGTGGTTAGGCAAAACACTGCCTTCCTATCTGTAAAGCAGTTTGGGTAATGAAGAGCAGTGGTGACTTGAGGAGCATCCTATTTCGGACTCCACGGAAAACTTTTTAAGAACAATTTTGATCCATTCCCCCAATTTTGTTTATCATAAATTTCAAGGAGCCACCAACAAGCGCGTCAGCTGAAAGATGACTGCTCAAGCTTCCTTTCCTAGAAACACCATCTCAACTGCCCTCATCCTGACTTTTCTGCAAAATATAGTGACCAAGCTGCATTCTCAGAGCATCCCAGACTCCCAGCACTCCTAGCTCTGTGTAATTCCTTAGTCTGTCTATCGTACTATGGGTTTTAAGAATGTTCTATACTACTAGGCTAACAAAATAACAAAAAGTTTATTCAAGTTATTACCAAATTAGCCAAAGAAACAAACAAAAAAAATCACTTAGAAACCAAGCGAATCCTACCCGTGTTTCAAGGTTAAGAATTTGTCATTAGTTTATAACTACATGCTTTGTATTTAACACAGTACTCTCTTCCAGTTAGCAGATTCCATTGAGTTCTTTTCACTAATGTAACAGGCAACAACACAGTAAAATAACAAAGGAAATATTTTCTTTCTTTTTTTTAGTATCTCCTCCTCTCTTGTATGCACACATGAGTGTGCATGCGTGCACAGGCACATATGCCAAAATACATACATACATACATACATACATACATACATACATACATGATAGCTGCCATTTTGGTGTGAAGAACTGAATCTGAACAGGAAGAAAAATATTTCATCCTGAAACATATCTAGGTACATAATGTAAGGCCTTGATACATTTGCCTTTATTTTTAAGTTTGTTTTAGTCTTAATGGCTATTTCCAAAAAATACAGCAACTATTGTTATTAAAAATAGTGAACATTTTGAAAAATATTAAGACTTCATAGCATTTTATAAATTTGAAAAATAATTTTACATTTTTAAAAATAATTTTCCTGCGGCTGTAGAGATGACTCAGCAGTTAACAGCAGTGACTATTCATCCAAGGGCAGTGGGTTCAGTTCCCAGCATGCACATGGAGACTGACAGTGGTCTGTAACTCCAGTTCCAGTGCATCTGACGCCCTCTTCTGGCCTCCATGTGCATTGCATGTACATAGTACGCTGACATGTAAGCTATACACTCATACACATAAAATAAAAATAACTGATGATTTTTATACATGCCATATGGTTATTTTAATAGAAAAGGGTTGTTTTTTAATAGATCTCAAAGTTTATGTATCATATGATGCACAAGACTTAAAAAAAATCAAGAACTTCAACCCATTCGATTTTCTCAAAGGAAAATGTCTTAAATGATTCACATCTTATCTGCTCCACTTTGTGGGTGGTGCTGGCACAGCAGAATCTCTGCCACATTACCACAGACTGTTTCAATCCTGGGTCATTGTGGACATGGCCCAACTGCAGCACAGATCATTTGACAACATGTTGCACTTGGCCTTGTCAGTCTTTTATCTATTTGGCAGATTTTATCCAGAGAATCCAGGTTTTTCCCATGGTTCTCAGCAAATGAGAACTACTGATCACTGCTATCCTTTCTCTGTCCATAAGCATTCTCCTTCAGAATACTCCACCACCTGACTTCCTGTGTCTTGTGCCCAGCGTCTGAATCCCTTGATCTTTTGGACATCAGCCTTGCCAGTTTCCTTTATAAATTTTTACAAAAAGGAAGCCAATTTGCTAGGGTCCAGATGGATACAGATCCACCCACAAAGATGTCAGCTTATGGAAGAGCATAGTTTAATGCCAAAGCCTGTTAAAGAACTTGGGTTGCACTATAGTGTTAGGATATTCATTCTGTGGGCTCACACAATCCAGGGTCCCTATCTAACAGAAACAAATGCAATGGAGTGGGAGATGAGAGAGGAGCAACCAGAATCCATTTTGGGGGTTCTATCTATATGGAAGTAGGACTTGTTTTAACTAGCGTTATAGTGATCCGGGTCAGATTTCACCTAGCACCCTAGAGGTAAAAACTTCCAATAAAATCCACCCAGTAGGCATTGTCAGGCACAGTTTTCTCTGGTGTCCCAGCATCCAGCATCTAGTCTTTGTACCCAAATGTTAGGTCCTGTTGACTTGATACTCATGTATGGATTTCTTGGATGCCCAGATCTTTGACTGGGACCAACCTTTTGGATCTATTTTCTCAATCATCTTAATGATTTGCAAACAAGGGACTCTGGGGATGTCTTTTTCTGGACAATCTCTCTGAACTTGACCTGGTATACCTGTCTACCCATGCCTACCAGGAGACTGCCTTCTTTGACTTTAAAACTCAAAAACGTTCTCAGAGATGCTCCGAGGGCTCCCTCTTCTGTGTTCTCATAGCTTCATAGACATAGCTCAATTTTTATTCACTGCATTATACTGTAAAAGCTGTTGAAGTTGTAGCCTACCTCAAAAGCCACAATGCAAATTAATGTAAACATAGGGAAAAAGTGAAAGTGCCTCTTCTAGCCTGAGAAACAGACAAGTTGATATTAATCACCAGAATTCAGTATCTATTTGCTGAATGAATGAGTAGATGGGTGAATGCTAGACTGCTTGATTTACAGACTTTACGTAGCCCGCTCCTCTGAAATATTCATATTGCTCCATGTCTAATCAGCTAAGCCTGCAAAAGTTGACTTAAACTTGATTATCATTTTGGCTAATTTTGGATAATACTCATTAACTTGTATATAGACATAAATTCCAAAGTCTGCTGCTTAGTTTGTTACTAACATTTGGTGGAACCTTCGTCATTGTAAACATTTTGAATTTAACTTAATGGCTGTATATTAAACGATTAGATGTATCTTGGTGAAATAATAAATGTGGACAGTCAGTTAGATGTTTACTACTTCCTGCAAGATTTAATAAGTAAATTAATGAAATATATAAACTTTGTAATAACATTTATGCATTTAAAGCTGATGATAAATATTTTGTCTGCGTAGAATTTTTTTTTTCTTTTGCTCTTGGAAATGAAACAAATGGACTCCTATTCGTGCATAAAATCCTAGGGAGGGCTTTGAGGAAACTTATTTCCATGGTTGAAGAAATAACATTGACAAAGAGCATTTTGCTGATTCTATAACTCTCTCTGGCTTATACGATTTCAAGATTTTCCTTTATCTTCTATCATGTTCTTTGCTGTACTAGTGCTGTCCTTGGCAAGACAGGGCGATGCTCTAGGGCAAAGTGCCATGAGTTTTGGGTTTGGAAGGGGCTAAACCCCTTACTGGCTGCTCTTCTCCCCAAACGCAGATCAGTGACCTCAGCTGTGAGTGGTAGTCATGCCCAGGATCTTCCAACTGTGGCGATTAGAAGGCGGTCAGGTGTAAAACAACACTGTCCTTTGTTCATAGTATCTTTTTCAAGCCAAGAACCTTACAAAATTAGTACAAAGAACCTGGGCTGGGGAGATAACTCAATGGGTATAGGGTTTGCCATGTAAGCTGGAGGGCTTCTACAGTGAGATGGGAGGTAGAGACAGGAAGATTCCCAGGGCTCACAGACCAGCCAGCCTTCCTTGCAGCATCAAACAAGGGATCCTGTATACACGAGGTGGAAGGCAAGGACTGCCACCTCAGCTTGTCTTCTACCTATAGATGAATGTCTTGGTGGCCCAGGAACATCACATGCACACACCACAACATGTACATATGCATGGGTGAGAGTACATATACACATACACACACATATGCGCACATAAGATTAGAAGAGTCGTTTTGAAGAAGTTTTCAGTCATGTCTGTAAGATTCATGACTGTTCTATGCTTATTCTGCATTCCACATTCTTGTCTGGGCACCACAAATATTTTTCTCGTGGCCTTTCTTTACATATGTCTTTTAAAGATTTTGTTGTTTCTTTTAATGTGAGAAGAATAATAATGTTTAAAGCATTTTAGTTTTTAATTTATTTGTTAATATTGTGTGTCTTAGGAGGAGATATACCACTGTACACACGAGGAAGTCAGAGTGCAACCTTTTGGAGTCGATTCAATTCTTACAGAGATTAAATTCAGACTAGTGGTAAGTGACTATACCTGCTGAGCCACCTTACTAGCCTCTTGATTTCATTCTTTAGTTATTTTTAAAACTATAGTTTATTTTATGTATAGCTTCTAATTTTCATATTAAATAACTAAAATTGAATCGTTCACTATAGTTTTTTAGTAATTATTCTTATTTTATGTGTGTGAGTGTATTGCCTGCATGTATGTATGTGCACCTATGTTGTGCAATGCCCACAGAAGTCAGAAGAGGACATTAAATCCCCTGGAACTGGAGTTATAAATGGTTGTTAGCCACCATGTGGATACTGGGATTAGAACCTAGGTCCTCTGCTTTCAACCACTGAGTCATCTCTAACCTCCGATTCACTGTAGTTTTAAACAGAAGAAAAACGAGAAAACTCTCAAGTTATAAAACTCCTTCCCCCAGAACAGTTTTTTTAAATCATTTTTTCTCAATGGATCAGTGCCACATATGCATGAGGGACTAATCACATCTAATTCCTAGGTGTGCACTAATTGGTCAGTGGAATTAAAGAGAATTTCATTCTCTAAAAAAATTAGAAAACAATTTTGTAGCCTCACGTGATTTTGTGAGATTTTACTTTCAATTTGACTCTTTCCACATTCTATTTAGGGGCAGAATTCACAGGTAGAAGATGAGCTTCCTGAGGGGAAGGGTGTCCCAGAGGGTGACTCCACCACAGGTCATAGCAGAACTCTCAAGCTGTCCAGTCTCAGCCTAGTACTTCTACTCTAAATCATCTCATATTTTATTTGTGAATGTTTTAACTGATGAAGGGTGAGGACCAAAACTCCAAGGAGTTTGAATTCACCATTCAGAGAATAAAGTCTAGCTCTTCCGCTCTTTTCCTCAGGTTCTTACATTCTAAAATAGTTAGGTTTAGTAACACATTCTGTCTTTTCTCCATGGCTCATAGTGTTTTTGATAACTGTAAATTTTATAAATAGTTCTCAGAGACATCGTCTGTAAATGAAGAAACTGAGGCAGACAGTGACTAAGCAGTTCTCTCAGGACACTCATGACTAGCACAAGCACACATGACCTTTGGAATTTAATTTATTCCAGAGAAAGGCCAAGTTCCAGACTATGCACCTTACACATGAAAAAGCAACCCAAACAAAATTAGTTTCCTGAATTTTAAGTAGAAGTCTTAAATTGCTTGCAAGCAAGCACAAAATTCCAAGTTTCTCTGTGTAAAATCCTTCAACATGGGCCGAAATATGGACAAAAAAAGAGGAAGTAGGAAGAGAACAGAAATAAAAAATGTATTTGTTAATAATATTGAAGCTACATTGTGTGACGCTTTGTACATGATGTTAGAGAAAATATTTTTTACCTTCTCTCTCTTTATATATTCCCTAGTCTTCATTGCCAATACTTCACAAGGGTATAATTAGATATGAATATTTGTCTCTTAAGTTTAACCATGTATTTTAAGAGTAGAAATACCTTGACTCACCCATGAGTCTTAGCACTATGTTTCCTAGATAGCAAAGACATGAAGGTGGCAATCTTGAGAGTTTGTTTGCCCCCTGCCCTCCAGTGTTTTACATGGGTATATTTGAGCAGTGTGCTCACTGGGTCATATTTTAAATTCCAGGCTGTTCCTGGTCAACTGAAACATGGACAACATTCTACCACAACTGGACACCTGAGGGGATCCAAAGAGGTTGTCTGAGCAGTTAAAATTCCAACATCGGATGGAAAGCTAACACATGCAGAAGAAAGCTGATGGTCAGGCATATCAAAGGTTCATGAAACCCCAGGCTCAGCCCAGTGAGCAGAGGAACAAAATGAAAGAGAAAAATCTCCAGCATAAAGGGAGGGTCATGGGTTACTGATGGGATCCCTTTCACCCAGATGTTAACTGAGTTGGAAGCTAGATGGACAGTCTTCTAATTAGTCAAGTACAGAAGTACAGGGAGAGTTCAGTAAGGCACTTACAGCCAAGAAGCAGAAACAGCTATAAAATAGTTTGGCCTTCTAGATTTCTGTGTATGGGGATCATGTTACATTTTTATTTTCATGTTCAACCCTCCCTACATGAGATACATGTTTGTATATCAAATGGAAACAACCTTGTTTAAGTAAACAGAAAAAAAGGTGAAAAGTTTCAAGTACTTTTTAACTTGCAAATATCACTAGAAGACGAATTACTCCCAAATGCTTGTTATTATTTACATACAAACAGATCTTTAATTTCCACTGTCTACCTTGTTATGTCTCAATGTACATGATTCTGGATTCTCAGCACTGGCTCACAAAAATGATTACATTTTAAGAGGTTTTTTTTTTTTAAATCAGAAAATAAGCAGCATAAAAGTACAAACATTCTCCAAAGCAGGACATAAAAAGAAATGTACCATAAAATAAGCAGTTTCAAACGGAAACAAAACATTTTTTTTTTACTTTGTATGCTAAGGTATGCAAATTTTCTTCCCCAATTTAAGAAAAAAAATATATGTTTTTTAAAAAAATACTGATCTATCCATAAATTCAGAAGTCTCAGGTTTTAGCAGAATATCATGCTACATTATGATTTGGAATGAACTAGCTAGATTAATAGGTATATAACCCCAAATAAATTATTCAGGGCACTATTAGAAATAGAAAGATTCTCTATCAAGAATTCTTTCTTTTCAGAAAGATATGGATGAATTAACACCATAAGCTGGAAATGGTAATTTTATGTTAATCATTTCTACATTTCAGAAGGCATAGATACTGTGGTGAATCGAGTGTGTGCACTTGTGTGTATGCTGTGTGTGTGTGTGTGTGTGTGTGTGTGTAGAGATGCTCCTCATGGGTCTACTTCTCATATACAAGATGGGTTCATCTTCACAAATTCCAAGTGAAGAATTAAATGTCCTTGACATTCCATCTAATAGACAGTGGGTGGCACCATCTTAAGCAGCACATGATGCAAGTTTGAATTTGGCACTATTTTCTTTATTTGGGCTACAAACTCTATCCAAATTTGAAGGACTTTCCACATTAGTAATTAATAGGGCCCCATTATGCTAACTATCATCCAACTTAGGACATCTTAGAGGAAAGATAAGAGATGAATAATTTGAAGTAATTTTCTTGTAATCATGCCAATCACTTGAGCAAAGCAGTTATTAAAGGAAACAGTATTATGATGAATTATAGGACATCTTACACTGAATACCTTTTCTTATCAGCTGCTTATAGTTTCTGATGCTTGAAAAAAAGGCAAATAAGTAGAAGTCTATTCCGAATAACACTCCTCTTATTGTAAATAACAGTTTGTTTATAAACCCTGCATGCTAATGAGTCAGGAAAGGCAGCCTTTACCTTACTTTCTGCCCATCTCTTTGAGAAGAGCCGGAGTTCACGGGCTCTGCCTTCCCTAGGAATGCAGGCTTATCAAGCATGAATCACCTTTGATGACAAGGGATCCCTCCAGTTCAGATCTGCTGAAGTGATTAGACATTATTTATCTAATTAAATGTTCAAAACACATCATTATTGAAAGGAATAAATTTAGTACATTTGTTGAGCGGTGTTAACTGAAATGTAACCGCACATCATTTGACTTTTTAACATTTTATTATATCTATTAAGTCTTTCTGTGCTTAATTAAATCAACTTATTTTTTACAGTTAATTTAACGTGATTTCATTTTCGTTACAGAGTCTGAATCAGATATTACTGAGAAAGCCAACTGTATACACAAATTAAGCTTTGATTCTTCAGGTGTTCTCTTGCATCTCATCTGGAGGTTCATGAGGACTGTCAGGATTTCAAAGGGATGTTAGTTTTCATGCAGTGGGGAGCTTCTTTTGTTATTAGTATTTTTGAAATGCAACCATTTTTAAGAGTACAGAATCATCACATGTATACTATTGTCAGTCCTGCATCACATGGCCAACATCACCCAGTCCAGGGAATCATGTTTTTAATGCTTGGGGGGAAGTAAATAAACAAGAATGTGAAAGCAGGAATATGGCTTGCTGCCTCCCTGAGAGTTTCACCTTATTAACTGTCCCTCTAGGAACTATGGTAGGGAAGGACCAAAGCTGCCAAAGGAGCAAGGGGTGGAGCAGTAAGGGCTGGTCCATGAATGCCTGGAAGACCGCACTTCCTCCAGCTACTGTATTCAAATGAGTGTCTCCCTGTGATCAGCACTTGGCAGTATTCTCCTCTTCCCAAGACCCCTAAACTATGAAACCAGGGTGAGGAGAGGAGCCAGCCTGAGGCCACAATGTTTGGTGTCAATCAAGTACTGTGGCTAGCGACATGGGGGGAGGAAGGCAGCACTTTGGTGCATTCAGATCTGCCCTCAAAAGTGTTCAAATGGAGATTATAGCTGGGAACAATCGGAAGGAACATTCAAAGGTTGCAAGTGGTAGTGGAAAATTCTAATTAAACATTTACGTCAGCTCGAAAAGCTCCTTATTTTCCCCAAATGTTGGACTGTTTCACATTCTGTCAGGCTTCCACTCAGAGCACGAAAAGAGAAGGCTTCTGAAACTCCCATCCGACTCCTGGATGGTGAGTTAAAAAGAAGCTATGAAAAGATATTGCTTGGGGTTCTCTGTCCTTCAACTGAGAACAAATGGGGTGAGGTGAAAGAAAAGAAAAAGAGAGAGAGCAAGCGCGCAAAAGAGAGAGAGACAGAGCGAGCTTAGACACCCTCCCCTGCTCCTGCAAAACCTGGGGGCCTTACCAGCCATAAACTCTCTCCACGGGCTCCAGGTGCCCATTCTAAGCTACCCTATGACCGCTTGGACTGCTTTGATTCCCCAGGGTAAGTGTTCATGATCACAAATTTGGCCAAAAGATTTTTTCATTACCCTCCAACATTTCCTTTCACCTCCAACCTCTAGGCAGGACCCTGGCTTTCCCTTTGGAGCTGGGAATATAAAGACAAGAGGCCATCGGGCTGACCCAGAGGGCCCTGCTGTCAATCACAGCCTCGCCATCTCTGCTGCCTTTCACACCAGGCAGCTGGACCCATCGCTGTCAACCAGGTAACAACCCCCAGACAATAGCGGCCTGAAAGCCTGGTCTAGACACTCTTTTAGCCACTTATTCGCTGCTCTTGGCAGCTGTTGAAGCATAAATAAGCAGTTTGTAATCAGAAAGCTGACATCATCGCAGTGCGGCTGAGAGAGGAGATTGTTCCTGGGCACTGAGCGGGGTTTTTTTTTTGTGTGTGTGTGACAACAGATTCTGGGGTGGGGATGCAGATTTGTGCCATGCTAAGCTGGGCTTTCTTTGATTTACAGAAGACAATTGGATCAGCTCCCCAGCTCCAAGGGAGCACCAGAATTGTTTTTTATGCTTTTTCTCCCTCCACTCCCCAATTCAGTCTGATGGCCAATCATATTGAATCATAAATTGGGTTCAAATGGGACATGAGCTTGGCCTGGGTAGAGCAATAACCCGGTGGGCCAAAAGTTTGGTCATGGGATGTTTGCTGGGCTAAGGGGCAACAGCTTGTGACAAGTGCGTGGTATGGTTTTGGTGGGAGACATTACAAGGGTGGGCTGACACTAGATGAGAGGGGTCTGCATACCCTGCAAGATGAATGGTCTTATAAGGTGATGAGAAAATGGGCATGATTATTTCTGCTTCCTGTGTGTGTGCGTGTGACTGTGCCTGTGTGTTTCCAGATCAAGTCTGCCATTCAAAGAGATGGTAGTTATCTTCAAGAAAGGCAGCAGGCCTGAGCCATCTACCAGAAACATTGACTGTGCCATCACCTCCATTGCTGACTAGAACCCTTCATAGGCTCTCCTGGTTTCCACAAAACTGCCTTTGCAGGGGGGCAGGGATGACAGATGTCATTTGCTTATCATAACTGATTTTGTATCATTGTTTTGAGGTTGCTCCCAAAGGAGGGAGGCCTTCTTTGGTTTCCTTTAGCAGTGTGGTTCTGATTGCCCTGATGTCTGCTGGTGACAGCTGACTCAAGTTCTGTTGGTCTGTAGTGGCCAAATACATAGCCGGATTCTGCAGACCTCTCTACCTGAATGGCCCATTCAAATAGTTTTGCCCATCTCCAATTTCACCTTAAAAAAAAAAAAAAAGTCCAGTTCAACAAAAATATTGACTTCCTATACCCCTATGGGGTTCTAGTGTTAGTTTGCTCTAAGTAGCTCATGATTTAGAGTACAAAGGCATTTCCAGAGTGCATGTTTAACAAAATGACATAGCAGATAATTGAAATTTATTTGCAATTTTCAAACTACAATAAACACAATTCTCCTTTTCTTTCATTAATAATCGCACGGCTAATGCATAGCAATCCCTCTGCAGCTTTTACAAGCAAACTTGAGCTGCTGTGTTGTAATAGCTGGAAAAGTTAATGTAGCTTGAACAAGGTTTCTAATTGTCCCTGTCTCTGTCATATTTGTCTACTTGAATGGTCCTAAATACCACAGCGATTAATTACTACAGAGCAGGTATTACAAGATGCTATCATCCTTCCCCAACTGTCTGGGTGAATGGAGAGAAGGGGAGATTGTTACAGTGTTTCATCTTTGCTCTTCCTGTAAGGCACTTTAACCAGAAGATTTAACGTGTCAAAGTTAACTGCGTTTTCTAGCAGATATTCACATTCTAATTAAAGATTAAGAACGTAGTACATTACACTGTGATTTGTCATACATGGCTTGTTAAATAGGAAACCTACCGGGATTCCCTAACATTTTATAAACATTATTCAGGGCTTTTAATGTGGGCAAAGTGAAAGATTATTCAACTGCATTGCAGTATGGAAAGCAGGTCGCACTCTGCTCCACCGCCCCACCCAGCCCCCAATAAATAACAAATAAGACAACTTGGCCAGGTGGGAAGATGGTTTCTGTGGAGATTCTGTTCAAAGCATGAATCACCTCTGGTTAGCATTTGATGGTGGAGGAAAGATTTTTATTATTAACCCTAGACACTCTTTTCCTTTTCTTATTCTTTTTTCCCCCATTTATTTTACTTTGATTTTGGCTGTCAGCTAAGTAGAGGAAGGTAAGAGTCTTTGTTTGAATTTGAGCACCAAAGGACAAACTGAAGATAAAACAGTATTTCAGCATGCAGCCCAAGTTTCAGCTGCTTCTCAGAGCCCTGATCGCACCAGTTCCTGTACTAGTGGCACAGGACTGGTTCACATTCAATGATTGCCTAAGGAATAAATTAATGAGGTTACCGAGATACTGAACATTTGCATATTCACGGGTACTTATTAGGTAGAAAGTGAATGCCAGGTGCACTGAATTTGGGGGATAGAGGATTTGCCAAGAAGTCATATCTTTCTTCTCGGAAAAGGGGTGTCTTGTCAGTAAAAATAATAAGCAGGCAAAACTCCTGTTTAATGAACCCCTGAATAATTGCAACAGAAAGGCAAAGAGGGTCTGGCTTGCAAGCTACAGAGAAACCAACACACTACCGGCCGATAGAGAGACCTGGGTGCAATAGTTCTGGGGCATAAAGGAACAAATTCCACTTGCTCTCTCAGGATTTTAGGTTTTAATTATGCTGGTGGCATACTCAGCCAAGCGCAGAATGCCAGGGTACCTGATGCAGAGCTATCAATTGAAGGAGACCTTTACATTTGTAAACATTATTGTTGACTGGGTGCCATAAGTTGGAACAAGGAAAAGCTTTTCTAAGAAAATTATGTGCAAACCCGAATCAGGCATGGATAGGGTCTGTTTCTCTAAGGGGTGTGGGTCCCCTGTTCCTCGGCTAATGGCGGCTGCCAGGGCGGCTGGGCAGCATATTGTCTGAGTCATTTGTATCTCATGGTGGAGAGAAGTTTCTGTGCTGCTTGGGTCCTGGCTTGGAGATTCCCTCCTCAGAGCTGAAAGGGCAGATGTCACACTCGGGTCCCTGGGATGACTCCGAAACACAGATTGGTAACTGTCCATGTTTTTCAGATGACTGGGCTGTGGGAAAAGCTGTTTCACTTTTTTGATATTTTGCTTCCATTTTGTGTAGATAGGTTTTCTTTCTTTCAAAATTATTTTCATTTTTAATTTTCTCTTTAAAGAAAATGATTGACAGCACACAAACTCCAGGAACTGATCTATCAAAATGAAAGTAAGATAAGCATTTCTTTGAAAAATAATATATATTTACCAACAAGCCCCATTCTGGCTCTTCTATCACAGGACCTCACATACCACCCAGTGCTGGCCAGGGCAGGTAGTAACTACATTAGAAGTACCATTTGTACACCGTGAGTGTGCACTTGAGAATAAACAGATACCCACACCTCCCACACTAAGCATTCTCGATACAATTTAGAGTCCTTTTATTTAATTATAAAAATACTACCTCCAACATCTAAAGCTCTTTAAAAAAAATCATCCCCATATTTACAAATAACCCATGAATATGAAGGATATAAGTGTCATCCCAGAGAAAAATCAAACAGGCTCTTGATATTTATTTTAGTGTTCCTTAAAATTTAAGCTTTTAATTTCTCTTATCAAGGCTCAGAGAGTAGAGTCATTGTGAGAAGGACTCTTTCACAATCCACCCCCCCAAATAATCTGTACATGTTTGAAAATTCAATTTCTTTTCTCACACAGATTTTTTGATGTGCTCATAAATATCCAGAAATCATAATTATTTCAAGGTGGTACAATTGTATTTAGGAACCTGTATATATTTTCATACAGAGGAATATGGGTTTATTAATATTTATCGATAATAGCTTTTAAAGACTTTTTTTTTAAGTGTATTTCACCTTGAAAGGCCCTGCTTGAAACTCACACAGCAGCAACATCACTGGAGTCCAGGGTTTTTGTCACACACACAGAGCACAGATTTTTTTGATTATGTAGATTTCTTTTCCTACTGCAGTTTCATATGCAAAGCATGCATCAAGCACATCCACGCTATCTCCTAAAGCAGTCGTTCTGAAACCCAATCTGGGGACAGTGCAGACTAAATAAAATTTCATTTTGATTTGGCCTCCCGCTGCGAATGGGACTGCTTTGTCTCAGCCGACAGAACCAGCAAGCCAGAAAGGTATGTGGTGTTTTGCATGGCTGGTGGTGTGTCTTGAGGCTCAGGACCGGCTCTGCTCCCCCGGCTGGCTTCTCTTCCACTTCCTGCTCCTCTTTCTCTCTCTTCCATTTGCTCTCCTTCTGAGTGCTGTGTCTTCTACCTGCAGGGCAGAGCCGTGGCAAACCCGCAAGATTGTTGACTTTAGCATATGTTTAATAGCTCGTGAGGCTGTTTGCATTTTTTTCACTGTCTTTGTTGTTGTTAGGTGTTTTCTTTTTTGTTTTTTTTTTTTCGGTGTTTTTTCCCTTCTCTGTCTCTATTTTGGTTTTGGTTTTGGTTTGCTTTTTTCATCCACATTGGCTTCTGTGTTTCTCAAGGTGTTGAATACTAAAATACTGGCTGAAAGGAAAATTGTCTAAGTGCTGTTCTGATACTCCAGAGATTTTACTGGAAGATTTGTCATGCTGGATTTTATTGTAAATTTGAAGATGCATTTAACATCTTTGAAGGACTTTAGCTTTCATGGCCCTTTTGAGCCGCTTTGGCAGAAAAGCAATCGCCCATTTCAGAGAAAGAGGAAAAAGAGAAAATAAAGAATCTCTTCCAATAGGACTGAATTGTTTTGCCATCTTGGTACGTTTTATCAAATGCATTGTAGTGCGTGCCTGTGTTGCTGCTCAATATGGCTCTCTTTTTTAACAATGACCTTCATTTGGAGTCATCTCCTGAGAGGCCGCTTGTGTCAAATGCTCTTCTTGAACTTGTCCCACCTTTTGGAGCCTGTATTGGCGATCAAGGGACAACCTGCTGGGATGTTCTCAGAAGCTTTCGACACAATGGCAAAACGCCAGGGGACTGGCAGTCCTGGGAACTCAGTTTTCAAGTCCAAAGGTCTCCTTGGAACTGTCATTGCCCTTGACCGATTCATAAGGTGCCTTAAGGAGAGAGGAGTTTCTCCTGGTTTACATATTGGCATATCATTAATCTAAATTAGATTATAGGAAACTGGTTAAAATGGATATAGAGTAAATGAAAAATAAATTGCCTAAGAGGAGAGCAGGGAGTAACTTCACTCTGACTCAGGGGTTCTGCATAAGTAATTCTACCTAGGAGATGGATGAATGGAGAGAAATACTAATTAGCTTCATAGAGGCCTTACCCCCTCCCCCAAAGCAAACACACAATAAGTCATGTCATATAAAACTTTGTACAGGGTCAGAAATTAACTTTTAGAAGTCCATAATAGTGCAGCCTTCTGACCAAGGGCACTTTTGGATGCCATTGCTGGCATACAGTGAATAAACTCTTATCACTGAACACATTGCTTACCCCATTGTACTTCCAAGCTCAGTATTGTGCACCTGCAAGCCCCGAGCCTTGGGTGGGGAAGAGACACCTCAATAGCTTTGTCATTTGTTGTTAGGCTCCCTACTATGCCATCATGTAAAACAAATTAAAGAACGAAATAGAAGTTGAAGATGTTGCAGAAACAGTAGTGTAAATACAACAGCCAATATCCATTGGTATAGATGCCACCATACATAAAGAAGAGGTACCAGGCATGATTTGCAGATTTGGCACAATAGATGGGTAGTTGCTAACCTTACCCAATAGTGAGTCTTTCTGCTTTAGCCTGACCATAAGTGTTATATGTGTTTTGTTCAAATTGTGTGTTCTCAGGGACCACTAACTGGAATTTTATGGACACTTGGTACTAACTAAATATTTTAAGAAGTAGAATATAATAAGAACTATATAAGTTCCTGTAAAATAATAGCTTTAGGGGCTTGAGAGACCGCTCAGTTATTAAGAGCACTGACTGCTCTTTTAAGGACTCAGATTTGGTTCCTAGCACCCACATGGAGGCTATCAGCCATTTGTAGCTCCAGTTCCAGGGGCTCTGTCACCTTCTTTTGATCTCCATGGGCATTGCACAACATGAGTGCACTTACATACATACAGGCAATACACTAATACACATATAAATGAATAAATTATATTTAAAAATAAAAAGAAATTGCTGTAAGCATAAATAGTTTCTTAAAAATAAAATTTCAAATCTAAGTAGTTAAGGAATAAAATATAAAAATATAATATATAAAAATGCAAGTACTTGTAGTTTGGGTACATATAAATGTATAAATATATAAAATAATATCCACATATCCATGTGAAAATGGAAAAAGACTGAATTAATCATTCTGTTAGAGTCACCAGATTATCTTCAGGATAAAAGTCAGTAAATGTACCTAGTGGACAAAATTCAAAACTCTGATTTTTCAAATGCATGTAATATATACCAAAAGTTAACACTAAGTAATAAAATATTTTTATTAATTAAAGGATTCAGTTTGGACTCAATCTGTAAGAGGAGAATTATCACAGTACGATTTAAGATATCATGAATTTGGGTAGAGGGAACTTGATGACAAAGCAACGCGTGTCCTGGTACCCCTGCCTTGTTTATGTTTGTCATGTATGATACATATTGGCCCCCGAGTTTGTGCGCCCCATAAACATGACACCATGTGTCAGTAAGCACTAAATATAATCATTGACAGAAATGGTGACAATGACTTTATGGATAGCTCTCACAGCTGGGACAACCATCTTCTGACCTTTTTCATTTCATTATATAGATGGGTTTGATTGTAAGAGAAGGACCACTAATTAGCCTCCCATGGAAATATGGCCAAAGGCAGATAATTCAAGAGAAACTCTCTATTGTCCCGTCACTCTTGAATTTGGTGAGGATATTCAAGAATGCTTAATGAGCGAAAGAATGCTGCCCACCAAGAGCATGGGGAAGAGTGGACACACGCACTCCTTAGGTGCTCTGTTCGTACCACATGGAAATCACTATTTGTGGGACAAAGGAAGATCTGAAAGGCACAGATCCAGAGACCACATAAGCCTGTTCAGGAGTCTGTGTGTTCCCCAAGAAATTTGCTTACAATAGGCATGTTCAAACTGTCTACATAGGACTTCCCAAACCAGCACCCAAAAGTTCTATTTCTATGAAGGTCAGATGTAGCAAGAGAAGAGTTCTCAGTGGCAAGATAAGGCAAATCATAACATTCTCTGAAAAAGTCAGTACGAAAAGTCAAATGGAGGTTTAGTTGGTTTATACACTACAGCTACTCCTCACTTGCTAAGAAAACATGTGCAGCACAAAGACTAAAAGCAAACAGTGATTTTGTTTTTAAAGCAAAAGTTTTATAGAATGGTCATTTTATATTCCTGTAGGTGAAGGAGTTTAAACCAGTGACAATGAAGAGAAGATCAATCAGAATCCAGACCCTCAGCTCTGGTTAGATACCTCTGAAGAAACAAAATCATTAACAGTATTCTTCAAAGTACCACCCTGGGCTCAAAATAAGGCAGCTTTTACTGCCTTAATACACATACTTATATTTGTTAAAAAGCTCATTTTCTAGACCCATCTTAATCTGAAAAAACCCACTGTTTAGATGTGATGTATGTGATAGTAACAAGAACAGTCTAGACCCATTAGCTACATCAACTACAATAACACATGGGAACACTCAGAATTTCTGTTTACAATTAGTTAACCGTGGAAAATCCTCACAGTTCTAGTGCCTGGAGTAAGATAAAGTTAGTCTTTAAACAAGATGAAACCCAATTTTGTTAGAGAGGAAACTTCAACTTGTTCTATCAAATCAAATGTGTGTCTTGCCAGACCTTGCACGTATAGCTTGGCTGCACAAGAACATGATCTTAGGCATCAGTATTTTCCCTCATGGAAATATCCAGCAAATGTTGAAATCCTGCATAGATGGGTCCTGGAGATACAGAGTTTCCTCCTTACAATCTATTACTCCATAAATGGAAACAATGGCCTCAGCATTTCTTATAAGTCCATGTAAAATTGGCTCCTGCTCCTGTCACATGGTTCACTGGGGGAGGCCTTCGGTATGAGCTTCACTGGTCATTCTTGGCTATACAGGCAGAGATACTTCTGTCTCCAGGAAAGGAGGGCCTGCACCTTCAAGGAATGGCCACTGCCAGTGAGCAGAACTGAACACCTGGTAGAGGCTCAGGGTCCTATTCCTCGAGAAATGAAGGTCATGTACACAGAGAGAATTGTATGTTCTTTTCTAGTCATCCTGCCCAAGCCCAAATGAAAGGTCAGTTGCTTACCAACTCCTGCATGCTGCTTGATACGGTTCTTCTTTGAACAATGACCTCATTTGCAGTCATCTCAGGAGTGATCATTTGTGTTACCTAGAGATAAGGGAGAGGGGGAAATTCGATGACAAAGTTAGAAGATAACACAAGGATACCACATGAAATGAAGGTACTTATTCCCACTACTTATTCCCATGGCTCCTGGAATCTGTACATGGCACGCACATTTCCATGCACTCCAGGATATCCTCTTATGGGAAGAAGGGAGTGTCTGGAGAAAACCTAAGAGACTGGGCATTTTATCCAAATGGAAGAGTGAACACCAAGTAAGAAAGATGGGTTGAATGAGCCGGTTTGACAGCTCTAAACTTGATTGGACATTTAATTAATTTGTGCCCCCTGTCTTAACTCATGACTGATTGAGATCTCTTAGAAAGCCTAGACAAGCTGAAAGCAAAATACAGAAAATAAGTTATATTTTCATGTTATCTCCAAGTACTGTTGTGACTGAAATGTTGCTGGTCAGTTATATCTGAAAGACTCCAGACTTTCACCTAAACATCTGCACTCAGTGGCTTAAGGAAATGTTAAAGATTTCGTATGTCATCCTCATGAAAACCAGACGAGGAACACTGCAAAACTACTTTCAGGGCTAGAAAGATGACTCAGCAGTTAAGAGCACTAGCTGCTCTTGCAGAAGACCAGGCTTTGGTTCTGAGCACCCACATGATGGCTAACACCTGCCCATAACTCCAGTTCCAGGGGATCCAACACTCTCTTCTGACCTCAGTGGACATTACACAACACAGGTCCACTTCCATACATGCAGACAATACACTCATGCATATAAAATGTTCAGAAATAAAAATAAAATAAAACTTGAAAAACTTCTTGCATAAGCCAAGTTTATCTATTTAATATCTCTGTGTAATATAGATTTAATGTCAGACAATGAAATGTCTCTCCTGTATGGATCTCTTGCAATTTCCCCTTCTCTGAAAAGGATGTTTAGCACAGAACACTGGGCACAACTCTATTGCCAAAATCTGGTTTCCAAACCCATGGTCTAGTTTATGTGCCAGGCACAACAGGGGCCCAAATAGAGCCAATGGCTCTCCCAGAAATTTGGACTATAAACATAGAAGCCCACTTGCTGGAAGTTGTTGGAACATAGAGCTCACAGTGACATGGAAGAAGATACATATATTTTAGATTCGTTCCAGGAAACTAGAAACTGGCCAGCTCTCTTCTCCTTCTGTAGACCTGCTTGGTCAACTCACGTTGTGTTCCTTGAAATGCCAGAGTGTTATCTCAGCCAATTCCCTCCCTTATGCTTAAGTTGGCTAAAGTTTATTTCAGTTGTTTTCAAATTAAAAGAGCTTTAGGATGCCAAAAACAGGTGAACAAGAAACTCTTAGAATATGACTCCAAGATTCTAGACCTTCTACCACTTATCCTAAGAAAGAAGAGACCCAGGGATGCTCATTCAGTCCTTGCTCATGCATTAAGATGGAAGGACAGTTGATTTGTGCTACAAGTGTTCAGGATTTCAACTAGAAGTTTGTAGAAGATGAAATAAATGTTAGGAATAGGACTAGTGTGTAGTCAGACTGTCATGTTGTAAAATGAGGTGTTTCAAGGTATCATCTATAGAACAGCTTTCCAAAAGTTGCCCAGCTCTCCTAAAATTTATTCCTGTAAACCATGCATTGGGTTGAATGTCAGCAGAAAACTGACTTAAAACTTAGGCCAACAGGCAACAGAGTCAGAATAAAATGTCACTGCAGAGTACAGGCAGACCCGAGCCACTACTATAGGATTCATATCAGTGGGCATCTTGGTGTTTCTGAAATGGAGACCAGAGAGGGAGTCTGGGATACTGAAAGAAGATGAAATGGAAGTCTGAATTTTTAAACCATAACAACATGAAAGTTTGCAACTAAAATACACTCTTTGGATTGTACCACTAAACCAAATTAGTGAAATGCTCTAAACTTGAAAAAGAATAAATTATGGTATAAATAAAGTAGAAATTGAGGCTTAATTGTCTGTAAGATCATCTTATAATATTTTATATACTACAATGTGGCATAGATTCTAGTAACACCTTATATTATTATATTATAATACATCTATTATATATACTATATTTAGTATTTAATAGTACTACCTATCTAGGTACAACAGAAAATGAGTATAAAATAACTACTTTATGGGGAAAAAACTTTACCCGGCTGGTTTAAGGGTTTGTTCACATCAGTCTGAAGGGCAAAAGAAAGTGAATCTCACTATACCATTATGAACCCATGCACATTAAGAGTGTATTTATTCCTCTCTAGTCCATTATAGACAGCTGTGTTTTCTATTTATATAGACTTGTTGGTTTTGCTTATTGATACAAATACTTGAATCCGTTAATATTAAAGAAGGCTTTTAAGGGAAAAAGTGAATATGTAGGAACTGACTTATTTTCAAAGAAATAACTCTGCAGTCTGGCTCCATGATGAGTGAAAGGGCTTTTTTGCCAACTCTCTATTAGTATTTGGAGAGTGTAAACACTAATGAGGGTTAGGAACTAGGTGGAACAAGGGGATAGAGTTTGGAGTAATGGCATGAAATTAAGAAAAGGGAAATTTAGGTTGATTACCAATTACCAATTGAAAATCTTCTTAATGCTGAGGTCTATTAGACTGTAGGGTAATCTTGCAAGAGAAGTGGTGGGACTCCCATTGCTTAGATGTTTAAAATTAGAGTGGACAGAGCACCATCAAGGGCACCCTGTGGTGAGCCATCTACCCTGTTGTGTGGAATGAGCAAGTTCACCTTCGCTGCCTTTATAGGCTCAAGCTTCCATTCGACCTGAGGACAGAGGATAAACGTAACCCTGGTCTGCTCCACACAGCTCAGAATTTGCCCAAGTGATCATGGAATCATTTGAAAATATTTCTTCTGCTTGTCTTCTGAAGCAGTCTTCAGAAGACTTTGATGAAAGCTCAGAAGAGACAGTTTTGTTGGCAACAAACACCTTCCCACGATATGTGTTTTCCACCTGGGAAGCTGATCTCTTTCTGAGATTCACAGACACCAATATCTTGTGTCATGCGGCCCTCTGCTTTTCAGTAAAGTAAAAATTAAAGCAACCAGGCAACTGACATTTTAATAACATGGCTTTCAGGGCATGGTGGGTGTGCGTGCTCTCTCATTCCTAAAAGGCAAACAGATGGAAGGAAGGACGATGACAAAGAAAGCTAGAAGTGGAAAGAGAACAGATTTGATTAGCAATTGATAAGCATTCTGCCACGTTCCAGCAACCAAAGAAAGTAGACATGCATGAATACGTGGAAAAAAAAAAAAGGCCATTTCTCTTTGTTCCGTGGGAACCTATCTTGTCACCTGGGAGTTGATTTCAGAAAAATATCTTTTACTTCACAGGAATATGTGTGTAAGTTAATCTGTCAGAATGGAAGCACTTATATCTGCGGATTTTAATGACTGTGGTTCTGTCAGTCATAATAAAATAGAAAAAAATACTTGATGCATATACTTAATCTCTTTTTGGAATATGCTGGGTTAAAGAAAAATACCCAGACTCATTAAACCAGAAGAGATACAATATAAGCTATCATGCACCTTGGTGTGGTTTGTCTCCATATCATACTGATATTAAAGTGCCTGGAAAAAGTGATTCTGGCATTGAGAGGAAGTGAGTTCCTGGGCTCACAGGACTGGATGAGCTTCTGTGCTGTTACCTAAGGCAGAGAGCCTGTGCTGTACCTTTTCTGTACGCCCTCTTGCCTTCCAGTTTTTTCTATGAGTTGAAGCAGTAAAGACCCTTGACTTCCCAGCATGCAGAACTGGAGCAGGCAAACCACTTTTCTTTGCAAGTTACTAGTATCAGGTTTTCTATTAGAACAACAGAAGATGGACAAGGATTCACCAGGACACTATGTGTGGATCGGAGGTTAGGAACCAGTGATGTAAAGGATGACCGTCAGGCATCCAGCACCAAAGGCACTCATTTTTGGAGGTAACACAGGAATCTGAGGTGTGGGGAGGTGAGAATAGCCAGAGCTCCTGTTCTGGAAGTCTGTACTGAGTAGGCCATGTATCTACCATGTAGATATCACCATGTGTGTCCTTCCCTCCCTCACTCTATACTGGTGACCTTTTTCTGGCTCAGGGTTATAAATGTCATCCCCAGATTACAGAGATTGTAATTTGGGCAAAAAAGAGATCAACACCATGCAGTGTTTGACTCTGCTCTGAAAAGTGTGTGTGTGTGTGTGTGTGTGTGTGTGTGTGTGTGTCTGTGTGTGTGTGTGTGTGTGTGTGTGTGTGAAGGAGTTAAGATTTTGTCTTTTGTATTGCATATATTGTTCTCAGTTCAATCCAGCTTCTTCCTCATGTGTCTGATTTGAATGTTTTCCTTAATCAACCCCATCTCTACGGTCTAACTCAGGCTGTAAAAGTATCTCGTCCTCACCAACTAATTCCATATGTGAAATAAATAATATCTAGAAAAGAATTACCTTGTGCCCCTATGTAAAGAACAATTCTTAAAATACCTGCGGTAGTATGCAAGGATACATATATTTGAGACTCCAAACACATGCAAGCTATTCTTTCTTCCTCCCTTCTGTCCTCCTTCCCTCCCTCCCTCTGTCCCTCCCCTCTCTTCCATCCTGGTTGGTGCCATGGATTCAATCCAAGGCCTTGCACATGTCAGGCAAGTAAGTATTCAGCCCAGCATTAACACCATCTATTCTCTAAACTTGCTGCTTGAGACAAGATTCATGTAATACTGTTTAAAATAGTATTACGAGATAAACTGTTACCTCGGCTGGGAGCTGAAATGCTCAGCAGTTGGCAGAGTTCTGACCACTACACTGTCCCCAATACCCGAAAAATGACTCAGCCACTTTCCACAATGTGTCAAGACACACAGCATATTCCCTACATTGTAAACCCAAAAGAAAACCAAGGGAGCTGGGAAGGGCAGTCGAGCCATGTGTTTCCTTCTCTCCGTCATGGGCCAGGCTGACAGCAAAGGTGGCTGCCTGACAAGCTGCATTTTCTAGACAGGAAACAAGGGTGCTCCTTTCCTGAACATAAATGCATTTGGTCAAGAATCTACTCTTCCAAGCATGTGCTCATAGCCTGAAAAATCCCAAACCTACCAGTCAGAGTATCTGAAAATCAAAATATAGAATCTGGGCACTGCTGTTCATTGGAAAGAAAAACCCAAAACTTCACTGCTGAGAAAGTGGCACCTCAGAAAACTTTTCACTCAAATTCACTTAGAAAATTAAGCACGTATGGCATTAAAATGTCCAGTATATTTTCTCCTTATATTTAGTTTGAGAGGATTACTTGCCTCTTACACCTGAGCATTGCAATGTACTTCTAAGATGATGATATTTTACATGTAAACATAGTTTCAAAGCACTTATGATTTAAGAAATACATTATTTTTAAAAAATCATTTATTTTTTATTTTATGTGTATGATTGTACTGCCTGCATGTATGTAAGTGCACCTGCATTATGCAATGCACTGGGATGTCAGAAGAGGGCCTCAGATCCCCTAGAACTGCAGTTATAGACTGTTGTTAGTTGTCATGTGGATGCTGGGAACCAAACGCAGGTCCTCTGCAAGAGCAGCCGGTGCTCTTAACCCCTGAGCCATGTAGCCAGCCCCCAAGAAATATTTAATTTTTAATTACCAAATACAAATGAAAATTTCATTATCACTTAGTTTCATTAACCAACTGGTTAAAGAAAAGTAGAGTTGAACCTATGCAATAAGCAAATTCATAATGAACTTGGTCATAATAGGAGACTTTCAAAAGTCATAACAACTTAACACATTTTTCTATCATACTGGTTAAAATGGGCTTTCAAATGGGAGTAGGATATTCATAAACCATAAACATCTAGATAGCTTCTTTGGGAACAGAGATTAAAACCAGTGAGGCTCTCTTTTGGAACTTGGTGCCATGTTTTGCTTCTGTTTTTCAGGATATGATTTATGAGGCAGAAATTTATGTGGCCATGCATTCTGACTTTTCCCATTGAATCATTCAGGATCTTTGCTGACCTCCACAAACCATGCCATCTGTGGGGTCTAGGTTTGTACTTTATGTCTCTGAGACCATTTCCTCAAAGGTAGTTACTAAATCAAGACTTACTTATGAGCTCATGCTCAGGTCCCAGGGTCTCTAAAGGTTCTAGGAGCTTTGCCCTTTCTTAAAGGCTGAGAATTGATACAATGCCTGAAGAGCCAGCCAGCCACTAAGAACAAACATGAGTTCTCCATTCACTGTGGGGTCCCTGATAGGGTCCCAGGGACCTTCCTCTGTGGTCTCAGGAACTGGACAGGATGAGATAGATAGAGCCATCTTCAGGCCTTGTACCTCAAAACCTGCACGGAAATTCTGCAAAGCCCTGGGCCTGGATTCACTGGGCAGTGCTCTCCTTTCCAGTGTGCTGAGGCCTGTGGTTCAGAGGAAAGATGTGAATGCCCCCATTTTATAGATGAGTGATGGGAAACATTTGAAGCAGGTCATCCAGAGTCCCTTAGCCGCTACGAAGCATGCATGAACATGAAATCAAGTATCCAGCTTCAAGTTGTTTAAAAGCTTTGACTGGCTAACTGGTTAAGATATGCCTTTCTACTTTTGACTAACAAGCCTGGTTTTGAGTTAGTATTTCAAAAACAAAGGACAGAGAATCTATATAATACTGAAGGCCAGAGACTAGGTCTTACTCAAATTTAGACCATCTAACCTAACTAGATGAAGCAAAATGAGGAGCAGTGGACAGAAGGGAACACAGGAGCATATATAATCAACTTTACAAATAAGAATAGAAAATGTTATGTAATTTTGATGACTAGATATATATTCAACAAAATAACACAAGAAGCCTCTTAAAAAGCACAATGTGTAAGTTTTGGGCTTTTATAATCAGTCCCCTACTGTGTATCCTAGCTGCAATCAGGATCAGCTGAGAAGTCTGTGGGCCCAGAACAAAATGCAAACATGAGACCTCTTTGTTCCACAAAGAGGAGCACCCTCAGGACAGTAACAGCAGGGCATTATACCAAGCATGGGCCTCTGTAATTGCATAGTCTCAGCCCAAAGAATGCATTGCTGCCATTGTCTTTCCCAGGCCTTACTCATTTCTGGATTTCCAGGACCAGATTTCAGCTCAGTACACAGGAAAACTAGTCATCAGGGCTTCTCACAAACAGAGCAGACTGATTTGTTTACCAGGGCTTGGTCCTTCTGGAGGAAACTCAGACTGAACCTGGTAGACTCATTCTTAGTGACAGGGAAGTGGGGATGGATCCACACATCCAGATAGCCAGAATTATCCTGAAGATTTCCTCCATAGACTAAGCTTCTGAGAGTCAACCTGGAGAGCAGTCACTTTGGTTAAAGTTGCTCCAAGAGATCACTAGACTTTATTTTGGAGTACACAAAGTGTGCAATGCCATTAAACTTTGACATTGAAGTCATTGCCGTAAGTAAAGATGATCACTTACACTTGCCATTAGAAGCATTTGTGGGACTTCGGTTGCAAGGTACTTGTTCATAAACTTGAAGGGCACCGAAGGAGGCTTGGACATTCTTCACATTCCACGTGTCCCTGGTGCTGTGTAGAAGCAGACAGAAGTCACCATATCAAAAGACCATCACGACTAACTCTTCACATGTTGGGATGTCATTGTACAAGGAAGTCAAGGTAAGGTAATCTATTGAGGAAGCACTTGGAAGTATCTGTCAGAGCCATAATCTGAGAAGCAAGTTAGTGTGATGTTCTTCATATTAAATGCAGCAAATGGGGCCTTCTGGAGTTGATCGGCAGAGAAAGGAGTGCACACACAATTGAGGAAAAAAATCCTAAGATTCAAAGCAATAAGAAAAAAGGTGAATATACCAAGATCTTAGGGCTTTGTGAAGGCAGGATCATCACTAACAATACCAATGTCCTACATTCTCTTTGAATGCCTCCAAACTGTTTGAAATATATCCATGTGGACTAAATGTCCCCAGGCTAGTACTTAGGTTGGTGTGCCCCTGCTTCTACACAGGGCAATCATTCAATAGCATTTGCCATTGCCATTTTGTCAATAAAATAAGGACAGCATGGGTTTCAGGCATCCTGGATTTTTGTTGAGCAAAGCAACGCAGTGCATGAAAGGCATGTCAAGAGATCTGACGCAAATGGAAATCGCAGCTTCATAATGCAGCACAACAGGTGCACAAAATAGATGTTCAAAATGCTTTCTATTATTTGGCTTTTTTGGAATCAAATCAGAATCAAGAACAATAGTGGCCATTTCAGATAAATTACTTCTGCACATTCTTGCAGATTGAGCAGCTGTAAAGGAGGGGGGGTGGAGCTGGGGGTGCTTGCTGTTTGGAAGGTGGATGCAAGTACACTTGTAATGTGTATACAGTATATTCAGTATATTAAATTTTTGCCTTTCATGTGCAGTGATAAAAGTAGTTTTCTTTCCAGGATTGCATGTTTCATTAATATCACACTTAAATAATTAAAGAGCACAACTCTGAAAACAAGAAATAGCCAAGATCAAAGTTTGCAGACAATCCATTATTTTTCTCAGACCGTCCCTCTGAAGAGTCCATGGAGATGTGTTTTAAAGATTTAAGTTCTAAAATGGGTTGTTTAATAAAATATTGGGTGTTTATGTAGTTTCGCTCTGGTGGGCCGTGTCTCCTGTTGTCGTGTCCTGTGATGTTGCTAATGACAGAGAGTGGGTACAGGGCGGCATCCTCCTGTCCATCACCAGCTTCTGCCCACTCTCTGGCCATTTTGTTGCCATACAGTTTCTATTTGTCGTTTTTAATATTGAACAGGGAGAGGTTTGTTGTCTCTTCAGCCCTGTCTGTTAACATAATTCAGAGTGGGGACAGAAAAGGAGGCAGACCATGGTTAAGGGGGATATATAATTGGGTGTAGTGGGATTAAACTATTATCAGTGTACACTCCTAATGTATGCCCCATAAAGAACTCATGGCAAAGGCATTAATGAGTTATGAGGACAAGGAGGCAGGCTGAACAGTGTCTCCATTACTGAAATCCTACTTAGGCACAAATTGTTTAGCAAGCACTTGAAAGGCGCGCCAGACTCCAGACACCCAAGCAGTCATTTTCCTTCGGTAGCCTCAGTTCCTTTTTGAATCTCCAACTCCCAATCTGCAGGATCTTTCTCACATTTCAATCCTGATATTTAGTTTGGCTACAACCTCAAGGCTCGAATGTTTAAAAAAAAAAAATTTAATTCTCTCAAATTTTTAGATCTCACAGAGAAGTACATGTTTGTCAAAAATGGCCTCTTCTTTGATTTTTAAAAAGCAAGATACTATGTGAGCGCTAATGCCCCCAGGTGATGGGAGTAGGAAATAAGTTAAAGAGCCTTATTTTTAGACATAAATATGCCAAAGTGAAAAAAAAAATTAAAATGAAATGCAAAAATTATAATGTGCTTTTATGTCAGAGTTGAAAAGAAAATGCGAGCCACATCCCTCTGCGTGGTCCTCGGTGATGCTGCTGCAGGTGAAAAATCAAAGAGAAAGTGAAAGTGCGGAGCAGTACAGATGTCCTGATAATGTGCTTAGGGATATTTGATGGATTACTCTTTGGCGGAAGCGTGTATCTGATGGATTGCGCTCCACTTAAATTGTGTAAATATGTACTGTAAATCTTTTCCTCCACATATCCTTTTCCACTCTTCTCCCTTTTAAATAAAGTTGCTTGCCCCACCCCTTAAAGGAATATATTAAAGCTCTGATGACAACAACAGGGAAGTAATGACACGTCACTTAGATCATTCCCAGGTGATGTTTTCCAATCACCACATTCTAATCATTCCTTATGTGAGATGGGATTCCCACTCTACCTCACTGGAGTTTGTAATCCTACCTAGTTCTCTCTAGCAAAATCCTCACTCCCCGTGAACATTTTGATTTTCAGGCTTCATTATTTTAAACTTGTATGGGAGTACTTGAAGACCTGTTCAATGGTAAAATTTTAAATCATATTCTTCCCTAAATGATATGTTTACAAGCCATTTAAGTCACCTATCTGGCAGTCTCCTCTACCTCTCCTCTGTGAAAATTTGTCCAGCCTTTGCAATCTTGAATGGGTAAGCTATGAAAGGTGCCAGCTTGGAGGCTGAGCTACCTTCCTGATGGATCCCTAGGAAACAGCTTGACAGGAGTAGGCTCACTCAGAGTAAAGGCAGACCCCACGATCTTGAATTTAACCTTCCAAAGATGCACAGCCTCTGTATTTGATGTATCTTTTCCCTTTTATAAAATGGGTCTCAGTTCTCATACATAAACCACTAGGTAGGGAAATGAAAAGTCCTCTGCATGAAAAACAGTATATCCAAAGATGTATGAACACTTGACGATGGAAGTAATTTTTCATTTTATTTCCATTTGGTTTTATTGCTTGCCAGAGTAAAAACTCCACAGACTCAGAAGCCAAAGGGCCTTTGAAAGAAATGCCACTTTCAGATCTCAGCCCTAGCCCCAGCTGAATCGACAAGGGAGGGTTCTAACGAGACAGTTGCTCGCTGCCGGCTACAGTTCCCACTTTTGTTTCCTGTGGAAACTAACATGGGGCAAATTGAAAGAGTGATTATTTGAAGGCTCCACTGTCTTTCCTGATCCAACATCTCCAGCTTTTTTTTTTTTTTTTCATGGAAAATGGGAGCAGGGAAAGCCAAGGAGATGGCAGGCCTGTCAGTTTCAGCTGGGCTTGTTGGCAGAGAGCTGAAAGTTCCAGTTTTTCAAACAAGCGACAGAAATCTCTGTTCTTTTGACTTTTCAAACAAAAATCTGTTAGTCAAACGTCACCTTCACCTTTACCTGTCCCTTCCATGACTTCTTTTTGTTGTGTGATTTTCAGGGAGGAAAAATAGTTCAGTAGTTCCCATAGGTGGTTAGGAGGGGAAAAACTTCAAACTTTGTTCAGTAAATTAACCCTTGAAGCACAGGGTACTCACTGTATTTTTCAATGCCAATAAGTAGTTTATCCAGCCCATGATTTGTTCTAATCCCTATGTGAATTGATTGCTTCTTAACTTATGAATTAAAAAAAATATATAAACCCTGCCTTAATGGGATTGATAGGGACGGGGAATAGGTGTATAATAATTACAGTTCATTCGGAAATATTATGGATTCAATGCTGAAACAGACTGAAATCAAAACCTTGCATTGTCTTTACGTGGGTAAAACTTTTCCTGGGTGGCAATGCTACTTCTTTTAAGAAAAGTTAATAAAATTGCTGTATTTGACAATTAACACCAGTATATTTACTGATTTTAAAACTCCAATGCCGATCAGTCTTCATTTTAATCACATGATGTTATGACGTCCTAAAAATACAATTTATTTGTTGTTGTTTGTCTGTTTGCTTTGGGTGTTTTTTAAGACAGGGTCTCCCTGTAGCCACAGCTGGCCAGGAACTCACTATGTATGTCAGACTGGCCTCGATCTCACAGAGATTTGCCTGGCTCTTCCTCCTAGTGCTGAGATTATTGACACATGCCACACCTAGCCATAGGAATGCATTTTAAAACAACAGAATATAGACAACAGTAAACAAAGAAATATGTCTGAGTGTTCCCAGAATCTAGGCGTGGATTACTGTGTACTGACTATGTGCCTGGCTCTTGCAACCTGGTTCCAGTTAATGCCCCTCGGAGTGTTTTGAGGTGCCTGTTCCCATCCTGATTCTGCAGACGAGAAAGCTGAAGCTGCGCTACATAACTGTGCAGTGTGAGGCACCAAGGGATGGATTGGAATGGAAATGCCGGGCCTTCTGACTCAGAACACATGTTCCTAACAACTGTGCTGCAGCTCATTTTAGACCCCATTTCCTCACTCCTGGGGGACAGGAGGGTGGAAAATTACAGAAAATCATCGTTCATTTCTTGATTGTCATTATAGGCAAAAAAGAAGACCCTGAACTGCCACTGGTCACAGTGGTCCACTGAGTAGACACACTCATTACAGTGGGCAAAGTAATTAGAAAGAATGAGCACTGCTCACAGAAAGAGCTACAAATAGATAGAGCTTTGGCTTGTCTTCTCGATCTGCTCCCCAGTATGTCATGCAGGCCTCACCTCAGTGGCTTTCCAGACTGGTTCTTGAATCCTTGTCTTATCTACAGAGCAAAAGCAGAAAGAAGAGGAGGAGAATGGGGGGAGAGAGAGAGACCAATCATGTGAATGTGTGTGTGTGCGTGTGTGTGTGCATGTGTGTGAGAGAGAGGGAAAGAGAGAATGAGGGATGCATGCATGCAAGGGTTCATCCTGGCTAGCTCAGTATTGCTCCTCGATCTGACTAACACCTGGTCCTGATGCCAAAGAGACACCAACAAGCAGGAGATGTGAGATATAGATACATCCCTGACATCTAAGCATCTTGAAAAATGATTGCACTTTACGGAAGAGAAAGTGAATGGCCCTGATGCTATCTGCATCTTCCAAGGGCACCCTTCTCTTCTTCTTAAACTCTTTGAAAAAAGACTAAAGAAGGCATCTGTCCTACAAATCACACCAATGCCACTGCAACTCAAATATCTACAAACTTTAACAACTAATGTGCATACTGTCATTAAATTCTTTGCAAACACCCATAATGACTTTTTAGGTTAAAGATGGGGTAGGAAGAAAGTCAAGTGCACTAAAACATTTGTCATCTGGAGGGGAAAGCCAGAGAGATAATACATCTGTAGGTACAAAGGGCAGGCTAAAAATCACCCCTGATGTGTGGCCAATGAGCTTCTTGGGAACTGTTGGATCTTCTAAAGCTTGTCTGTCTGCATGAGCTTGTTTACAAAACAAAACCAGGTATGCTCTCTGATTTTTATGGAGCAAGAGAATTTGTCCCCACTTCGTTAAGGTGAAGTTCCCAAAAGACTTCATTTGTTTTCTTTTTTAAAAAATAATTATGTATGATGTGTGCATGCATGCATGCATGGTGTATGTGTTCATGTGTGTCTCCATGGGGGATGCACCTACACTTGTGCACATATGAACAGAGAGCCCAGAGGTCAATATCTGGTGTAGACCTCTATGAATTTTCATCTATTTTTGCAAGAGGATCTCTCACTGAAGTTGGTGCTCATTGATTCAGAAAGACTAGCTAGTGAGCAAGCCCCAGGGATCCTTCTGTCTCTGCTTCCCCAGAATTAAGATAATAGGCACAGACTCCTATGCCTAGCTTTTGACATGGCCTTTAGGGATCTGAACTCAGGTCCTCATATTTGTGGGATAAGCACTTTGCCAACTGAGCTGTCTCCTCAGTCCCCCAAATTACTTCTAAAGAGTCATATTGCAAATTAAAATTGTATCGACTTTTTAAAGGGCAAGTCTCCAAAATCATTTAACTTTAAAAAATTCCAATTAATTGGCAAATTTCACTAATCACATTATATACAAATTATATACATATGTATACACATTTAGACATGCATGTGTCTATACAAACACACCTTACCCGTGAGGAATTTGTTCCATGAACTCCAGTCAATGGTTATAACTATGGAAAACAACAGATCTCTCTCTGTTTTTTCTGTACATCTATATTATATTTAATCTATGTTATTCGTGATAATGCCCCACTTTTCAGCTATATAATAACAATAGCTGATAGCAAGGAGCTATGGGATAACTGTCCCTGGAGAGGTAGAGTTGCTTGGCACTAGATTTAGCCCTACTTCTTAGAATAGTACAAGGTTAAAAACCGATGAATTAGGGCTGGAGAGACGGCTCAGCAATTAAGAGTTCTGGCTGCTCTTGCAGAGAACCCAGATCCAGTTCCCAGCACTCACATGCTGGTAACAGTTATCCGTAACTGGGGATCCCACGCCCTCCTCTGTCCTCTGCAGGAACTGCACAACAGAGTGCACTTACATACATGCACACAATACACTCATACACAGAAAATTAATTAATTAATTAGCTAATTAATTAATTAATATTTTGAAACTCAATGAACTGATCCAGAAGTTTCCCAGTTACTACTTTCAGAATGTGGTTGGCACTGGGGAAACAAACATGAAGAAAGTAGAGGTGCAAGTTAACAGGACAGCTGTGTGTGAATGTGCCTTCTGGTGTGTAGCAGAATCCATTGCCTGAGTTGCCACTCTGGCTCCCATCCTTCCTCTATCATTTAGTAGTTCTATTAGCTTGGACGAGTTCAGCCTCCCAGAGACTTACTCTCTAAAACTGATTCAAAGCAGGACTCCTGTCATATTGCAATGGAGACATTGCAGAAGTCTTTGCTGAATGGATAAAATACTATCACAATGGCGATTCCACTCACAACACTCTGATGAAGTCTGCTTTACACCCTCTGTTGGTCTGATAAAGCAGGTCAGGCTTATAAGCCCCATTTAAGTGCCACTGTTAACGTGCTATTAATCCATTCTGTCTGAACCCAATGGCCACATCCTTCCCACTAAGGAACAGCACCTTTTCTTCAGATGTGGTGATAAATTTTCTACCATATACATAGCTTTAACTTTCTCCTTAAAGATATTCATATATTGTGGATGCTAATTGTTACTAGTGAGAGATGAGCATCTTTGTATACAAATAAGCACATATATATATACATACATGTGTGCACCCCCACACCCACTCTCCTGCCCCCTTACACAGAAGCTCAGTTTAAAGCAGCTGTCTGAACTGAAATACCAAATAAGGAAAGAAATGATAGACTTGTCAATGAATGGTGCGAGAACAACTGGGAGGAAAAGATATCAAAAAAGATAAAATTAGATCTCTACCTCACAGTGTTTGCAAGAATACATTCCAGACAGAAAAGTGTTTCAAATATGAAAATCAAAACGGAACACTTTAAAAGAAAATGTATTTTCACCACAGAGCTTTAAGAACAACCAAAGAGAACACATTACCTCGAAGACTGCCTTACTTTCTCCATTACAAGAAACGTCCATGAAACACCAGTTTGGTTCTCTGAATCTGCCTGGCATCTGCTTGCTCAGCCTCCACGTCACTGCAGTGACCTGGTCACCACCACTTTGTAACAAACTTGGCCATCTGGTTTCTTCCTGCTCTTAATACGTTTTCCTGGGCATGTTGATTTTATCTGCCTGGCTTTTAATTCTCTCTTGCATTTGCCTGCTTCACAATTGGGTTTATGACACAGTCCTTCTTCAGCGATGCTTCTGAGGGTAATCAGAAGTCATCAGAATTCTGAGTCCAGTACATGGTGACTACCTGTATTTGAACTTCAGTACTGATAGCTTAGTCTTGTTCTCCCAGCTTTCTAACAGTCTGCTCCATCGACCTCTTTCTTTTGGGCATCAGAAGAATTTCTACTCTAGAACTGTGACTCATGTTTTAAAAATGTTTATGAAATTATACTGATGGCTTTTAGTGTCTGGGTGAGGAAGATGTTCTTGCTATTATTCCTTCATATACCTGCAACCAGGACTCTGAGGATAGCAGCAGACTGAGCCAGGGCCTTTTTGCTAAGGACAAGATGTCAATATCAAAAACAAAATTAGTATTCTATCTTTGAATTCCTTTCTCCATCCAAGTGATATATATTTTAGATGTGTTTTGTTCCCATGTGCTTAATTTCCAACTTATCAATTTCCAGATATTTTGCCTTTGGCATCATCTGACTATTCATAGGACCAAGATGTTAAAAATTAGGAAATTCCAGGCATGAAAATGCTGGTGTCCTGTGCTGGGTCTCCCACAGCTGTCCAGGTGCTGCTGTCTGTCATCCTTGTTTTAGATCCCAGTAGGACACTTTGTATCCTTACAACCCAGAATGGTGACTAGAACCTAGACTATTTTCAATGTTTGTTGGAGAAAAGGTTAAGCTAATGGCAGTAAAATAATACAAATCAACCAAGAATTATACATCAGCACATAGAAACATACACCCCCAAACCTCCTTATGATTGGGAACTGACTCCTTGATTTCAAACATGAATATTTTTTGAAAGATAGTGGAACTAAAATACTTGTTTTGCTGACAATGAAAATGAAAATATCTTGTCTATAGTCAGAGAATTATTTCTGGGACTTGTGTCTGGAAAGAAAAATCTAGAAGAATGGAGCAATATCGATAACAATAATAATAATAAAAATAAAAATAAGATGATGATGATGAAAAGAGAGCATTTCCAGCCCAGAGAGGGTCACATTGCTGACTCCTACATAGCAGTGATAGAGTCAGTCATACAGGAACCTGCATCTCAGAGAAGATCTATTATCAACTATTGAAATGACTTGAATGCAAGACATATAATGCAAGCACATACCACACTGTGAGAATCATTTTTACAATTGTATATATGATCATTATTTTTCACTCCTGGATAGTGTTCCATTGAAAGCATAGATTAATTTAGTTTATTCACAAAGCAGTATGAAGATACCTGGATGAACACTGGTGTGAAAGTTTCTGTGTATACCTATGTTTCCCTTATCGTTTTCTTCATAAATCCCTTGCAGGAAGTTTGTTTTGTAAGGCAGATGTTAGTCTGCCTTTTTGGAAAAAAAAAAAAAACTGCTAAAAGTCTCCCAAATAACTGTGATGCCACCTTCCTGTCAGCAGAGTGAGAGTTCTAGCTCACACACTCAAGGCTCTTTTTAGTTGCAGCACACTAATGTACACCTAATGTGCCCTGCTGCTGAGTAACTAAAATTCCCTAAATATCATGGTGGCCCTATTGCTCAGCAGGTGCTACGAGCCTCCAAAGGCCTCTGTAGGAAAGAGTCCATGAAAAGCACATCTGATATGCTTTAGTTTCTTATCAGTGAGTATTTAGATTTTTGAAACATTTAGAGGTACAGCTCTTCCTTTCAGATCTGTATTTTGGAAAAGAAAATATTTTCTTCCCCTGGAAGAGAGTAGTTCTGCCTATTCATACTGTCCTTAGGGAGTGGGAGTTCTTAATTTTGACAAACTCCATTTGAAGTTTCTTTTCTTTTAGGGATCCTGTTTTTGCTGTTGTATCCAAGAAATCTTGGCCCAAGGTAGACATAGTGATGATTTTGTTTTCCTCATGGGCTTATTCCTATGTTTATAGTTTTAAGTTTTCCATTCAGGACTGATACATTTTGAGATATTTTTTAAATGGTGAGATATGTGGGTCTAAGTTCACTTTCTGGGGGTGTGGACTTCTAATTGTTCCAGTATCATCATTAAATGTCTACATTATTTTGATATATCCACTTATTAGTCAGGGTGCTCCAAAGGAATAGAGCTGCTAGAATGAATACATATACTAAAAGGGGATTCATCACATTGGTTTACACATTATGGTCCCATTAATCCAACAATGACTGTCTGACACTGGAGACCCTGGTATTTCTCAGTCCAGGAGGCTGTAGGTATCAGCTATGCTAATCTGGCACTGAAGGCCTGGAGGATTCCTGGACTGCTGCTGACACATAGGGAGCGTAATGAAGCTGGTTCTCGTATCAGGGAAGGAATGCCACAGCAACACGGTAGATGAGCTGCACAGTGAGTGTCAAGGCAAACAGGCGAAAAGCAAATCTTCCGTCTTCCTTTTATCTGGGCTGCTTCCAGAAGGTGCCAGCACATTCAGGGTGGGAAGAAAATCCCTCGCTGGAGTGCCCAGGGACTTGCATTTCAGTGGATTTTTAGATCCGGTGAAATTGGCATACAAGATTAGCTATCACAACTGAGTTTGTCACTTTTTGGTTCATTTGAACTTTTTTTGTTGTTGTTTCTTCTTTTCTTTGTATGGTTAGAAAAACCCTCTCCAGAAAGAGCAAATCAATGGCATTTTCTCTAAGAATCTTTTAATCCTCTCTTTGTCTTTTTCTTTAAACCCATTTTTTAAACCCAAATTGGAATTTACTATGGAAAGCAGTGCTGTGCATCTGTATGTTTATGATTTTTAATGCATTAGAATGACTAGGGATCCCACCTAATTCCACATACCAAAGTGGTTGCAGTTGATTTTTAGTTACATGAAAATATAAAACTTTTTTTTAAAAGAATACATATGCTCTAAAAGAATTAGAACAAAGTACGAGTTATTATCACAAAAAGAAGATGTAGGAAGTAGACTAAAATATCAGATATAATTTCATAGCTTATACACTCAAGTACTGAAGAACCTTAGGAAATATCAATTAACAAAGCAGACTGTGATAGTTAATCCTCATTGTTGGCATGATTGGATTTAGAATCATCCTGGATGTCTGTGTTTCCAGAGAGGTCAAGTGCGGAGTGGAGAGAACTCGGAACGTGGGCAGCACCGTTTCAAAGGCTGGGTTCCCCAACTGAGCAAACAGGAGAAAGGGAGCGGGGATACCCAGCATTCACCTCTCTCTGCTTCCTGACTACATAACAATATAACCAGCCTATCCGTCCCCATAACCGCACACCTTTCCTCCACAAGATATCTCAGATGGAGACCCAAAATAAACCCCTCTTTCCCTGAGATGCTTTTGCAAAGTATTTTGTCACATCAATCCCAAAAAGGATTGTTGAAAAACTGGATAAAAAGGGACAACAGGGAAGAAATTGGACTTGTTTTCAAAGAATTACCTCACCAAGTACTGGAAGTCTGACAACACTGTGGGAGAATTCGTCAAAGAATTCGGAGAAGTGCAGTGTTTTATAAGCCTAAGCATACCATAGTCAAGTACATGAAATTTCTCAGTTTATTCTGTGAAGCTACTAAAACACTCAAAAACAAAACAACAGGGTATTCTCAGATCCAATTCGGAAAATGTAGAGGTAGCTCAGTGGTTAGAGCACTGGCTGCTCTTGCAGAGGACCCCGATTCAGTTCCCAGCATCCCCATGGTGGCTAACAACTCTCTGTAACTCCAGTTCCAGGGGATCTAACGCTCTCTTCTGGCCTCCATGGGCATTGTATAACATGGGTGCACTTACATACATGCAGGCGATACCCTCATAAACATGGAATAAAAAATAACAAAACAAATTTTGTAAAGTTCTAATTTGAATTGAGAGAACAAATCAACCAAATCTAGTGGTAAAGAGAAAAGTTAATGTGGGGCAGTGGATATCTAATTTTTCCAGGACAATTTTATAAATGTCTACATTGTTTGGAAACATCTAGAATGTAGCAAGTGGCTCATTTCAGGAAATATATGGTATCAATAGAGGGAAATAAATGATCAAATTACTACAAGATTCCCAAAGATGAACTTCTAACCTTAGAAAACCTTGAGGTCAATGTAGATCTATACATAATTGTGAGAAACACTACAGAGCTAAACAGAAACATCATGCCATCATTCCCACTTTAACATTTTGAATTAGCACAGTGCAAGCAGAAAATTTGTATTGGGAAAAAAAAGCAATCATCCAGATTATTCACATTTGTGTGCATTTGTTTTCCAGTGTTGTATACAATTTAATCACAAGTGTGGATTCTCATGTGTACCCACACACCAGACAAAACAACTCCCTGTGAAGGTTGCTGGGACATCCTTGACAGCAACTAACCTGTTCTCAAATTCTATTTTTGTTATTTCACTTCCAAGAGTGTTCTGGAAACAAAATCACAAAGTATATAACCTTTCAGATACTAGCTTTTCTTCCCTCCACCTAAGCCTCTCAATCTGTCCATGTTACTACGGCTATCAAAAGTTTGCTATATCGTAGTTTTCTTTTTAAACCACCCTCCTGTGGAAGGACTTATGGGCTGTCTCTAATTTGCAGCACAATGAATATAGATACAATAAAAATTTAGGTTCATGTTTCTCTGTAAGCAGAGGCTTTCATTGTTCAAACATTTAAAGAGTGTACCAGCTGGATCTATGGTCTGCATACGGCTAGGTTTGCAATCAGTTGATATCCTCTTTTATGTTTTATATTCCCACCAGCAGTGGGTGAGGGCTTGAGTTTCTCTGCATCTTCCCTGGCATTCGGTGATATTGCTGCTTTTTATTTTAGACCTTCTATGGTTGTGCTAATATCTCTTTGTGGTTTTTGTTTCTGCTTCCCTGATGGCTGATGATACTGAGCATCTTTTCACCTGCTTCTCTGCCATCTGCCTCTTCAGTGAAATGTCTCTTCCGATCTTTCACCCATTTTCTAATTAGATTGTTTGCAAATATCCCTGACTAGTTTATAGCTTGTCTTTTCATCTTAACGCCATTTTTGCAAAGCAATAGTTTTATTTCTGGTGCAATCTAACTCATCGTTGCATCCCTTTAGATTGGGTATTTGATGCCTTGTCGAAGAACTCTCTGTTTAGCCTCAGATCTGGGAGGTTTCTACTTGAATGTTCTAATACATGCTATTATATTTTCCTACCTTTAGGCTTTCAGCACATTTTGAGTTAAGTTTTATGTAAAGTCAAAGACATAGGTAAAACTCTCTCTCTCTCTCTCTCTCTCTCTCTCTCTCTCTGTCTCTGTGTGTGTGTGTGTGTGAGAGAGAGAGAGAGAGAGAGAGCGTAACATCTATCTTTCCTTTGAATTAATTTTGCATCTTTGTAAAAACTGAGTTGGGGCTGGAGAGCTGGCTTAGCAGTTAATAGCACTGGTTGCTCTTGCAGAGGACCCATGTTCAATTCCTGGCACCCACATAGTAGCTAACAACCCTCTTTAACTCCATTTCCAGGGGATCTGATGTCCTCTTCTGGCCTCCACAGACATTGCATACATGTGGTGCATGTACATACATGCAGGCAAAATATTCATACACATAAAAATACAAAAATAAATCAATCATTAAAAAATTAATGTGTGCATAGACCTATTTCTGGGTTCTCTGATTTGTCCTGTTGCTATGTCTTTCTCTGCACCAATACCTTGGAGTCCTCAATTACTGCACAAAAGGCGACAATATTCTCTACTTCGTTCTTCTAAAACATTTCTTTAACTATTTTAAGATCTTCAGTTTCCATATAAATTAAAATTGTCTGTGTTTATAGAAACCATTGCAGAAGTTTGATATAAATGACTTTAAGTCAACAGAACAAATTGAGAAGAATCAATGTCTTGACTCTACCAGGTCTTCCACGTCATGAAACAGCGCATATGTCTTCTCTTAGTTAAGTCTTTGAACTCATTCATCATCAGTGCATGATTTTCAGTACTGACATTTTATACATAATGCTAGATTCATAATTATTTCATTTTATTTGTAACAATTCTACATTACACCGTGTTTTTAACAATGGTTTCTACTCATTTGTTGCTATCTTATAAAATTATGACTGATTTTTCTTCACTGAATTTGTATCTTCGAAATTTACTGAATTTATTTATGAGTCTTACAAGGTATTGTTGAAATATCTATTTATTATCTATTTAGAAAATAATGTCACCTATGTAGGAACAGCTGTTCCTTTTAGAAATATCTATGCCTTTTATTGCCTGGGTAAAACTTTCAGCACCATGTTGAATGTGCGTGGTGAAGGCAGACAGCCCCCTTATTCCTGACCCTGGGAGGAAGCATTCAGCCTTTCCCATTACCCATGATGACAGTTGTTCATTGCTGATCTTTATGAAATTCAAGAGGCTCCCTTCTATTCTCATTTTTCTGAGAGTTTTAATCATGACTAATATTGGTGCTTGTCAAGTGATCTCTCTATATTAATTGATATAACCATATCATTTTTTTTCCTTTCAGCCTATTGATGTGGTAGATTGCATTGATTGCTTATTGAATGTTGAACCAACTTTGCACATCTGGAAGAAATACAGTTTTGTCACGGTACATAATTCTTTGAATACATTCCAGAGTTCAATTTGTTAATATCTTTCTCATTCTCTTAACGACCAAGGTCCTGAGAGACATTGCCCATTACTTTTTTGTCTTGTGTCTGTTACTAAGTATTGATTCCAATATCATAAAGTGAGTTGTGACGCGTTCCCTTCTATTTAACTTTCTGAAAATGATTGTGTGAATTAGTGTAACTTATCCTTTAAATGTTTTATAGAATTATCCAGTAAAACCATCTGGTCTTGGAGATTTCTTTTTTGAAAACTTTTAAAAAATCTATTGATTCAAAATCTTCAGAGATTTATGACCATTCAGTTTGTCTATTTTATTTTTGTCGATTTGGAGTCGTTTGTGGTTTTGAGTTCTTTTCTTCTAAATCTTTGACATTATGAACATAAATTATTATAGAGTATTCCTTTATCACCCCTCTTTCTTTTATTTTTCTAAGTTTTCTCTCTCCTTTCTTTTCATTTCTGCTTTTAGTGCTGGGCATTGAACTCATCCACAGCACATGCTAGGCGCAGACTCCACTACTGAGCTACTCCAGCAAGCTCTTTCTTCCCTTGGTTACTACAGATTCTTTCACATCACTCGTTTCACTCTTGGTATTGCCAGCGACTCTGCTCTCTCCCTGTCACTGTCTGTTTTCTAGAGGTGTCTCTCCTACTCTCCCAAATCCCACTTCTTTCATTCGTGTTTTGTTTTTCTGTAGGTTTCTGTGTTGATTTCATAGACAACTACCTTCTGTTCTTGAACTTCTCCCTCCACTTGTTTTCTACAAATGTTATCTTCATTTTCTTGATTCTAGAGGTAGGAACTTAGATATATTAATCTGAGGATTTCTTCTCCTTAATGCAAGTAGTTAATGCTATGGACTTTTCTCTCAGTACCACTTTGCTAAAACTCTGCAAATTTTGGTTTCTTTTAAAATTTCTGTTTCTGATTCTATACTTCTTAATTTCTTAATTATTTCTCTTTTACTCATGGTTTATGTAGATAGGTGTTTTCATTTTCTAAGTGGTTAGAGATCATAGAATGTTCAGGAAACACGTTCTACAGAATTCCATTTACAAAGAGTAGATTTCCTTATGACCCAGGTCTGACCCATCTCATTGAATACTTTGGAGATTCTTATACACATTCCTATCAGTCTATTGTACTGTTAATTTCTTCTATATCTGGAGGGTTTTCTAGATTGGAGGTCTAATGATTATTGAGAGAGCTTTTGAAATCTGAAAGTTAACTGTGTTTTTTACCATCCTTTTGTAGCTCTACCAATTTTCATTTTTGTCTGAAGATTCATGTAGCTAGTACTTAAATATTTAGTATGGTTATACCTTTATATATATATATATATAAGAATATATATAAAAATTTTGTATGTGTGAGTACATGTGTATGTGTGAAGTGTATGTATGTCTGTGCTGTATGTGCATATGTCTGCAGGTGTGCTGTGTGCACTTGTGCACGAGCATGGGGGCCAGAAGAGAGTGTCAGGTGTTCTCTATCACTCTCTGTCTTATTCCTTTAAGGCAGGGTCTGAACATGAAGCTTACAATTTTTCGGCTAAGCTTGTAGCTTGCAAGCCCCAGCAATCTTCCTATCTCTATCCTTCAGGGCTGGGGTTGCAGGCATGCTCAGGACCATGCCTGGGTGCTGGAATCTGAATTCGTCTTTATAATAGAGCACTAGTGCTATAAACTTCTGAACCATCTCTCCAGACCCCTGATCCTTTTATTATTAGGTAATTTTCTCTTTACTCTAAAGTCAACTTTAACTTATATTGTTGTTGTCACTCTTAATTTTTCAAATTAATCCTTGCATATAATATGTTTTACCATTCAGTTACTTCACACTTACATAAGTTGTTTTTTTTTTTTAAACCCGAAATGAGTTTCTTGCAGACAGTATATTATTGGATCTTTTATTGAAAACCCACTGTGCCAGTGTTTGCTTTTAATTGGCATGTATAGACAAATTACTGCTAAGGTAATTATTGATGTGATAGGCTTCTTGTGTCACTATTTCCTACAAGATAAAATGTTCCATCTTGGAAGGAAGCTCATTAAAACAGGGTGTTCTAAAAGGAGGTGAACAGCTCAACAACTTCAGGAAGTCCATGAAAGTGACCAGGTTCACAAGGCCTCTATGTCCTCAAGCATGCATAAGCCCTAAAGACTGCTGACAGATGATCTCAGACAAACCAAGCTGCTTAGAAGACTCAGAACAGCTGAACATTCTGGAGGAGATACAGAATACTGAGACACCCAAAAGAGACTCTCCAACCTGCTGAGCTGCCTTCAAGTTGCACAGGGCATTCCAGGTTTTTATCTTTCATGAACTATCTGTCACCCATGGTGGGATGGAATTTTGGTAATGCAGCTGTCTTTGAGTCATTCTGCTCCTGCAACCCCACAGCTATACTCCTTTAAGTAACCCCATTAAAACCCATTGGTTCACCAAGTTGGACTCTGGTGGGATCCTGGGTTTGATCTGTTGTCAGTTTGTGCAGTTCCCTCTCTGGGATGAGTAGATGTTTGCTCTCCTCTTCCTAGGAGCAGTGTAACGGAGCAAAGCTTCAAGCCTGTAGTCTATTGTCTCCTCCAGTTTCATTCCTTATCCGTCCTCTTTTGTCCCTCAGTGAAATGAGCACATTTTATCAGGATTCCATCTTGATTTATTAATACTGTTGTTGAGCGTATAACTTTGAATAGTTTTATTAGATGCTATTTTGCTAAAAATTAATTATTTAGTTTTTACATAGGGAAAAATTTTATTAAAATCTATCTTTTTAAATTGATTTTTCCCACAAATTTCACACAATACATCTTCATCATAATTAGACTCTCTTCCCTTATCTGCACCCTGCGTCTAACCTGCATTCTACTATACAGCGTAAGGTCTATCGAGCCACGTTTGTGTCCCCAAAGTTCTTCAGTGTAAGTCCATCCACCAGGGCTAGGTTAAGCTATCTAGCATCTATCTCTTAAAGAAAAACCCACTCTCCCTTTTTCAGCCATCATCAGTTGCTGCCAACAGTTTCTTAGCTAATGTTGGGGCTTCTTACCCATTTCTCCCCTTTTATGCTGAGTATTTTTCCATAAAACTTAATTTTTAAAAAAATGTTGATCATTTGAATGACATCCAAGATAAAAATTCAAATGTAATGAATTTATAACAGCAGCAGTTTTTGATTACCTATAAAATGGAATATGGTAAGAAATCTCTTTCTGCAGTCAAAATCTTGGAAGAAAATATGAATTTCAAAGTAAAAAATAAAATCCCTAAAAATAAGATTCTAAATCTCTTAAAAAGAATCTTTCAAAAATTTACCAACTTAAAATAATATACAAAGAAAAAAAGCACTGGGACATGCCATAAGTTTGATTGAAAGGCGGTTAGTAAGTAATACTCCTGAAGTCAAATAATACACTGATACATCAGTAACATTTATAACCACGTAAAATTATTCCACAATAAGAAGTGAGAAGAACTGAAACCACTTAAGACCAAAAAAAGTAAAAGAGGCCAAGCCCCTTCTCTACTTAAGTGTCATAAAATCTGTAATAACTGGTTATGGAGATAACTAGATGCCATAATAACAAGGGAAATGCTAAAAAAAATAAAGTGGAAAAGCTATCATTTATAGAGCAAAAGAGATTTCAAAACAGTGAAAAGTCTTACCACTTAATTAAAAAATTCAGAAAGAGACATTTTTAATTTTTCATAAGTTTAGTTTTGAATCTGGTACCAAGTTTTTTTAATATTCTTCAAGAGACTAGATCCTGTAAGTAATATTTTTCCTTAAAATTTCTTTTGATATTTAAAAATAACTTTTAAATGATTTCAATATTTCCTTATATTTATTTATCAATCATGTTTTTCTGTCATAGTAGTTGGTTTATCTGTACCCTTGGTTTACTTGATGTTTTATTCTCCTAACTTAACCTTGTGATTAACTTATTAGCTTTCTTTTATTGTTCTTTAGTATCAAAGCATTTTGTAACCTAAATTTATGTCTGATTAGAATGGTGGGAACATTCTACAAATCTCAAGACATAGAACGTTTTATTATCGTTACTAACTAAATATTCCATAAACACCTCTTCCCCTACCATTTGACATTTATTATTTGTCTTTTATTTATTAAAGAGATACATCTTGTTATTCCTTTATATTTTTGTTATTTGACTTCTAGTTTAATTGTACCATTGTAAGAGCATTGTGAGAACTTAAATATTTTTATTGATTTTTTTGGTAATTTCATAGTGTATTTTGATCATATATAGACCTTCTCCTCATCTTTATCTCTACCTTATTACCTCCCCCCGTGACACACACACACTCTAATTTGTGTTTCTCAAATGCTCTTAGACACGGTTCCATCCTTTGGAGCCTGATCAACCTACCAAGTGTCACACCCTTAAAGAAAATGGGCTCTCCTTTCCCAGGATCTATCAATTGCCAATAGATCTTCAACTAGGTCTAGGGCTTGCCCACCTCCCCCATCCATGCTGATTGAAGCTTTCTTTGTACATAGTGTAACCATATTACATTGTCTAGACATTTGAGATGTATAATTATCTATCACATAGCATTTGATGATTTAGACACTATGTGCTCACTAATTCTTTTGTCTATGATCTAGGAAGAATGGATAAGCATGTGTCCAGATGTCTCCAATCTGTGGGTTTTTGGTCAGTTGTTCTCTGTGTTCCTAGGGATGTAGACTTATGTATTTATGTGAAATTTTCACGAGAATTATATATGGCAGTCATTTTTAAGAGACTAAAAAGGCCCTCCTGACTTTGTTATCTCTGGTTTTTCTGTCAAATGCACTCCGCCTGACAGTAAGAGAAGATATCAACTTTTCCTCTGTTCACACATGAGGAGCTTCCCCCTTTTTGTTACGATGTATTTTCTCTTAATTTTAATTTCCCTTTTTTTGCCAATGTAAACAATAAATTACTTGATATATTTTCTACTGATAATTTTAAGGCTCTAGATCTTGTTTTAACAGTATGTCTAGTTGCCCCCATCTGTGTGTGTGTGTCTGTCTGTCTGTCTGACTGTCTGTCTCCCTGTCTCTCTCTTTTTAACAGTACCGGGTATTGAACTCAGGTTTTCAAATATACTAAGCAAGCACTCTACCACTGAACTATGCAACTAGCTACCTCTCCAAGATTCCTCTAAGACACATACCTGGTCTTGGTGTAGGGTCTTGCTACTAATTCCCTGGGGATCAGGAATGCACGTCAAATCAGCTGCTTGATGCAGCCATGTCTGATGTCCAGCCCAATGATTTTGGATGCTATTATTTCAAAGCTAGAGAAATAGATTCCGGGTTTGTAAACTGTTGTTGGTCCTCTCAATTGGGACAATGATCATTCAAGCTGTTTGCATTTCATTGAAGTGTGGTCCTTTCAACAGAAGGAAAAGTGATAACTTCTGATAACATCTTCTTTGAATCCAGCTCAACAGCAAAGTAACTTGTGTCTGTAAAACTTTCTTTAGTGCAATCTTAATGTCCCCCACACACTTTCTCCTCACTTACCCTGCCTCCTGTTTTGTGTTGCCTTTTGCTTACAGTAATTAGCCTCTGTGGACAGAGGATTTTGTGTTAAGTTCAAGGTCACCTTTTACCCACTTTACAATGATTTTTGAAGAATTACTATTATTATTACTATTACTCTGAACCTTGTGTATCTCTTTGGGTGGGTATGTGCACATGACTGCAGGTGTCCAGGGAAGCCAGAAATATCAGATGTCCCTAAGCTGAAGTTACAGGAGGTTGTGAGTTACCAGACATGGGTGCTGGGAACTGAACTTGAGTCCTCTGCAAGAGTAGTACACACTCTTAACTACTGAGTCATCTCTCCTGCCAACACAGATTCTTAAGGCTTGATGTGAAGCATATCATGGAAAGCAAACTAAAAAACAGGTTTCAAAATGGAAAATTGTATTTTGAGCTTTTATTTAAAAAAAAAAACAATTTCTCATACTATGAAATTAACGTTTGTAAACTGAGTATGAGAACAGCCTAAGAATATGGATTTTATAATCTGAATATAGACATGATTTATTAATCTTTGTATTCTAAGTCTAAAATTCAAATGTGTGTATAACTACTTGTTTACTTCATATCCCACCAAGAAAGGATTTTTAACAGAAAATGAAGCACCCACAAATGAATAAATCTCAAAAGAATAAAGAATAATATTCTTTGGGGCTGCAGAGATGGCTCAGCAGTGTAAAACACTGGCTTCTCTTTCAGAGGACCTAGGTTAAGGTTCAAGCACCGATATGGCAGCTAACAACCAACCATAACTCCAGTCTCAGGGCTTCCAATGTCCTCTTCGGACCTCGGTGAGCATTGCACAACATGGGTGCACTTACACATATGCAAGCAAAGCACCCATACTTCTAAAAATAAATAAATATTTTTTACGTGAAAAAAAATTCTCTACGGGGTGTAGTTAACTCATGCCTTTAATACCACTTGATAGGCAAAGGCAAGCAAGTATCTGTAAGTTAGAAGCCAGCCTGGTCTACAAAGTGAATTCCAGGTGAGCCAATGATAGTGAGACCTTGTCTCAATAATGATAATAATTAATAATAATGTTCTTAAGTCATCGCATGCATTTGTAATTGCATACCTAATTATATACAGTCTAATTTTTCTAGAGTCATTCATATGATCCTGTTTACTAATAATTTTTAGACCTTTGAAAGGGCATAAATGCATCTTGACAAGAAAGTTCCTAACTTGTGATATATGTATACAATCTTTGTAACATACATATATCTGACCTCAATGGACAGATATGGCTATCTTTCAAAACAAGAACTGTTACAAAGAGTTTCATTCTTCTGATAATTTCCTGTATGCTGATCAAAGCGTGGCAGACAGTGGGTTCCTTTGGGCAAAAATTTTGTTTAGAAATGGCTATAGTTACTTGAATTATTTTTAAGGTAGCCCTCGTCTTTTTGCCCTTATTCTCCTTTCAAGCCTAAGACAACCATATTTCCAAACAGCACCTCAGTAGAATAGTTCATGGTTTTCTCTTTGGTCCTCTCTTCATACTTGTCACTGAAGTTTAGTTTATAGTAATGTAACTGCAAACGTTATGAGTTTGAAACCCTCATTATAATTGAAAGTTTATTTTCCTATGATTAATTCATTCTGCCATGGCATACACCAAATAATACAATCAAAGTAAACTTTGGAAGGCAGTTTGAGATCATTTATCAAACTTTCTTATTTACAGATGAGAAACTCGGTCCTCGAGAATGCCCATGGTTTGTGTAAGGAAAGAATTATAACATTTGTGGCATTTGCGTGTGTTTTCCAACTAAGACAGGATGAAGGCAGAAAGTTGAATTGGTTCCCTGAATGGTTCAGATCTAAAGGAGGTGAGGAATATGAATCAAAGAGCCAGATTAGACTCTTGCTCTTAAGTATCAGGACAAATTTTATGTAGTTTCTTGTATCCATTCTATTTGCATGTGCTCTGATTTTAATGCCTTAGTCGATGGTGACTTTGTAAGCGTAGGAAACTCAAGACGCATTTTTGCTAACACTTATTAACTATTTGTTATATACAGACAGTGAACTGAATGTAATGCATGCAACTTACCGTTTAAACCTCACAGCAATAGAGAGAAAGAACAGGAGAGAGAGAGAGAGAGAGAGAGAGAGAGAGAGAGAGAGACTATTTCCATTTTGCAATAGTTAGAAACTCTGAGCTTTTTATGTATGAAATTTTATGCACCTCGTAACTAGTTCTCACATCGGGGGAGAAAGATCAATAATGAAGAAACGGTTTGCACATCTAATTCCTTGTGCCTGCCAGGCTTTGTGTGGAACATGGCTGCTAAAATGTTTCCGGAGGACACGGTCCCGGCTGAGATTCTCTTGGGAAGATTCTCTTCCCCTCTCCTTGCCTTCCATGCCAGCATTAGGAGGTCTCTTTCCAAGAGCAACCCTCGCCTGTCCTATGTCCAGCTCCCTCTTCCCCTCCTCGGCTCCCTGTGGACTACGCCCACCTAATACCTTTGCCTGCCTTTCTTTCCCTGGTCTGTGGCCCCGTTCCGCCATCATTTTCTGCTAAGAACACCACACCATGTATCATTAGCACACACACCCACATTTCCATCTTCCCATTTGCTTCCTAAGACCTCAGGTGGAGATGTTCAGGCATCTATCCAAGGGACTGAAAATGTGGATCTGGTGGGCAATGTCACAGCCAGATCCTCTTGTTTTCAATTTGAATCCTTTTCCTTTCCTGGTCCTTGGGAAGCTTCCCAATACTCCAAAGGAATATCTCTGACTCTTTGAACTCCCAACAAGGAGGCTTGTTTGGATTAGAGTTTTCACAGAAGCAATTAGACGCTTCTCTTTTATAGCTTTGCACAGTAAAACTGTCAGTTCTTTGAGTTTCCGTATTGATTCTCAGTATAAATTAGAGTATCCATTCCTCTTTGACATTTATCCCAAAGTATCTCGGCCTCTTGCAAAGCCCCTCTGAGCATAGGTACTGGGAAGCTCAGCCTATTGATCAGACTGGAAATGTGTGAGCCTATCCATCCTCTGGCTGCCCAGAGCTAAGTAAGCCTAACCATGCCTCCATACGTTACTGTTTTCTACAACCCCCCAGACTCTGATAAGAATGTATTCCGTCAATGTGAGTACCGCTGTCCTGAGCCCTATCTTATGTGCTAAGCTTCATCTCTGATTCTCCCTGCCTTGTAGTCTATCTGCCTAACTACCTCCCCCTATTTCCCCAAACACATCATAACTTCACTTTATAATCAGATATTTATTTCTTATTTTTATGTTTTATGTGTACGAGTGTTTTACCTGCATATATATTAGTGCAACAGTGGGTGAAATGCCGATGGAAGCCAGAAGAGGTAGTCAGATCTCTTGGAACTAGAGTTCCAAATGTCGTTATTTGCTACCTTGGTGCTGGGAACCAAACCTGATCAGCCAGTGCTTTTTGAACTCCTGAGCAATCTCCAGCCCTGTGAGCAGATATTTCTTTCCAGGTCAATCCCTCCACAGATATTACACAGACTCATTTGGTCATTTTTTTTTTTCCCAGAATTTCACAGAAATTCTGTTCCTTTGTTTAGAGAATAGAGTCCAGAGCAACATTTTCATAGTGGTCTCTTTGAAGTGCCTAAGTAGAATTTAAGATTCTTCAGTTGGTCAGAACTGATAACCTGGATGGAAGTTGTCTTTTAATATAAACATAGTCATGGTTCCAAAAGGGCAAGAATCCATCATAATGGGGCAGGCATGGCAGGAAGCAGCCAGAACACAAAATGAGAGCTCATATTCTGAAACAGACACAAGAAGTGGAGAGAGACAGAGTGGGAATGGGACATGGCTTTGAACTACCAAAGCCCACCCCCAGTGTCGTGCTTCCTCCAGCATGATCACACCTCCTAAAAGTTGCCTGGCCCTCCACAAACAGCACCACATACTGGAAACCAAGTGTCCAAATACTGGGAGCCTATGGGAGACATTCTCATTCAAGCCACCATAGTCATTCATGAGGACATTGTAAGGAAGTCAGTGAAGAATCAAAACAAGGCAGACAGGGCAGGATTTAAAGGCAAGCTTTGGACAGTGACCCTGGAGTGTAGTACTGATGATGGTGCTTGGAATAGCCATGGAATCAGGGGCTCTCAGAGGAAAGGGGTGTGTCCCTAGCTCAGTGTTTATAGTCAGGAATGGGCTTGTAGAGTCAAGTGTTCACTGGATTTGTCTTGATCCCTAATAGAGAGCTGTAACTGCTAGATAGTGATGCTTTTTTTTTTTTTTTTTTTTTTTTTTTTTGCTACAGACTTAGATATCTAAGATATGCCTGAAATTTGAAGTCTAAGCAAAGATGAGTATTTTCTGCAGTGGTTTCAGCCATGCAGTCTCTGCTTATTGGATACCGTGTGTGTGGCTGTATTTGGACACTGAGACAGCAAACACGTCAAGGAAGATATCTACAAGGCGTTTCTCAGCCTGAGTCTGCAGCCTTGTGAGGCGCAGACCCAGGAGGTGCCTTTAAATAGCCCATGACTCACAAGGTGCCGATAGAAAAAATCAGTACTCTCCCTGTAAGGAGTACTGTGACTTACGGATCAGGTGTCCCGCACCTCTGTAGCTCTGGTAAGAAAGGGCAAAGTCACATGAAGGACACACATGGCCTCCACAGGAACCTATAACCAGGAGGCTGGGAATGGGTTTCTTTACATTAAATGTGGACCTGTGTACATGAACAGGATAATTTCACATCTCTGGAAAGAGTTACTAGATTTCTAGTAACTCTTTGCCTTGGTACACTTAAAAATACTAATATGCATTTTGTTCAGAATTTCAAGGTGGCAGTTTAAAATGTTAGTACTGGGACTTAGGCCCTATTGGCTTGCTTATAAAATATGTATTTCCAGTGATGAACTATAAGAAGAGTCACAGTGATGGGCTCTCCTTCCACAGGTCCCCATCTGACAAAAGACCATACATAACTTCCCTTTCTAGCTTCCAAACCCCCATGTACTTACATGAATACAAACGAGAGACAAAAGCCCTTTTGTGTCAGGCTACCACAAATACGAAATCAGTTACCAGTGGATTTAAGAACAATTGGAAGTTTTTCCTTTTAAGATGGAACTGAGACAATGCTTCCTGATGACTAGAAGTTGTCTTAATTGCTCTAATTGATGTTATTCTTGTGTTACTGCGGTTTATTGTGTGTTTATCTGCATTTGCCTGTTGCAGGTCAAGCTTGAACATAGCTTTCAGCTCCATTCACAGACAGAGTTAACAGATCATTTACGGCATGTAGGTATATTTCTCAGCCCCACTTGTTTATATCAGATGGGCCTGCCATATGTAGTCTCTATACATTTCATGCCCACATGTTTATATCATGCAGATAATCCATCTGAAATTGATTTCCACTTCACTTTTAAGTCCGTGGGACCGACTGTGCAAATATGCATCTTGAAATACAAGCTGAACTTATGATTTTGCCATAGAAGAACAAAAAGAGCTAATGTCTTTTTTTTATATAACTCTGTTATGGATCTATTTAAAGTAATGTTCCTGTGGCTTGTTACTAGAATTTGCTGGAGACAAAAGTTGCCATCAGGACGCTGCAGTTCTCCAGTTTCACACTAGGCATTTTTCCTCTTGCTTCCTCCTCTTCCCCTACCAGCACTAAAGGCAAAAAGATGGGAAGCAGAGCACAAAGACAGTCCTTGTGGAAAAACACGTTCCAGTGTCAACCACTCACATCATGGCTGATGGAGACGCAGGATGTTCAGTGAGCACTTTATTTATAAATGTTAAACATTATGCACATATCCCTACTGTATCCCAGAACACTGAATCTAAATCACAGCAAGTAAACCAGCAAATACACAGAGAATCAGGAGAGCCCATCATTATTTCATCTCATGGCTTTGCAGTTGTACAAGCCACAGATGCACACCTGGGAAACATGCTTCTCCGAGTTTCAAAACGCCAGTGTGTTAATTCAGTCCTGAACTCAGCCATGTTCTGTTCTTCTTGTATGCCACCTCCTTTGCCATCTGCAGAGGCATGTCACCCGGAATTAGTGCACAGAATTTAGAGGTCTGATATTTTTGCACCCTAAATAATGTCACTATTGAACTGGGAAGAAATGCCCCTTGAATGTGGCATTCCAGTGTTCAGAGGCATAAACATGTGCAACGAACTAAGTACATCCTTTAAGGGCTGGATCCGCAGAAGTTGCCTGGCTCTTGTTCACTTAATAAGTATCCAAGTCTGAACACCACCCAGGGTGATGGTTTGTAAGCAAATCTTCTGGGGGACAAGAGAGAACTACAGCGTGTAAAACAACATAAAAAAAACTGCCAAAGTGATTAGGGTCTCTTCCGCTATTCCAGCTAACACGCACACACACACACACACACACACGCCTAATCTATGTGTCAGAAATACTAAGTTCCTCTCTTAGAAGAAAATAGGCTGTAAATACACAATAGCCTTTCAAGACTGGATCATGCAGGGACTCTGCACATCTTTACAGCAGGTATCCATGATTCTGCGCCTACATCTTTACTTAGTGCTCTTCTCTCCTTAGGTGTCACATGGTGAGCTCAGGAAGTCCCATGCAAATCTGTGCTGGTCATGTTCCAGACACAGACTGTATCAGATCGCAGCACCCAGCACCTTGAGATAGTTCCTTGTTCCTCTTTCCAACACTGTGCATCAGGACGCTCTAGAGTCATCTCATGTTTTCAAGTTCACAGATTACCTGGATGCTAACCATCCACAGCCCCCAAGGTGGTCCAAATGTTTAAATCACAGTTGTAGGCATTGATGAGTTTCCAAACCCACAGGACAGGAACCAAAAGGATCAACAAACTAAAAAAAGAGAAAGATGTTTTGTTATCACAAGAAAAATAACTGAAGCTAGAGAAAACTACCCAAACCATATGGAAAAATAAAAGCATTCCAATACAGAGACAGAGGACCCAGGGTCAGCACAGCACAAACAGAACTGGAGAGGCAAAGTATTTATTTGTGTAGAATTGCATAATTGATGGCCCCGAAAAAATGCAGAGAACCAGGTCTTCCAGAGTCTGGCATAGGGTATGCAATGGGCCGCAGTCTGGTCTTTGCTGCAATAACAGAATACTTGAGACTAGGCAGTTTCTAAAGAGAGGAAGTTTATTTTGCCTCACAGTCCAACAGGCTGGGAAATCCAAAAGCCTAGAATCAGCATCTTACCAGCTTCTGTTCAGTTAACTAATGGCAGAAAGTGGGAGCAATGGGATGTTGGTGGGAGAAGGGAGGGAAGACAGAAGGGTTAGAAGCTTATCAGACTCTGCTCTCAAGACAACTCCTCCCACCCGTGGAAACTACAACTATATTAATCTCTGTGAAAATGCATCCTCCCTGATTTCTGCCTCCTAAATCCCCCACCACTTCCCAGTTCTGTCATATTGGGTACTAAGCCTCAGCATGAGTATTGGTAAGGACAAAACAGTGGTTCCATTTTGCCTTCCCACTATACACATGCACAATTTTTCCATAGGGAAAATATTTAAATGATATTCCAGAAGAAAATTAACTACATCAATTGAATGACATGTTAACATATGTGGAGACCAATTATGTACACTAAAACTCTTTAGAGAAATTATCAGTTAAAAAGATGTTGGAATGATTGTGTCCTTATGATCTGAGACTTTTTCATTCTGTTTTTCTTATGCAGCCTGGCAATATAGTTGAAACTACCAGTTTCTAAAAATCTAAAAGTATTTTTGAGATTTTAAAATCAATTTCTAGTCTTTCTTCTTTGTATCTACTACAGCCCAAATGACATTACAAGATTTCTCCCCCGCCTCTCTCTGTGTATGTGTATGTATGTTCCTTAAAGTACAAAATTATTTCTTTTCTGGACTGTGCTTGTCACCTAAAATTATATAATCTTAATCCTTTTTCTAGAATCCTTTGAATTCAGAGACTCCATTTAGGGGAAGGAAACAAAAGCTCCCAAATGAGACCTGAGCCTCAGCATTTCAGTGTGATTATTTCTTCCTGGTTCAGAAGCTGACATGACAGTGTGGTACAACAGTTTTGAATGAAAGCTTGTCTTTACACTATCTGTTTGAAAATTAGAATCACTTTGAAGCAAGCTACTTTCACAAGGCTATCCTTGCAATATCCACCTAGTAAAATGGAAAGTACTTTTCTTTCTTATGACTAACTCTAATTTGTCTTATTTTTATGATCAATGGGCCATTCAAAGAGTTGGGCTACATATAAATACGTGACAACTGTATAGAGACCTCTCAAATCATTTTGCGGCTTTTGGCATAGATTAACCAAGACCGTGGGAGTTAAAAGAACAATGTGTAGCAGCAGAGATGAGTTTTTCTGTAATGACGCTAACCAGGGCGGCAGGTTACTGAGATGGAGCAGGTGAACTGGAGATGAAGGAATGTGAACGCTCCCAGTGCAGAGAGCTAAATGAGTCATTATGAAGACTCTCATTACTGCTGCTTCACTTAATGGCTCCATGAAAAGATGGATCAAGGGCTACAAGCTTTGTGACCAATGAGAGAGTGGAGAAATAATGAGGTAAATTCACCCAATCTTTAGGCAGCTAAAATTCCAATAAGCCTCAGTAGGGGGTGAGTGCTTGGGTTTGTATGTTCCTTGAGTCCAGGTATGAAGAGTTTTCTACAGCCTGACTGAAACCAGGAAGGAAAGAGAGAGGGGTGGGGGGAACCACTGGTAAGAGGATTTCTTTCCGTATAGAAAGCATGTCTCAATATTCCTGTCACATGCTTGTTTAGACATTATTGAGTGTTATGTTTCTGCAAAACACTTCAAAGGCTGATGGAAGTTGTTCATTTCACAAATTATGAAACAGTACAGAGAACTCTAATAAAAGATGTAATCAATGTATTTTGACGCGCCTTTAAGAAGTGTTCTTTCTCTTGACACGATATGTAAAGGTGTACAATGGAAAACCCTCCGTCATGTGCATCTGCTCTCATTCACATAGATCTCAAAAATCAATGAAAGGGAAAGAGTCAGGTAACACATCACACTACATGCATTAGAGAAGACTTCGTTTAAAACTCCAAGTCCACCCCACCTAATAAGGCACTAAATTCCACTTTGGCCAATGGCTCGAGAAGGCACCTGCTCAGTGCCGCAAATTTGCACCTTCTTTAATCTCTGATGGCGTGAAAGCTCATCCTAATATTTAACCTAGATCTGCCCTATTGGGCTCTAAGCCTATTACTTCTTGCTTTGTCCCCACTAATGAGTGAGAATAATTGGCCCCCACCCTCTATATAATATCTCTTTGTGTAGGAGTAAAATGGATATTATGTCTCCCTCGGGTCTTCTTTCTGTGGATCAAATGCGTCCAGTTCTCGTAATCTTTTCTCATGGGTCATGATTTCTCAACCTTTTATCATTTCTGCCACTCCTTCAGAAGTCTTCCCTTTCGTTTGTTCTGCCTATAAAAGGTGGGGTATCCCAAACCCAAATTCCAGAGGGCATCATGTGTTTCCAGTCAAACTATATTACCAAGCTAAGTTTATTCTGGAATACCTCTTGGCAAAACCTGGATCACTAGGTTTTTCTTGTTCTCCTCTAGCCTTTTACTGTGTCCTAAACTGCAGCATCCCCCAGAGAGGGGCCAAAGTGCCTTTCTCTGAGAAGTACTGAGCTCTGAGCAGGTTTATCCTTACTGAAACACTTTCACTAACCAAACAAGCCCTCGATTCATTAGCGGTCTTCTCCAAATAAAGTTCTTGTGCTCCACATTAAACTTTTGTTTGCCATAGTGCTTGTTAAAGAAATTCATTCGATATGTCTTTCTTTAAAAAAAAAAAAAAAAAAAAAAAAAAACTTTAAATTTTTAGAGCAGTTTTAAGTTCACGGGTAAAACCGAGTGGAAGACAGAGATCTCTCATAGCCCCATTGTGTAAGTGCACCATCTGTGCACACTCACATGTACACACAGCCACGAACACTCTTGTATTATGGAAACAGAGTTCTGAGTTTGCATTACATGCCATTCTTGGTGAAGTATGTTCTGTGTATTTTGTGTGTATTTTGAGAAATATGTAAATTCCCGTGACTCAACTGCTCTGCAATCCCCAAATTCCTTCCTTCCACCAAGTCCTGATCAATTTACCATCGCTATAGTTTCTGCTTTCCCCAAACTTCATGTAGTTGGGATGATAAATTACACAGTCTTTTCTGATTATGTATCCTGAGGGGGGATATTTACAGGAGACCAGGGTACAAACACAGAGACCTGAAGCTTTCTCCACTGCCATCAGCCATTCTAGACGAACTCTGTGTATTGGCTCATGTTAATGCTTAATGATTCTATTCCACAGCCCCAGAAAACAGCAAGTCCTCTGTTGTCAGCCATGGCTCTTAATTTTATGACCTTCTAATAGTGGCACTTTGGGATTTGAAAACAAAAGAACCAAAATATATCTTACTCTCCTTTTCTGTAAAATGAAATGTGCAATCACATTTAAAATGACCAGGACTCATGACCAAAATGAAAAACAGTTCTAAGTTTACCGAGCCCTACAGCCTCAGACTCTGTGGAGGAGACAAGAGTTCCTTGTATCCATTCTGAATTCCCTGCCCACAGAATCTGCACGCATCATAAAATGGATGTTTTTAAGGACAGATTTTTGGAGAAATTTGCTGGGAAGCCATGAATAACTGGAAATTTTACCTAACAGTTTTCAAAGTGTCATTGTTGGTAAGATAACACTATGCTAACATCCAGGATCTCCGTGATGCCTGCTGCCCAGTACAACGTTCTCTGGGAAGATGCACCAGGGAGAGAGGTGAGGGCATGTTCAGAGACATTTTAGAAATGTCTGACTCCCTTTAATATCTATTTAAACTATTCCAATCCTGAAGCCAAACAAAAACCCCAGGCAAATTGTAACACATCAAAATAGCTTTTTACCCCTTCTTGCAGTGCTGGAAATCAAACCCAAGGCATCATGCCTGATGCTCAAGTGCTATACGTCTGAGCTCCCTACACCATCAGTCTCTTAATACTCCTTTTAATAGAAAATTTCCTTTTAAAAATCAGTACTAATTCCAAGACCACTAAGTATATCTCATTTCTAAAGATGACTTTCAGTATGGTACAATATTTCTAATTCTTCTAAGACACAGATTCAGAGTATATTAGTCTAAAATACCATATATATATATATATATATATATATGTATGTGTGTATATATATGCACACAGATATTACACACACACATTTATATACATATACATACATATGATAAACTCAGTCCTTAAAAATATCCATTTTATGATGCGCATATATATCATGTATATCAGAATAAATGTGATATACATCATATATATTCCAACAGCAATTTCTTCTGTTAACGCAATGTAAAAACCAGAGATCTTATCTAAACACTGAGAACACTGGCTCTCAATTGCCTCTGAAAACTGCCCTTAGTTTACTTCCTAATACCTCGTAAGACATGAGGAAAAGTTGGCCAGGTCTCATTAGCGAGTTAACTTTTTGTGCTCCCGTCTCGATTCCTTCCTAGAAAACGCTGCAAACCCAGGTAGTCATTATCCCTCAGACACTGAGAAAGAGAAGATGGTTCCTCTTTTACCTTCTCGTTACACCACATGTTCCTCAGAAAACTTTTCTCCTTCTCTCTCTCTCTAAAGACAAAAATTCTAGAGAAAGTCATGGGAGCTGTAAAGAAGTTTTTCCTTTTTCTGGCTGGCTTGTGCACAGTAGGTTTCAGTTTTCTAAGCAACAGAAATTCTTCCCGTTCTTGTTCTTACTCTTCCTCTTTCTTTTCAGACATTTCTGTTCAGTGCATTGGTGTAACTGAGTTAAATGCCAAGCCAGCCCCCTGCTGTATGTGGTCTTCAACCTGCCGCCATCCTCTAGTCATAGAAATCCGAGCTGTTTAATTTTGGAAATGACATTTCTTCTAAGTTCTTCCAAGATAGCAACTGATGTCAGTCACCTGGGAGCTCTGCCAGAGAGTGTCAATGGGTTTGAGTTTCCCGTTGACACTGAGGGGGAAAAGGCTATCTCTTTGGCTTCTCTGACTGCCACCTTTCATATCACACAGAAAAGTGTACTTACAGAAGAGGTTTTCTTTGGGATCTCAAACTCTAACTGACCTACCTTTCTTCCTCTCAGAAACCACACGGCATTTTACTGCTATGAAACAAATCTTAGTTGACTTTCTCCATCTCAAGCTTCAACTCCCTCATTCTAGGGAGTCTCATAACTCCGGGAGAAGCTGGAGATGACAATGAGTTGGTTTCTGTGTCTGGGAATGCCAGTGCACCTTGGCCCTTTGGAACGTATGGAAAAGTAACATACAAATTAAGAGGGCTCAAAACATTGTGTTCATCCAGATAGAAAGATGTCTCCAGCTATCAATATTATTCTGAAGTAATGAGAAATGATGTGTGTGCATTGTGGGACCAAGGGAGGGCCAGATCCATATTTACAGCTACCCCCCAAATGTGTCACAGCCGTTCCTGTGCAGTCACTCACACATGTCAAATGCCCATACCGCACAGACACAGAGGTGGGTAACAATAGGTCGGTTACTGGAGATGGGGCAGGGAGAGGATTTGCATAATACCCACATTCTTTTTGTGTTTTCATTTACTTAAGTAATGAAGTGGACTGAATATTTTTATTTCACACAAGCAGTTTGCAAATCCTGTTTTGAAAGGGTGAGAGACGTTTTTGTCATCCAAGGAAAGACTGTTTGGGAATTAATATAAATGAGATGTGGGCTGGGACAGAATTTCTTCTGCATGCTAGCCCCATCCTCTCCTTCCTTGCCCCTCTCATTGACATTTCTACATGTGGTGATTCCTGGATTTAGGAGACAAGAGTCTCAAAATGATGTCACTCTCTAACTTTGAGTAGTAATTGTCTTATTTTAAAAATTGATTATTGACATTTCTAACTCCTCTTTGTCTCCCATATGGGGGAAAATAGAAATAACAGAATCCTCATAGCAATTGCTCCCCCACAGGAACAACTGTGTTTTAGAAGTGCCCATGCTGCTAGGCTGTGTATGCTGAATTCTGAGCACTTCCGAATCTATAAACAAAGCTTTCACCATCTCTGTGTTCTTCGAAAGAAGAATGCATTATTAATTAGTTTTCTGTTGCTGTGACAAAATGCCTGAGACAATCAACTTTAAATGAAAAAGGGCTATTTTGTCTCCATCTTTGAAATTTCAATCCACACTCCTTTGGCCCGGCTGTTTTGGGTCTGTGACCAGGGAGCCTATCAGGGAAAGCTACATGGGGTGGAGCAAAAGTGCTTCTTCATAGCAACCAAGGAACGAAAGAGATAAAAAAGCAGAGACTCACAATCACCTCCAAGTGTATGACCTCAAGTGAGCTAACCCCCTCCACGAGGTCCAACCTCCATCTAGATAGGAAGATTGGGACAGTGCCTGTAGCCTATGGTACTACGGAGGACATTTGAGATGCGAACTAAAGGACTTGCAGAGAAACCACCTTTGGGCATCCTGTGTCCTCACTGAGCTCTGGAGTGGGCGTCCTCAGACTTCTCAGCAAGTGCTCAGTGTCCATGTGGTCTTTCCTACCTGTGTTCCTAGTCCAAAGTGAAGTTTTCAGTATTTGATTTTCTACCTCATATTTTGGTCTGGTGGTTTAGGGTAGCCGCTAAAAGCTTTACCTTCTGTCGGAAGAGAGACGAACGCAAGCAAAAACATCCATCAGCTGTGTAACTTTTAAGATGATTAAAGAATCTGGTTTATCGTCTGCCCCAACCTGGTGATTCCAGAAGGTCTGTGTCCCACACAAACACAACCTGCTAACTTGCTCGGCCCAGTCTCCCAAACTCTGCTCCCGTCTATCACTGCCGCCTGACCCAAAGAAGAAAGAAGTGCTCCTTTATTTTGACAGGACTGGAAGAGTAAAGCTAAAGTTCCTTCTCTCATCAGAAAGAAAAGTAAATACATAAGTAAATACATACATACATATATACATAGTATAAGCAACATGCTTGGCACTGTGTCTGCCCCCAACGTTTATTACTTTATTGCTTGTCATGCCATTGCCACTACTGTTGCCTATGAAAGATGACAGTACCTTTAGCCTCCAAAACATTCTCGTCTAAACAAAATGAAGTAACCTGACAATTTGGAAATGATATATACACAAGCTAACGGAGTTCATAACTTGAGTTTGCTCTCTCTTTCCACTATGTGGGTCCCTGGGATGGAACTCAAGTCATTAGGATTGGCAGCAAACCCCTTCGCTCACAGAGTCACCGTGCCAGCCCTCATAAAGCTCTTATTTCATGGATAGACAAAGTGAGTCTCCAAGAACGGAAGTGATTTCCGGCATTTCAGAAGTAGTAGGTAATCAGGCCATGGAAGTTCATGCCTTTCAAACTCAAAAGTAGTTTTTATTTTTATTTTGCACTAAAATGAAGATACTTGAGAGATGTTGTTGGGAGGAGGTTCCAGTGTTTCCTTTATTATTCAGCATGTTAGGCAGCTCTGCAATTAGCTAGGTACTTGGAACGAGTGGGCTGTCCTGCTGAATACAGACAGCAGAGGAGACTAAAGGCAGGAATGAAGGAATGCCAGGGGAGAACCACAGCTTCATGGAAGGCTGCTGACTTGAGAGGCGTCCAGGCAGAGGCAGGAGAAGGTACAGGAATAAGGCTCTGGAAGAACACCATGGGAACAGTGGAACGGGGCCCACTGTGGCAGACAGCTAATCAATTTCTGAGGAATGCTGAGAGCTAGAAGCAGCTCGATGGAGCCACTGCAAAGGACAGCGTCAGGGGAATTAGTGGCAGTAAGACTACAGGCAGAGGAAGTAAGCAAGGGTCTATTCCCTTGTCAAGGAATGTTGCCTTCATCCCACAGGCACTGGGGAACCCCCGCAGGGCCTGAGATTACCTGGGCTGCAGTGACTGGGATTGGCCACAGGAGTCAGAGAGAACAGAGACCATAGAGACAAACAATGGTGACAATTAACTCCTATCATCTGGATCTTTGAAGGACAAAGAACCCTAACCCAGGAAGACTCATCCATCTTTAAGCCAGGCTAAATTGCTGCCCATGACAAATGGGGATTAATTAACCAACAAGGCCATACACAGCTATAGACCATGCCAGTTTAGAATGGTTTGATTTACCTTTTCAGTTTTGCAGTTTCATAGAAGTCATAAGCACTCCGTAGATCCCTTACTTCTGACTTGAGTTGGTTGTTTTCCTGGGCTCAGAAGAACCTTTCTTACAATGAGGAGCCACAGCAAGCCTAGGTACCTGTCAGCCTGCCATTGTGAGGAGAAACAAGCTGCCCTCTGGTGTGCTGTACTGTCAAGCCTAGGAACTCCGTAGGTCAGAGATGTCACATGCTCTTTACACTTACTATGTCTTTAGTTCAACAAGTTTAATCAGAATAGAACCTGATCATATCAAGGAGAAGTACAATTGTATAGTCAAATAGAGCTTAAAGTTATATGAATTATACATGAAATCCTTTGACACTGATGAACACCTGACCAAAGGCCAAGTAATGAGTTCCTTGGGCAGTAGGGGACTTGTGGTGTCCTTCAAGATTCAGGGATCCAAAAGAGAAGAAAACCTTCATCAGAGCATGCTCATTTTCCCACTCTAGAGGAACCAGAATACCTTTAGAATTTCAGATTCCAGTTTTCTGGTTGTGATCTAGAATTCAGGCCTTCTTTAGGCATATTGGTTCTTTGTAGAGGTGATTTGGTCAAGTAAATTGTTTCAAATTCTTATGGCCTCAATAGAGTTATCAATTTAAGCTACCTTCTGTCCGATTTCCCCTGTCAACAATTGCTGCTTGGTCATTGTTTCCAATTGCTAAAGTGACCCTGAGAGAACTGCCAGAGAACTCCCTGGTTTCTTCACGGTGGAGACATCCTAGAACAACGGGCTGTTTTACTGACGGGGTAGCAAACACTTAGGTAGCCACATTTTTTTTCGTGCCCTGGAACATTAGTAATTTGACATCAAGGAATGAGACATGATCCTGAAGACAAGAGGCCATCTAAGAGGAACATGTGACCAAAGGCTTCCCTTTGCTGTTCTTAACTTTAGTTCCCTGACCTGAACATGTGGAGAGAGACCTGTACTTGAGTGGTTCAAAAGGAACAGGAAGAGTGTATGTATTGATGCCCCCACTGAATCCATAGGAGTATGCTCTGAAACCCAGGGGAACATGATTTCTATACATTACGGCAGTTCCAGTATGTACAGACCTGTACTAAGGTCCACCCTTTCACTTCCAGAAGGCTGGTCACCACAAGCTCTGTAGTGAGTGTTAATTGCTGGCCCCATTGCATTGTGCCTCTGTGAGTGAAATAGGGAATCCTTAAACATAGGTGCCCTGACACCTATATTGTACTGATAACTAGGACAGCTACCAAGTGACTAATGAACAGGAACTATGTGTCGTGGGTGTGCTGAACAATGGGATGGCGCACTTCCTGGGTGTCACGCAGGGAGACAGTAAGAGATGATGTCACGAGGGTTTGAACAATTACAAATACTTTATACGTGGAATTTTCCACTTCATATCTTTAGGCCAGGCCACAGCTGCTCACAAATGATTGAGTGGGGGCTTACAGTACTAGGTAGGGCACACCATCTGAAAATTAAGTGTGTTGTTTGCTATCAGTTCCAAGTAGAAGCTCACCAAGAAAACTTAGCTCTTATAGTTGGAACTTCTAAAATACAGATGGGTGTGGTTGTACAAGCCTGTAACCCTAAGCTAGGAGAGCAAGCCAGGGTATCACTGCAAACTGAGGCCAGCTTGGGCTATACAGTGAGACGTTATCTCAATAAATGAAAAGAGGTTCAGAGAAGGGACTCTTTGGTTTGATCAGTGTTCCTTCTGGGCCTTCCTAGACCAGCCTTGTTCCCTTGTTTCCTTTTTTAAGAGTGAGTGTGTGTGTGTGTGTGTGTGTGTGTGTGTGTGTGTGTGTACCTGAGTATAAGTGCTTGTTGAAGCCAGAAGGGGCAGTCAGATGCTCTGGAGCTGGAAATTCAGGTGACTGTGAGTCACCTAAGATAGGTATTAGGAACTGAACTGCCATCCCCTGCAAGAGAAGCAGGGGCTTCTAACCGCTGAGACATCTCTGCAGCACCAAGGAAGTTATTTCTCATTTCATTCAATAAATGAATGGATATATAACAGAAACCAATATACAATGCACCCCAGAGTCTTAAATTACAGGTAGAAGATTCCACAGGAAAGATGCCCCTTTCTACGTTCCACATAGAATTGTCTTCTGTTGGATAAATACTATAGTTAGTAAAAAATTATATGGCTTCAATATAAGATTTATTTAACTCTCCAAATCAGAGAGATCATCTTGCTAAGAATATTAATCACTCTCAAGAATGGAGGCTGGAAAGCTGTCTGAGCAGCTATGAGCACTGACTATTCTCCAGAGGACCCAGGTTCAATTCTGAACACTCACATGGCAACTAACAGCCATCTATAGCTCCAGTTCCAAGAGTTCTGACACTCTCTTCTGGCCTCCATCGGCATATCACACATGTGGTGCACTCACCTACATGCAGGTAAAACACTCTTACACATAAAATACAAATAAATAAATCAAAAAAAAATTAAAGAATGGCATACAAACATACAGAACTGCCTTTTTATTCAGAATCCAAATTGAGTTTAAGCAAGACACATAAAAACATAGCCTACTACAAATGATCTTTAATGGAAAATATTTATCTATTCCCAAGAATTTTTTATCAAAATCAAAATTCTAATATTTTCTCATAGACTGGCGAAATACCCACTTACAACTGATCATGACATAGTCTCTTATTCTCTGCACAGCTGTATGAACTACACAAAGAAGTTTCTCTGTTAAGGACCGAGAACTACACTGATCTATGGGTATAGACATACATATTTAGAAGGCAGCTTGATACTGTTTAGTAAAATAACAGTAAGTTCATCCCCTAGAACCTATGAGCTCCCTAGCCACAGATTCTTGGCCAGGTTAACAGGACCAGACATGAGTTTCCATATAAAATATATTTAAAATGTCAAATAAATAGATACACATCAAATGGGGCCTGGGAAGATCCTGAGCACAGTCTTTCTTGCCCCTATGAAACTGGAGTGTGCACCTCGCATTCAGGCTTTATAACCTTCTTGTGTAGTGTTTCTTCCTCCTAAGTAGGGAGCCAGAGTCCTACTCAAGAAGGGTGTCTTACGACTCACTCTCAGACAGATGAGTCAGAGAATTTCTCTGCGGCAGCTCCAACATAGGCGGGGAGCGGGGGTGTTCTATGACCTGCCATCAGAAGGAGAAATTCTAGTTTCGATGGGTGGCTTGGGGAGAAAAAGGAGCAGGGAAAAGAAGAGAGAAAGAGAAAGAGAAAAATAGAAAAGAAGAGAGGGGAGGGAAGGGGAGGAAGAAGAAGAAGAAGAAGAAGAGAAGAAGAAGAGGAGGAGGAGAAGGAGGAGGAGGAGGAGGAGGAGGAGGAGGAGGAGGAGGAGGAGGAGGAAAAAGATTAAGAGGTTTTTCTGAAATCTGCTTCTGAAGTATCAAGAACATCAATATTCAAAAACTGCCTTTCATCTTTAATTGTTTTAAAGTCATTTTGATATAATAACTATCCAGTTATGAGCCAGGAACTATGGAAAAAGTAAAATAGATGCCACAGCATCATATCTGTGGACTTCATCTTATGCTGCAACCTGACCTGTCCACTGTCCAGCAGGCTTGCAGAGCAGGCCCAACCCTTCCACTCTGGGATAGCTCTTTCCCACACCCAGAGGCAAAGCACCAGTCCTTATAATGGATGGATGGATGGATGGATGGATGGATGGATGGATGACCCTTAATCTTCCCACCTGTGCCTGCTTGTTGCCTTTCCTCAGCCAGGATGCCTAGGCATGGATCTATTTTGTTTCCCATCAATCGGGCCATCCAGGGCCAGCATGTGACTAATTAAGTAGCATACTATTCTCCCAGAGGATTCTCAGCTTCTTCCACATATTGCTCTAATACTATCTTTGCAGTAAAGGCTTCCCTCATCATCTTACTTACAGTTGCTATCTGCCCACAACCCAATCAGCTCCCAAAAGCTCCAAATCTGCCTTGAAAACCAAGAATTCCCTTCCAGTATGGTGTAATTTACCTTTTCCATTAGAAAGTCATCTTCACAAAGGCCCATTTTCTCTACTGTCCTAACTTTAAAGAGTTCCTAGTACATAAGGAATTGTTACTAAGTATTTGTGGAACCTGCGTACCTTACTGTCATCTTACTCTGCCCCACACCTTTTCTCATAGATTACTGAACTTGACCAATCTTTGTCTTCTTTCTACTTAGAAGCAGTTACGTGAAACCACAAGAACCATTCATGCATCTGTTGGTTTCCACGCCCTCAAAAAGACTTCACTGACCTTGCCAAGTCTCCTGACTGAAAACCCACCTCAGTGCTGTCAGCTCTCACATTTAGCCCTCTAGCTCAGGCTTTCCTCTCACTGTCAAATGCAGTGAGCTAGCACTTAATGTCACTTGAGTATCCAGGTGGAATCGTGACATTCTCTTGGTGAACTCTTACCTTGCCCAGAACAAGCATCTTTAAAGTCTCTCCATCTCTTCAACTTGTACTTCTTGCTCTACCAAGCAAATTCTCAGATGTCTCTCCTTTTCTTATGTCTCTTGTGTATTGATTGTAACTCCATAACATGCCTGGTCTGGGACCATTCTCAGCACTGTGGCCTTGAGCATAGCCTAATTCCTCAGGCCTGAATTATTGCCCTCTAATTGGAGACTCTCTGCTCGGTACCACTGTGGATCAGTAGGTGCATCTGCTCAAAAATTCCCTGGTCTTCCAGTCTCGATCCAGTGTGTCTCCCAAGATCTGTATAGTCCCAAATGGCATGCTTCCAGTACCTCACAGATCTCAAGCCAGGTGTTTATCTCTTTCTAGTCTCACCGGGATCCTCTTGATCTACCTGTCTCTGCACCCTTGCATCTCTCTTCTGAATGTTTGGAAATCTATCCTCTGTCCCTGAAATAGCCCAGAATCTTCCTCACTTTCTTCGAGTCACTTAACCAAGGAGCCCATTCTGGTACCCTCAGTGTACCTTCTTACAGTTCATGTGCCACTTGACTCTGTTATGCTAATTTGTCTATATCTATCACTATACAAAGTAACCTCCTTAGAAGATAAGGATTTTTATTATTCTACTCACAGAATATATGCCTGGCACAACATAAGCAATTTTTAACAAATGATTGCTATTTTTCAGAAAACACTTTTCCTAGAATAAAATATACCTCTTCCCTGGGGAAATAAATTTTCTATCAAAAATAGCACCTAACCCCAACTTCACACTACATGTATAACTTAACTCCAAGTGGGTCAAAGACATACATGAAGCAGTTAAAATTATAAAACTCTGAAGGAAACATAGAGGTAAATCTTCATGACCTTTGATTTGCTGGTGGGTTCTATGTATAATGTGACACGTAAAACACAGCAACTAAAGAAAAATAAGTCGTACTTCATAGAAAGTGCATTTCAAAGGATGCCAACCTGAAAATAGAAAGCATATGAGGAAATATTCATAAATCACATATCTGATAAGAGGCATATCTAGAATATATATATATTAAAGAACTGTTCAAACTGAATAATAAAGTCATAAATAGCACAATGAAAAATAGCCTAAGGAGTTGAGTGAGTTGTGTGAATACAGGTGGCAGTAGGCACAAGAAAGATGCTCAGAATCTGCCCTCTCTAGGGAGATAAAGATCCAAGCCACAGGAGGACACATTCGTGCCCACTGCCATAGGTCAGTTGAAAGGGCAGTCAACAAGTAACAAACACTACAGAGGACATGGACAAGGAATGGGATGGTTCAAGCACTGCTGACTGTAATGTGTATGACACCACAACTCTGGAAAATGGTGTGGCAGTTTCTCAAAAGATGAACATGGTTACTGAGGTTCCTGTACAAAAAGCCAAAAAGAATGCTGATACTTGATAGGCTGATTTTTTTTTTTAGTTAAAGAGAGTTTAAATGGAAGTATCTTGCCAGAGTAGACAGAGTTGCTCCTAAAAGATACAGGTTATTAAATAAAATCCCACTGTTACTGGTCAAAGAACACTTCTGTCAAAACAAGACAGTCAGTTTCCACTGCTGTTGGTTGACTAACAGAAGAAGATAGTAAGATCCTGTGGTTGAAGATACCATACACTCATAGGACAAAGAGAAATCAAGCTTGAACTTGACTGGAAGTTTCTTTGCTGCTGACTAGTCCTCATAGTATTGGCAGAACTATGGAGTTTCCTGAGAGGGAACTGTCATCAATAATCTTACACAGCTATAGACTCTGTGTGCTAGACTATCAAGATTGCTTTGGGGGTAACCATTCACCTTCTGATTGGATTTGATGGTCATGCAGCAGAGGGAATTCACATATGGTACTTATTATAAAGCTGGTCAAAATCCTGTGGCTGGGGAACTCACAGGTCCTAGTGGGGAACTTACTGCTATTGTTTTGGTAAATTGACGTGATGGATCCCAAAACTGCCTTGTAGCTTACTCTGCCCATAGATTAGCACGGCTGACAACTTTTGTCAGAGAAAATTCCTTTTGCCCAGACTCATAACTGGTCCAACTGCTGAGGCTAAGTGACTCTGGATGCTCATCCATAAATAAAATCTCTAAATCACTCCCCCCAGGACTCAGAAAACATCACAGAAGATGAAGCAAAAAGGATGTAAGAGCAGGAGGAAGATGATGGAGTGGTGTAGATTGCTGGCTTCTTGTCTGACCTGGCCATTGCACTCCAGCTCACAGCAACTGAGATTATCTGCAAGGATTTTGTCTGTCAGCATCCTGTAATGAAGGGCAGAGGGACTCATGGACTCTACCTCTCCCTGAGGACTCATAAGCAGTTAGTGGTTGCTAGGAGAGAGTTTCTTCAGTTGTGTAGCCACTGGTAAGATTCCCATGCTCCTGGAAGCATTCCTTCACCCATAGTCCTATAAGCACCCACAATGAATTTCAATTGCATTGGGTCATCAAAATGAAAAGAGAGACACAAAAGTAGACGGAAGAGTAGCTGGAAAGAGGAAGGGATGATTGGGAGGGGGAGGGGACAAGAAGGGTATGGCAGAGCGAAAATGATGAAATATATACTTGCCCAAAAATGTCATAATTAAATCCGTCATTTATAATTGATAATGACAACAAAAACCTTAAAAGGGGGCTGGAGCAATGACTCAGTGGTTAAGAGGACTGACTGCTTTTACAGAGGACCCAGATCCAGTTCCCAGCACCCACAAGAGGCTAACAACTGCCCATATTCCTATTCCAGAGAATCTGATGCCCTCTTCTGGCTCCCATAGGCATTGCATAACAGGGGTACACTTACATGTGTGCAGGCAAAACAGTCAGACATGTAAAATACAAATAAGTAAAATATTTTTAAAACCTAAAAAGAAATGGAAACATGCATTCACTAAAAAAAATTATGCATTAATATTCATAACAATCAATAAAAAAGGGAGAAAACTACACAAAGACCCATCCATTGATGAATAGGTAAATAAAATCCATATCACAGATTTTTATCCAGAAGTAAAAAGAAGGAAGCATTGGAACAGGCTACAATGTAAGTAAATATTAAAACTAATTTGTTAAACAAGAAATCTATTGCAAAAGCTTTATATATTGTATAATTCTTTTTTAACGGAATGTCTAGCATAGATAAATCTATAAAGGTAGAAGTAGATTAGGTAGGGGATAAGATCAGAGGTAACAATTGAAGACTAAAGAGTGTCCTTCTGGGTAAAGAAAAATGCTCCAGAATTGATTGTGGTGATGTTGAATGTCTCTTTCCAAATAAATTGGCATTCCTTGTCTGTCTTCCTCAGAACAGGAGCCTCATAGTGCAGAACTTTATTCCTCACTGTTGCTCCCATAGAACCTAAAATAGTGCTGGCACACAACAGGTACTTGGTAAACACTGTGCTCACTAACTCTGTTATGACAGAGTACTAGACAAGACACAGCAGTGCACACTCAGTTCCCACTGGCCTCCGGTCTGCATACACACCATGATATCAGTACTTGGATTCTTCTTGAACAGGTGAAATATTTTACATTGTCTCACTTTATTAAATGACAAAAAATAATTTTTTGAGGGAGCTCTTCAGTAACCAAGTATTTCTGCATTATTAAATGTTTTAATGAAGTGTCCTCTCACAGAAATTGTTTCATCCAAACACACTGGAGTTTCCTCTTAGTTTTAACTTTGTTAATTAAATCGTGTAAAAATATTTGCAGAGGAGATTCCAGTGAACACTAACAGCAGCTCCTTCTTGGATACAGTACCTGTGTGATACTTTTGAGACTTTGTAATGACTGGAGGATGTAACTCAGTGTCAAATGATTATGATCATGAAATTTATAGACAATTTTCTAAAGAATCCAGCTTTTATAGAAGAGAGAAACATCTGTTTGGATCTCTTCTGTGATTTGTTTCTTGCATATATTTTGAGCTATTGAAATGAAATGTCATTTAAAGTCTTTTCTTTAAATTTCAAAATTCTCCATTGTGCATGCATTGGAACACTGGATCCTCTCAACTTGTGCAATGCCACAGTTATTTATAGATTTTGAAGTTTCTGAAAAAAAATGGCTAGTCCCAGGAGGTTGCCTTGAAAAAACACAAACATTGAAATAGCCACTACAGTTTGGGAATTAACCACAAGGTTAAAATGCATGTGTACTTTTGCCACATAATGTATGCCTTGAAGTCTGTTACTGGTCTCAGGATTTTTTAATGTATTAATTTCCCAGTAATCCTAAACTTAAGCCATTTGAATCAAATGTACTTATTTTAAATCAAGTATTTTCACTGTTTCATTTCCTCCAAGCAAAAGTAACTTTCTTCTTCTTCCCCCCCAAATGAACAGTTTCTCTCTCGCTCGCTCTCGCTCGCTCGCTCTGTGTGTGTGCGTATGTGTATATATACACACACATATATATATATATATGAGATGCTACAATAAAAGTAATTTAATTACTGTTAACCAAATGCATCATTAATTGTAAGTAATAAACATATATCTCTGGCAATATTTTGGAGCTGTGACATGGTTATTTTAAAACACCTGTTTTTCTATATTAGATGCATAGTCATTGACAATGACACAATCAAAAACACCTTTGTGTCTAATATTAATATAAAGCTATTTGAAATGACGTGGCTGTGTGGAAAGCTACTGTGTTTGGGTTTTCTACTCTTTGTCTAGGGTCAGAATGGTAAAGAAAATATTTTGGCATGGCATTGGGAAGTAGTGGTCTGGCCAATGGTCCCTTCAGTGCCTGTGGATGCGTGAATGGTGTCTGCACTTGCTCCAAGCACTGTTCCTTGCCACACTCATCAACAGTAGTTGTGGTCCTTCTGGAAATACCTGGAGGAGAACATGGAATGGGGAAAGAAGCCCAAAACAGAACCGAGTACTCATCAGAACAAATATTCAAAGCAGCTATGTAAAAACTGTTATCAATTTAATGATCAGAATTCTACTTTAACTTTCTCCCACCAGTTATCCTTTAATTTTATCAAGATTTATCTAAGAAATAGAAATGTTCCTATTCTATGTTTGATTTTCTTTTCCAGCATAAGAATTTGAAAATAATTCACTCTTCCTCCCTGCTGCATCCTTATGCCAGGAAGGTGTAGATATCAACTGTCCACTTTAGTACACCTGAGCTCCAAAGAGTTCGGAGCTAGACCCTCAGCAAACAAAGGGACCTGACTGTGACCCCTGCACTCAGAATGACGTGTCCTTGCTAGTTATCTTCTAGCATGAATGCCTCTCTTCCCCTCAGGAAATCCTTTAATGCATTAGGCTCACTTTTCAGTGGGCATGTGATTTAGTCTAGAACTGAAAAGGGTTGAACTACAACTACTTAAAACTGTATTAAGAAAGAGAATTACTCATCTTAACTATGAAATTCAGCATCAAACTAGCAAGAGTTCAGGAAGAAAAAAATATCTGTAAAATTCTTTAGTGTCACTATCCTTGGCATATACGCAAATAACTCATCCTACTGTAGAGATACTTATACATCCAAGTTTATTGTTGCTCTTTTCTCAAAAGCTAAGAAATGGAAACAACCTAAATGCCCCTCAACTGATGAGTGGGTAAACATGAAGACTATGTAACAAGAAACACAGTGCCAGACAGGAGAAACTTCTTCCAAGTTCTTAGTCAGTGTAGTACAAGAGACTCCCAAAATAACACAGGCATTGCCACAGCCCTTGATTTCTTCCCAGAATTTGGAGGTAAGACCCTATTGTTGAAGAAAGGACATACTTCAGATACAAGTCTTGGAGCAATGGAGTTGGAACTGACCTGGAAGCCTCCTCCCTGAAGGCTAGCTCTCGTAGTATCAGAGAACACTATGCAAGCTGCTAAAGGAGAAAATCAATCAACGATCTAACCCCAGCTTCAAATCCTAATAACCACAGCAATGACCAGCACAACAAATTCTAGAGGTGCAATAGTGGTACTTTTACGTTGGGGGTTATCAACAGCTATCTAACTAGACTTAAAGTCTACTCAATAGGAGGGAACTCATAGGTGGCACTATAAACACAGTCAAATGACTGAGGAAGACACAGATCCTAGAGAAAACCCTATGTCTGACATATCTCTAGACAAATGAAATTTCTTACTGTATGCTAAATATGGATCCTTATATTTATAGCCAGGTGTATCATATACCACTCATCAAAGAAGCTTCTTTTTACAACAGATGTAGGCTACTAGAGGGTCCCACAACTACTCACACACAGAGACTATGTGTCCAAGAGATGCCCAGCCCTAAGTGATACACCTACAGTAGAAGCTTTACACCTAAGGCTCATGGAACATAACAGAAGAGGAAGTACCAAGAATACTCTCATCAGTGAAGCTTCCTCATACAACAGAGTGTGATACACACGACTGGCTAAGGTATAGAGAATAAGGGACTGCAGAGCACGTGTTCCTATATTAAACTTCCCTCACCCACTGCTCAGGGACCATTGCAGAAGAGAGGGTAGAAAGATCGTAAGAACCAGAGATTTTCAGCCTCTGAGAACTTGTGCACTTAAACTTGCAGCAATGGTGACAGCATGCACAGGACCCATGTTGACTCATCAGACAAAAATCCAGCATAGACCTGGGGAAGTGGGCAGTAGGCCCCAACCTTAGCCAAGGAACTATTGGCAGCTGTTTACTGCTGGGTGAGGGAGAGTTGATCTTCTTTAAGGGAGAAATACTAGATAGGTTGACTAGACTCCAGTGGATGAACTTGCAGTGAGAAACACCTGAGCACAAAAACTTGACCAGATAGACCTTAACATATATGACAGAATGCCTGAAATCTGGTGGAGTGGGGGTACAGGGTACTGTAGATGGGGGAGGAAGTCTAAATATGATTAAGATTTATTGTATGAAATGTACAAAAACTCAATAAATATTTATTAAAGAATTCCTTAGTGTTTACTGTTTGTGGTAGAAAAAAATGTCAGAGGGTATATTCACTGATCTCTACCTTTCAAGGTTATAGGTATTCTAAGTTCTAAGAATACATATATGTGAGGTGGGGCTGGACCAAGAGTGGAGTACTTTCCTAGTATGCACAGGCCCTGGGTTCCACTCCCATGCTACTAAATAAGTATACACATAGATAAAAATGTATGCTCACCTGGATAGTTTTCTTACATCACTAAAATTATGTAATTCATCTACACAGCAATGACTTTGTCACAATAAAGGTATTTAAGTATAAGAATGACTTATTTGACATCGAATATTGCTGTTCCCACATTTGGAATTCATTAGATCTCCTGGTTCTATTCTTTCACTTTTACTGTTTCTGGGCGCCTCTGTTTCGTAGAAGCATAAGATCCACGTAATAAATTCACTCTCCTCACGCAAATACTGTAATAAGGGAGTTTTCCTCTGACGTTCATAGCAGATACTGATGTGATTAAATTAAATTTGCTACAATTCTTGTTTTGCATCATTGTTCCCTCTACTTATAACCCTAGTTTCCATTTGTATTAAAAGAATTATAAAGATTTCTATATTCATTTTTATTACCTGAGAATATTCACTATAAATATTTCTAATGAGATTAATGATTTGGCCCACTCATACTCCTGAAAGTGACAATGGTCTAGCTCATATTAACCACAGATTCAGTGACAATCTTTCTCCTATACTGTTTCCTACTTGTTCACTTTCTCCTAGTGTCTGTCCTCTCTCTCTCTCTCTCTCTCTCTCTCTCTCTCTCTCTCTCTCTCTCTCCTCTCTGTACTGCTGTTGTTATTGATTATTGCTTCAGACAATAAAAGATACATTTCTTAAAAAAAACTTATTTATTACTTTTATTTTTTATGTGTATGAATGTATTGCTTGTGTGTATGTAACGGCACACATGTTATTCAATGCCCAAGAAGATCAGATCTGTGTCAGATGCCCTGGAACTGGAGTTACAGACAATTGTTAGCCTCCATGTGGGTACTGGGAACTGAATCTGGGTCTTGTGCAAGAGCAGCCAGTGGTCTTAACCACTGAACCATTGCTCTCGTCCCAATATAAAAATATTTAAAAACAAAAGAAGGCAGTACGTTGAACATTTGATCATGGGATCAGTTTTTCTGAGCTCTTTTAAGCTTTCTGTTCATACTTAATTTTCTTTTCTAGGAAAATGCATTATTGTGAGGAATATATAAACCGAAGAGGTTTATAAATAGTATACTCTGTTCTTGTATTTCTGAATTTTGAAAAGTGTTTCTTCCTTTATTGAGCAGTATATCAGCTGGGCATGGAACTCAAGGTTGACAGACTGGCTAAGGGTATTTCTCTCTTGTCTTCTAGTGACATTTGTTGTCCATGAGAAATTAGCTGTTGAAGACACTCTGTGTAAGAGCTCTGTCTGTTCTGATGGGCTCCTTCATATTACAGTATCCCATCAAGATATGCCTCTCCTTCAATTTTTAGTTTTGTTTGCTTTATTGAAAAGACAATTTAATCAAAAATTCATATATTTTATTCTCTATTGACAAATTATAGATACATTAATTTATAATATATGAAGTTATAATTTTTGGAACAACATAGAATGATTAAGTCAGTCTATTTCTTGGTATTTGGGGGCTGGTGAGATGATTCAGTGGATAAAGGTATTTGCCACTCAGCTTTCTGACCTGAGTTCAATCCCCAGGACCCACATGTTAGAAGGAAAGAACCAACTCCTGAAAGTTGTTCTCTGACTACCACATGTTCACACACACCCAAGAACATACATATAAATAAATGTAATATAAACTAAAGCAACAGGAAGTATTAAAAATAATAATCCCAGCACTGGGGAGGCAGAGTTTGGCAGATCCAGGCAAGCCTGGGATGGTCTACTTAGAAAGCTCTAGGCCATCTGGGACTACATAGTGAGATCTTACCTCAAAAGAACAAACAGTATTTTTTAGGATGAGAATATTTGAGATTTACTTTTTTAGCAACATTCTAGCCTCACTTATTAGCTATTCTCTAGTCTATGCAGCTGACCTTAAAAAAAATCAAACTTGGTTCTATCTAAACGAGGCTTTTCACTTTTCACCGCCTATTTTCCTACAAGCCTTTGTAAACTGTTCATATTACTATCTCTGCCTACGAATTCACGTTTTTTAGATTCCATATGTAATAGAATGTGCTTTTTACTTCTTTTCCTATTTGGATTCTGTGATAACTAATCTTGGTTGTCAATTTGACTGAATCTGGAATTAACTGAAATGTGAGAGACTTTCTAAATCAGATTATTTGAAGCCTGAATATCTACCCCAAATGTGGGTGGCACCTTCTGGTGGTAGCCCAGATAAAAGGACCAGGCAGAAGGGAGCTTTTGCTGCTTGCTTTTTACTTTTTCTTCATTGGCGAGTTTATCTCTCTCCCTGCTGCATCCCTTTGCCAATATTAGAACCAACTTCTTTGGATCCCAGCGTAGACTGAAGACCAGCAGATCTCAAGGAATCCTTCAGGCCTTTGGGATCAGACTGGAAATGTGGATACATCCAGCCTCGTGGACTGAGCAATTACCAAATTCTCACCTTTTCCAGTGTGGCACAGCCATTGTTGGGACTCAGACTCTATTCTGTAAGCCAATCTAAGAAATCCCCATATATATATATATATATATATATATATATATATATATATATATATATAATTGCTTCTGTTCTTTTAGCAAGCCCTGACTAGTACAGATTCTTTTTATTTCTTTATCTTATTTTATTATTCTAGGTAGGATTTCTCATATTAAATGGACTAGAATTCATGAGATAAGTTTCCTTATTTTAACACTAAATATTAGAGAAAGACTCAAATATTTCGTTGCTAGGTTTAATGTTAAAAGTGGGCTTTTACTGTGATGAATGTTCCCTTTCTGTTTGATTTGTTACAGATTTATTTTAATCATGAAAAGATAGAGAGTTTAAAAAAAAAACAGTTTTTCTGTATCTACTGAGATGATCTTAAGATTTTTACACCAGTTTCTGTTAGTGCTTTGGATGATATTTATTGATCTCTGAATATTGATTCATTGTTGCATTCCAGAAATAAATCCCAGCAGGTCATGACCATTAACCCATTTACTGTATTGAATTTGGTTTTCTGGTGCATTGTTGAGGCTATTTGTATCTATGTTCATTCAGGATATTGGTCTGTAGCTTGTGATAACTTTACATGGCTGTGATTATGGGGTGATACTGGCCTCACAAAATGAGCTGGGAAGTGTTCCTCCCTCTGCAAGGTTGTGGAAAGACTGATGATGAATTGTTGAATTCTCCCTCTGAGAGTTTTCTAGAATTTAGTCATGAAAAAAAAAAATCAGCTCCTGGACTTTTTGAGGAAAGTTATTTTTCATGACTAATCCAATTTGTCCCCTTATTCTTACTGTGTTAAAATGATCTGTTTCTTGGTGATTTTATCTTGTTAGACTGTAGATATCTAAAAACATCCATTTCTTTTCGATTGCCTAGCCTTTGGTCATTTAATTGTTTATAATAGTCTATTTTGGTTATTTCGATTTCCCTGATGTGCATTATGCTGTGTGGATTTCATTTCTGATTTATTTGAATTTTCTGTCTTTATTCTTGGCTAGTCTACCTATAAGTGCGTGTATTTGCTTTATTTTTTGAAATAACCGACTCTTAATGTTTGCTTTCACTTTATTGTTTCTCTGGTCTCATGTTCATTTATTTATGATCTGGTCTTCATTCTTGGGTTTAGTTGGCTTTTTTTCCTCCATCCTTAAAGCAAAGCATTAAGTTGCTTACTGATAATATTTCTTCTTTGTGTATGTGTGTGCACGTGGTATGTGTGCATGTGTGTGAGAGAGTGAGCACAGCTATGTTTGTGTGAAGATCATGAGAGGATGTTGGGTGTCCTTACTCCTTTGAGACAGGGTCTCTCACTGAGCCAGAGCTAGGCTACTGACTGGTAAGCTCCTGTGATCCTCCTGTCTCAGCACCACCTCCCATGTGCCCAACTTTTACATGAGTGCTGAGATCCAAACTCAGGTTCTCATGCTTGTGTAGGAAGTGCCCATGCCCAGTGAAAATCTGTTAAGACTCTGATACTTTTTTTCTTTTTGAGGTAGGCATTTACAGCTACAAATTCTCCCTGTAAAGCTTTCTCTGCATCCTACCAATTTGGATATGTTGTATTTCCATTGTTGTGTGTCTGAATCTCTAAACAACTTCTTAATTTTGTTTTCATTTCTTCATTTATTAATTCTTGAGCTGTTCATGAACATATTTAACTTCCAGAGATTTACGGGTTCTCTGAAGTTCCTTCTGCTATGGACTTCTAGTTTCATGTTATTGTGCTCAGAAGAGCTTGGTTTGATCATAGTTTTCTCTCTTTCTTATTGAATATTTGTGAATTTCCTACAACTTAATCATATGTAGACCCTCCTCCCTTATCTGCATTCCCTAAAGCACCACCACCAGATTTCATGCATTCTCCATATATGTTAAGGTCTATCAAGTCAAGTTCTGTGTCTAGATGTCTCTCAGTGTACGTTCATCCACTGGAGTCTGTTCAGACTATCTAGCATCACTCCCATAAAAAGTATGAACTCTCCTCACCTAGCAGTGATCCACCACCAATAGTTCCTCATTAAGGTTCCTCATTAAGGTTAGGGCTTCTCACCCATTTTCTCAGTTCTATGCTGGTTTGAGTTTGCATGAGTCTTGTGCATGCTGACACCATTGCTGTAAGTTCATATGAGCATGTTTCCAGAAGCTTAGAATTCTGTTTCCTTGTGATCATCCACCATTCCTGGATCTTATGCTCTTTCCTCCCTATCTTCCACAGTGGTTCCTGAGCTCTGAGTGGCAGAGCGTTAAACTCCTGTGACTTCTTAAACTTGTCAAGACTTGTCTTATGACTGGCCACATGGTCATCTCAGAGAGCACTTCATGTGCACTTGAGAAAAGCATATATTCCTCTGCTGATGGACATGATGTTTTGTACATGTCTGTTAGGTATCTAAAAGGTTGTTTTAGCTGAGAATTTTCTTATTAATTTTCCGTCCAGATGATCTGTTCATATAGATATTGAGGTGGTGTATTGAAATCACCTACTACTATTGTATTTCAAACAATCTCTATTTAACTCCCTTATTATTTGCTCTAAACATTAAGGTACCTATTATTAAGATATAGGTTTGCTATTCTTATATATTTTGATTAATGGACCATTTTATCACTATGTAACATCATGTATGTGGTTTTTTGTACCTGTTTATTTATGTGTTTATGTTACAACAGGGTCTCACTATGTGGCCTTGACTAACATGAAACTCTCTATGTAGACCTTGCTGGCCTCAGTCTCACAGACATGCACCTGTCTCTGCCTTCTAAGTATTGGGATTAAATGCATATGCCACCATACTTGGCATGGTTTTTTATTTAAAATATATTTTGTCTAAGTCTCACTACCTTTACTGAATTTTCTGATTTGTATTTTTGTTGAGACCAGGCAGTGTGCTACCCTAAATTACTTCATATTATATCGAACAGTGATATTTTTTAGGCTGTGCCTTTCCCTAGGATACTCCATGGTATAAGCAGATTTTGACTCCGTTCTGAGTGAAGAGGATGACAGAGTCCCTGACTCTACCCAGGACCAGCAGCATCTTCTATACCCACCCAGCAAAGACTGATAAATCCTTATTCCTGGGAATATAAGAAGAATCACACTATACATTTACTGTGGTGAGCTGAGATCATAGAGGCACATGGATGTATTAAAATCATACCAGGGAAACCAGACTCAAGAACTTATCAGACACATAAGACAAAGGAAAGAGTTAACTCCCTCATCTGAACCTCATAAAGTATTAGACACCTAACACTATGATTTCAGAGCCCCCACACCAACCTATCATTTGATACCTGGTGTGGGGGTTGCAGTGTGTGTGTGTGTGTGTGTGTGTGCATGTGTGTGCATGTATATGGGAGGGACCAAATATCCCTCAACTGTTCCTGGAGATTGGGCTCAGTTTTGGCCCTGCTATTGACATGACTTACTTGACTGACTGCCTATTCAGCTGTTCGCCTGTCTAGACCTAGACATGGTCCACTGTTTCCTGTTACTGACCGGTTTCCTATTCTGCATTGATTCAGCCTTCAAGAAGTAGCTGAATTCTGCATCATCCTTCTCAAACCTGACTAGGCAGAGGCTCTTTCCCTGCACTGGTCTGGCTCCTTATCCTGTCAAAACAGACTCTGTCAACTTCTGAAAACTCTTTTTAACATTGCTGCAGTCTCTTTAAATTTGTTTTCATTCTGTAACCCATGTATGTGTATAAACAGCTATATTTAATATGTGCTGTGTAACGTGTCATATGAGATCTGAGAATTAATATTATTAAGTTTGGAATACAAAATAGGGCAGGATAAATGGTTCATGGGATTGAGAATGATTTCTACTCTTTCAGAGGACTGGAGTTCAGTTCCAATCACCTGCATTGGGCAACTCACAATTGCCTGTAATCCCAATAATTCCAGAAAAAGAGGGGATTCAATGCCCTCTTCTGGCCTTCTTGGGCACCTGTACACAGGTGCCATACACACACACACACACACACACACACACAAATACATTCACATAAATAAGAATGAAAACTTTAAAAAAAATATTGAAATTAAAAAAAAAAAAAAAACTAAAACAGCCTGCATTTTCCTAGGCCAGGTTACCAAAGTAAGCAGATTATAGGAGAAATTGCTGAATCCACCGCACTTTTTGAATTCATTATTCAATAAATTCTCACACTGTGGAAAAAGAAATATGTGCGTCTATATTCCTGGCACAGCACGCTCACGCACTTTTCATAGAATATTTTCCGACCTTCCATTTCAATCTGTGTATGTATATCTTATAAGCAACTTACAGTTGGGTCTCTTTTTTTCTTTTTCCTATTTGGTCACTTTAGATCATTTTATTAGAGAATTTAATACCCCATTAACATTCAAGACAATTACTGATAGATATATTTTGTCCCCTGGGAGTCTATGTAGTACCTTCTGACACAATGGAATCTGCCTGCAGGAAGTGTTGCAGTTCCTTTGAGATTGCCTTCTCCATGCCCTGCATGCAAAGTGTCGTATCTTAAGAAATAAGGATTTACCGTATAGTTGCCATGGGTAACAAAGGGCAATGGCAATAGCCTGTGATGTTTGGGAAGACTTCTGGGACCCGCTGACCATATAAGGTATCCCATGGCTTGTTCCCCAAGTTTCATTTAGTAACCCATTTCTTCTGAGAGCAACATTGTCCATCTATGCAGGGTATTTATGTTTGAACTCTTCTTTTTAAGCTGTATTTTGCAATCAACTTATGAATTACTGTGTTTCCATAAGGCTTTTTCATACATTCTCAAGTATACTTAATTCGCCCACTCCTCCCTCCTCTCTGGCATGCCCCCACCTCCATCTCTGCTTGGTCCTTTGACTTTTAATATCCCCCTCCTGTTATTCCGTTTCACTTCATATATGTCCTACAATCCCTGCATTTGTATCTTTAAGTCTAGTTGTGAGATAGTAGTCTCCTGGGCCACTTTGTTCTTTTTTCCTGGTTGTGTTGTATATACTTTGTTTCTGTAATCTCCTGATGTATCTCTGTGAATTAATGGTTTTCAGTTGTGGAATGTTTAGAACGTTCTTTTCTGTTTATACAGACCCTTTGCTTGGTGGGTTTCCTGTAGCTTTCAGATTTTTTGTTATCATGAGTACACAGAGCATCCTGCACTGGCCATAATCTGTTTCAAGCTGATCAACTGCTTAACTTCGATCATCCACAACTACTTCCACATTTGCGTTCCCTGCTTACCTTTTTTGCTCTTGATGTCTGAATTTATATCATTTTGATGTGTGTATCCCTTGACCATTTGTAACATAATTATTTTAACAGTTTGACTTCAACTTTCATACTAGTGATAAAACTATACCCAAGCATTGCAATATTGGAGCATTCTGAATATTGATTTGCACCACCAGGTTTTATGCTTTGGCAAATGTTGATCCTAATCAGCAGTTTTTCTTTTTTTTTCATTTTTAATATCTCCCTTTGGCAGTTCCTAAAAGATAAGTCTAATGGTGATGAACTCCTTTAGCCTTGCTTTGTCTGGGAAAGGGGTTTATTTCTTCAGCACTTGAAACATGTGGTTCCAGTCTCTCCTGATCTACAGGATTATCACATAGGGATTACCAGGATGCCATGCACCTCTTCTCTCTTAATACTCTCAGAGTCCTTCTTTGAGTTTGATTTTTCATAGTTTGATTATTGGGTATTTTGATAAGCCTCTCCTTGAATATAATTTAATTGGCAATCCTTGTAAGTTGTGTACTGGATTTTGTTATGTTGTTTTCTCAAGATTAAGGAAAATGTTCAACCACAGATGTTTAGATGTGCTTGATGGTCCTTTTTGTTTTTCTTCTCCTTGTAGAATCCTGTGATACATACATTAGATCTCTTCACAGTGTCCCATAATTAAAGTTGTCGCATATCTTAAAATAATGTTAGAAATTTTTCATCTGTCATTGTATCTATTACTATTTCTCTAATATTCCTTCTATTTTCATTTCCTTAAAGTCCTATTAGATCTTTCACAGCCTTGTGACCTATCCTGCATCAGTTTGCAAGTTTATATTTATATGAATATAATTTCTTCAGAATTTAGATTAGAAATGAAAAGAGAATACCTATCTTTTAATCTTCATATGTGTTTGTGTGTGTATGTGTGCATATATCAATGGATAGATATATAGATGAGAGATACATACATACATACACAGAGACACCCAAGTACATTCATATAGGTCAAAATTTCAGTGCTGTCTTTCAGTCTTATCAGTCCACTATGAGTGTGTTTATGATAGAGTTTACCTCATCAAATTTTATATGAATCACTTTTATTCCCAAGATTTTGCATAAGTACTTTGAAAATTCCACATTTTCTATTTGTTATTCATTCTTATAAGTATTATTTCTTCATTCACCCAATTAATTCATAAACATAAGTAAAATCCTTTTCAAAATTATTCTTTTTGTTTCCTCCGTAGTGAACTTATGCTTGCATTATTGTTAATTTGGTCTCTTTCTCTCTCTGCCTTAGAATTCTTTAATGCAAAGTTTGAAACTTTGACTTTGCAGGTGTGGGTGTGCACTTCCCCCTGTGAGTTGCTCGCCTGTATACAAACCACCTTCTGGCACTTGCCTGATATCAACAGCCTCACCTCCAGAATCAGGGACACAGCAGTCACAGGAGCCTCTTGCCCTTTGATAGCACTTGATCGTTCTGTTCATGGATTGTCTTGTCTTATTCCCCGGCTTTTTCCTCCCTTATCTCAAGATCCATATAGGCCCAAATCCCAGGATACAGAAGATCAAGCTTTCCACTTCTGCCCTTTTGGAGTAATAGTACCAGTTTATGGTCCCCAACTTTCTGAAGTCCTTTTAACCTCATTCTCTACAGTAGAATAGTTCTGACCATGCCCACACAAGTCCAGACCCACTTCAGAGCTTAGTGTTTACATTTCTATGCTGGTCTGCTGGGATATTTATCTTGTTATAAGCAGCCTTCTCCTTCCATGTGCCTGTCACTGGTGGACACATGTCAGGGTGGCTTGAGAATAGCAGAAGGGCAGCAGTCAGGAGTTTCAGCCCAACCAAAATGACACGATGTGCACTTACGCAAATCCATCTCGCCGTTTTCCTCACCCTCCTTCGTTTGAGAAAACACAATTATTGATGGGAGAATTAGATGAGATTTTATAAATATATATAACAGGAAAATACACAGGTGGGTCCATTGCAGGCTAATTCTGATACTCACATGGTTTACTCAGTTTTGACCAGGAAGTAAAATACTAAAGATTTTGAAAGAATTTCCTAATGAAGTCACAAAACAAGGTAAATTGTAGAAAATAAAGCTATACTTGTCCATTGTTCCCTCATTTCCTAAAGCACAGTAGATAGACTCCAATTTTGGGTTATTTTCAACTTTAAAACATTGTGAAAGCAATACACATTCATTAAGACTTGAATGTCACATTTTTGAATTATGATCTTCCTCAAGGAACGCAAAATAAGAAACTTTCCTGTGATGCAAAGTAGTGAATTGAGCCATCACACCCTGCCACCAAGTAATCAAGAGGAGACCACTGGAGCAGCACAGTGAGCTGCATTGCTGAGTCATGACCATCCAAAGCTGTTTTGTGTTAAATGAATCTCAACTTAAGATGTTTTCCAATTATGATAAGTTTATTTCAAGGTAACCCATTGAAAATCCAGGATTATTTGGCATTGCTGAGCAATACATTATGAACATATTCTTAGGTGATTAGTAGTCTATAGTAAGGTTAAAATGGTTGTTTTCACTGTTATCAATAATACTGCCCTAGAGTTGTGAATATACAACCAGAACACTTTGGGTAATATTCTTTTGAAAATGATATAAAGGATTTGACCCCAAGAGTTATGAAACATATTGACATACTTTCTCACCAAATAAATTTCACATTGTATTTTTATCAAAATGCAGCAATATCACTTATGTTAGTAATCTAGGTAGATCTAGTCAGCAGTAGCTAATTTGAACCTTTTAGAATTATATCAGCCCCAGTTTTCTGTCCATTGAATTGAGCTTTATTATTCTACTGATAGATTATATTTGCTTTTGCACAAAATTTAATGTAACCCTGTTCTTTAAATATTTTAAGTACCAATTTCCCACTATCACAGCTTTATTTACAGAGATGTGAAAAATGTTTTAGTAAATTTTCTCTGAATGTAATAACCTGTACTCTAAAAATGCAAAACCAGACTTTCAGAAGAAATTACATGATATAATTTAATTTGATTTGCTTATTATTTCAAATGACACTTTATATAGTAGACAAGCTTGAAATTGAAATTATTTTATAATCTAGTATATGAGCAATTTTGACAAACATGTTTCATTATTGAACTAGATTGTTCATTCTGGATGTTATGCTGTGGTCTATTTAATGTCATTCTCGTCAACATCATTGATGCCATTCTCATCAGTATTAGGTACTATGATAAAATACCTGACAAAAAGCAACATAAGAGAGGAAAGGTTTATTTTGTTTTATAGTTTGAGGGGATTTGGTCTATCATGGCAGGGAAGGCAGGGCGGCAGGAACATGAGGCAGCTGGTTGCTTTGCATCCCTAGTCAGGAAGCAGAACAAGATGGATATTACTAGTGTTCAGCTCACTTTCTCCTTTTTTAATATATATTTTTATTGTATGTGTATAAGTGTACTGCCTGCGTGTATGTAAGTATAGCCATGTCATGCAATGCCTGCAGAGTTCAGAAGAGGGTGTTGCATTCCCTGGAACTGGAGTTATAGATGGTTTCTAGTTGCCATGTGGATGCTGAGAATCAAACCCAAGTCTTCTGCAAGAGTTGCCAGTGCTCTTAACCACGGAGACATCTATGCAGTCCAGTATTTTCTCCTTTTTTATTCAAGCCAGGACTCCTCACCCATAGAATGGGTGCATAGATCCACATTGAGGGTGGATCTTCCCTCACTCAATTGACCTAATCTAGAAAATTTCTCACAGACATTCTCAGATGTTTGTTTCTAAGGCAATTCTAAATCATTGACAGGCCAGATTAATCATCATAACATCAACCATTGTCATCTTGACACCCAAATACATAACTTTTAAACCATAACCTTAAACCCTTTGGATACATAGGCTCATGACCATCACATAATTCAAAATGCATTCAGTCCAACTTTTGAAGTCCCTGCGGTCACTAAGAGTCTCAACACTGTTCAAAAGTTCTAAGTCTCTTCTGAGATTCAAGGCACTCTCTTAACTCTAAGATCATATTTAAAAACAAAATCAAGCTACACAGTTCCCAATGTATATTGGCACGGAATGAGCATTCCTATTCCAAAAAGAAGGAATGGATATACAACAAGGAAAGACTGGACCAAACCAAGATTGAAACCCAGCAGCAAAAACACCAAATCCAGAAGCCCCATGTTCAGCCTCTTGGGCTTGTAGTGGAATTACTGGGCTCCAGAAGGCTTGGGCTGTTCTCTCTCTTCAGGTCTACTGCCTTCAGCATACATTCTCACTCTGTGCAACCTCTATTCTCTGCCTGTCGTTTTCTTCAAAGGCTGTTCCATGGCTACAGTATCTCCAACCACTCATATATTGCAACTTAGGCTTCACTCTCATACTTTCACATGGTATCCTCTCAGGGCCTAAACCTTGCAAGGACTCTAAACCTCCCACGTATTACCTGACCTCGTTGGTCTTTGGAACTATGGTGCAAGAACCCATGACCCCCTTAATCTTGCACCGTTCATGCTTGTGAAACAAGTTTCATGTAGGTGATATTGCTAACTTCTACTGCCAGCTCAGTATGGATACCCCCTTGAACCATAGTTCAGTCTGCTTTTGTGTCTTGCCCCTGGGTGAAATACTTTCCTACATAGTTGTTTTACAGTAGACCCCCCTCTTGGCAGTATCTGAGTTTAGGCTTTCTCCTTTCAAATGAATTTGAAATTTTCACAAGATTGAACCTTCAATGGGTTGCGTCTTGCCTTAGGGGCACCTTTCCTGCTGACCTGGGGGAGGTACCAGATTTCTCTTGTTAATAGCACTAATCACTTTAACAATTAAAATTGCTCTCAAACGTCTCTGTAACTTTAAACTCACTTCTACTTTCTTCCCTGCCAAACTACATATTTACCTTAAAATAGTTTACCCTGAGTTAATATTGGACTGCTTTACATAAAATGCAAAAAGCTTGCAAAAAACATGGTTTCATTGGCTTCTTCTTGCTCTTGTCACCATATCAATTAAATCAATAACCATTAGAAAGCTTTCAGCACAGGGCTACATTTTTTATACATCATTGCATGCCATTTAAATATATTCAAAGAAGAAAATAATTAGATATACATGGTCTTTAGTATGTATTCATGTGACTTTTAAAGTGATCTTTGTTTTTTTGGGGGACATTTCTAGTGACCTCGGCATTTCTTTTAGCATCCTTCATAATATAGCTCTATGAGCAATAAATATTCAGTGCTTCTAAAGTTTAAATTATTTTATCACAATTTTTGAGGAATACTTTAACTGAATATAAAATTCTAAGACAGTCTATCTGTAGTCTTCCTGAGTTTTATAATGGTGTAGTCTGTTGTTCAGGCTTTGTTTCCTTTTGGGTTTTGACCTTCTTGTTCTCAATAAAAAGTCTTCCATCCTATGCACCGTATTTTTCTTTATGATGTATGGTGCTCTCTGTCTTATGATTTTCTAGTTAGGCAAAAATGTAAGCATTTTGCCTACAATAGGACTGGGGTGATTTTCTTTTTGTTGCTTATCATGGTTTGAATGAGAATATTCCCCATAGTCTCCAAGTATTTGGACATTTCCTCACGGCTTGGTGGTGCTGTTTTGGGAGGTTTTAGAAGGTGTGGCCTTGCTGGAGTAAGCACGTCACTGGGGTAGGCTTAGCGTGTTCTTATGCCTTGCTGGATCTCTAATCCCTCTTTGCTTCCTGTGCCTGCTTGAAGATGTGAACCTCTGCTTTCTGCTCCTGTTCCTGTCACCTCCTGTCACCATGTCACCCAACCCTAGCATGCCTCTAATTCCCCTGGAAAAGTAAGCTCAAATAAACTCTTCCTTTTACAAATTCCATTGGCCATGGTGTTTTATCACAGCAACAGAAAAGTAACTAATATGCTGCTGTATTCCATCAATATTCTTAGGTATCACATTGAGATTTTGTCATTACTTCTTCAAATATTGCTTTCCCTCACTTCATTTCCTGCTTCGGAGACTACAACTGCATATATTTCAGGATGCTTGATATTGTTCTATAGGCCACTAACTCTGGTTATATTTCCTCAATTATTTTTCTCTGGTCCTTTATATAAAGTTTCATTGGAAGACTTCAAATTCCCTAACTTTTAATTTAGCCATATGTAATGGGTTATAAAACTTATCTCGGTTTTTTCTCCCTGTGTTACTGTATGGCAAAATTCTAGAATTTCCATTTAGTTTTCCATTCATTAACAGCCCACACATTCATTGTGTATACATTTTCCACATATTTCTGAATATATTTATAATAATGTTAAAATTCATTGCTATGATAATGTCTGTGTCACCTCAAGATTTGGTTCCATTGACTGACGTTGTCTTTTTTCATGTGGATTATTACATTTTCTTGTTTCATTGCCCATTTAGTTGTATTTTTCTGTGTTAGATCCTAAAATCAACATGTACAGAGGCTCTGAATTCTATGTACCTCTTAAGGCTGAGTTTTGCATCAGCAGGCAAAACTGAAGTCTGTCTCTGTAATGAGTTAACAACTGAAATCTTTGCTTAATTATTTCAGCTTCTAGTTACCGGTTTTTGTTTGGTTGGTTGGTTAGTTTGGTTTGGTTTTGGTTTTGTTGGGGGCGATTTTTGTGTGGTAGTGGTCTTGGTCAGTGTTTTGTTTTGGTGATTCCAAAGATCTCTCATTAGCTTCTGCATAAAGGGCACCTAAGGGCAGAGGAATTTTCCCAAGGGTTAGGGCTCTCTCTTCTTGCATCCACCTCCTTTAAGAATTTATACCCTCATTGTTGACTGCTCATCCATCCCCCCAAACTGTCTCTAGTCATGTCAAGTCCATGATGCAGTGGCTTTCTGTCATCAGCACTAAATTCTGACTAGGGAGTATCCTCAAACAAAAGCCACAGGTTTTCAAGCCTTGCTACTGTGACTCACCTTTATACATCATAACACATTCCTGTCTTCACTGCTCAAGGACCACTCTAACATGTTTGTTTGACTCTGGGTGTTTATGAGTCTGAACTACATCCAGATTTTATCATTGTTGCACCTTCAGTCAGTGCTACAAGATGCTTCAGTATCTCTAAAACCCAGACCCTTGCAAACCTTGGATTTAGAAGCTCCATATTTAGAACCACAGATATGTTTCTGAGTTTCAAATTATCTACAACTTAACATTCTGTTTTCTATGTATTTCTGAAGCCTGGTTGACATTGACATCAACAAATAATGAGAGTAATAACAAAAGCAGAAACAAAACCCTGAGGAGTTGGCACTATTGAAAATAAGCAACGCTGTTCTCTACACTTCCGATGAAGTCATCCTTTAAGTATCTGTGGGGCAAGTCACTCATATAAAATAGCATGGCATCTACAGATAATACACGCATATCCTCCTGTATACTTTAAATCTTCTCTAGATTACTTACAATGTAACTGTTCTGTACAGAGTTGCCCTACTGTGATATGTGAGGAATAATGGCTGTGCTCAATACAAAGAGAACTTATGACTTTGAATATTCTTCATTTGCAATTTGATTCTTGGATTAAAAAGAAAACCTATATAAAGAGAACTGAGTGCAGTCACAAAAATGAGGCAATGTCTATGATGGTCTAAATGTACCAGCTAGAACTCATGTTGAAACTTAATCCCAATTGTGCAGTAGTGAGAGATGGGACCAGGTGGGTCCTTTAAAAGGTGGTTAGATTGTTGAGAGCAGTCAATGCTCCTCTGAGAGTTTTCTGTTTCTCAGGATTGTATTAAGTAGTGTTAAAAGGAGGTTCCCTCGGGTTCTTAGTCTCTTCAACACATAGTCACTTCTTGCCTCTCTCCATGTGAGTTGAATCACACTAGGCGCTCACAGGAAGCTGAGTAGATTCTGGAACTATGAGCTAAAGAGAGCTTTTTTCTTTATACGTCACTCACTCTCAGATAATCTCTAAATGTATTTCATCCCTTTAAATCTGTTTTCATTCTGAAAGGGGAAAAATAGGTTGATAATTTGTAAATTGAGATGTAAAATCTCAATTTTCAAATCACAAACATACAACTTTCTATGGATACAAATTTGTGGGGTTTTTAATTCGTTCTGTCTTACTGGTAGCCACAAGTCACATGTAAGTATTGTAAGTAAGTATGATGTGGTAAATAATACTAAAGAACTGAAATATTTTTTATATTTAATTTAAAGATTTTGAATTTAAATGTCACACACAGCTCATGTTCAGCACAGCCCACAGACCAGGTAAAGAGCAAAGGAAAGCTACAAGAGATTGAAATGGCAGTGGAAGTCACTCTTGATGAGATAACCAACATTCTTAAAATGGTATCTTACAAATCAAGGAAGCATATGGTTCAGTGACTTTATGATATCAAACAGACAGTATTTAACCATCTTTATATATACAGTTCCCCTCCCCTCCAAAACACAGGATATAGCATTTGTATTTCAGGAACAAGAAGCAAATGACAAAAATGAAAATAACAAAATGTATTTATTTATTAATAAATTAAACATTTCTTCATGTAGATAATGTAATAACATGCCAGCCAGTCAGCAAAAGACACCCCTTGTAATATATACCTTATTTATTATGGCCAATATGTGTTTAAGGTCAAGTCACATCACACACGGAGGGTAGGATTTCTAGTCAAGAGGGAAAAATGATTCAAAGTATCCTAAAGACACCCTCTACTTCTTAAAAAGTCAAGAAGAGAACTAACTCCCAATCAGTTCATTCCAGTCTGGAATGGATGATTGCTTCTGAGTCTGTAGCTGTCTTATATTTAGACACCATGTGGAGTGGATGTGTTTCCTGAATTGGACTGCAGATTCTCCATTAAGGAGAGCTGTGCAGGCTCTGGAGCCATGGGGTCTGAAGCTATTGACCGATGCCAGGCATCCCATCTCACCCTGTCAGTGCCATTGTGCACAAAAGTGGACAGGGACTTTCCTCAGAATATTTTTCCCTGAGCATTTCTTTCAGAATTCATAGAGTTGAGTTCCAAAGCAAATCATATGCAGAAATTTTTTAATGTTCTTGGGAAAATTGTCAATAGAAATAGAGTAAATCGGCCATATAAGAATGAGGATTTGAGTCGATCTCTAGCCCCCAAATGAGCATGGTGACATGCACTTGTAATTCTAGTGCCAAGAAGACAGAGATAAGAAGATCCTGGGCCCACTGGCCAGCCAGCCTTGCCTAATCAGTGAGCCTCCCAGGTCTCAGTAAGAGATCTTGTCTCAAAATACAAGATGGACAGTTCCTGAGGAGCAACACCTGGAGCTGACCCCTCTCGTCTCCTCACACACTTGCGCACACAGCCACACACAAATGCACACACATATGCATACCTGCACACACACACACACGATAGAAATTAAACTCTGGTCCTAATTAGTTTATATTTCAGTCACACAGAAAATCTAAACCACCTTTTTCTTTAACTATATCAAATAATTAAGGTTTTAGACTATCTTTGGAATCACAAGGAAAATAGAGTAAGAATGTTAGATCATCTCTGAGCACAATTACCATTTTCAGAAAGACTGGCCAACTGAAAACATGTCCTAATTAAGGTGTCAACACAAATTGTCTGCCATTGTCTGGTTCTAGAGTGCATTTAATCTGATGTGTTTCCCCTGTCTGCCTGTTTCTATTTTTGTGCAGAATGGAATAATCAGACTTACCTGAATGATGCAGTTACTTCCGTGCTAAGGCAAAAATAAATAAAAGCATCCATTAGCATTATATACTCACTTAGGGAAATTCTAAGTCATAACAGTTCCAAATATGTCAGACAGAAGAATAAAACACAGCCTTGTAATTCCATTACATTAAATAGCAATATGTGATGTTTAGGTTTCTGGCGGCTGTCATACAAATGTCAGAGTCTAGCCTATGAATACTTATCTTTCTCTGACCTACTAATCCTTTTGATATTTCCTCATGGAATCAGTAAAGATAATATTGGGAGGCCAAGTGTGCCTGGTACTTAACACAACATTAGAGGCATGATCTTGGTTACAGGAACACATTTCTACTCTTTACCTATGAATTCTTTGGTATCTTAAACTAAACTCCTCCTACCATGGCTTCCTCACATTGAGTAGACCTGGCTGGTACACTCTACTATTTGATAGGAAGAGCTGTGTTTTATTTGAGGAGGGAATGGTTTTTCATTTTGAATTATTGTTTGGTTTGCTTCCCATACAATTCCATGTTGAACAACCAGTGCATGCAAATTGCCTTATTTAGTATCCAAAGATCAGGCTTCTATATGTTTGTTTGCTCAGTTCCTTCCATGTTATTGACTTATCCCCATGGAGCGATTTTTGACTCTGCTCTCTCTTGTTTCTTCTTGTTAGTCCTTGTGCGTCTCCAGCTCTCATGTGAGCTTCTCATTCTCCACACTGGAAGCACATCTCCTTCATTTCTCCTATTACCATCCATAGTCTAAGAACTGGTACATTCAGAAAACTGATTTCCCCCTTCGCTGACCTTATTCTTGCCAGGATTCTTCAATGTGTCCCTTCTTCCATTCCACTCAGAGCACAGTGAGTAACTGCAAAGACCTCCACAGCGTGGGAACTGTGCCACTAACTTTTGGAGGAGTTTTTTCTCCCTGAGGAAAGGTCTGGCTACGTCTCTGCCTTGTTCCAGTCCTCATATGACCCACACTCTTGTACACAAGTGGAGACAAAACAGAGTTCCACATTAACTTAAACCATTTAGTGTTTTAAAATCCTGTTGGTATATATGTTAAAAATTAAATATTGTTGAGGCTGGAAGGACGGCTCCTGCTCTTATAGAGGACTCAGATCCAGGTCCCGGTATCCACTTTAAGTGTTTCACAATCATGTATAACTCCAGTTCTGGAGAAATCAAACATTTTCTCCTGGCTTCTGTGCACCTGTGATAGGTGGTGCACATACATGTACACAAATTTTAAATATTTTTAAATACCCAAAAAGGTGAAATATGACCAGTAAGATGCCTGCAGCTCAAGCCTGGTGACCTGAGTCAATCCTTGGATTCCAGAAAACTGACTCTACAGAACTATAATCTACACACCATACAGAGGCTATGACATATACACTACCACATTCGTCATACACACATGTACCCAAAATAATAAATAAAACATTTTCAAAGTGGGAAAAAAATAAGTCAAATACATGCTCATTTTTAGTGGATCATTGTGGCAGATTATGTGGTAAATGTCTCCCATAATTTCAAGTATTTGAACACTTTGTTCCTAGTTGGTGGTGCTGCTTGGAGAGGTGTGGCCTTGCTGGAAGCTGCATGTCACTGGAAGGCTTTGAGAGTTCATAGTCTTGTCCCACTTCCAGTTTGCCCTTTCTGCTTTGTGTTTGCTGTTGAATATGTGAGCTCTCTGCTTCCCACTCTGCCGCCATGCCCCAGCCATGATGGACTCACCTCTCTGGGACCATAAACTCTTCACTTTATAAGGTGCCTAAGTGTTTTATCACAGCAAAAGAAAAGTAATGAATAAAATCTTCTTTGGAACTCAAAATATGGTTTGATGTATTAGACACATTATCATCTACTTTACCCTCTGAGGTGATGGCAAGGGGAGATGTGTGTGTAAATTGCAACTCAGCTTAAAAATTCATAGTCTTTTCTCTCCTAGACTCCCTTTCTGTTGAAGACATCTTGCAAGATGATTTTGCCCTGAAAAAGTGCCAATTGAGCCCATATATATATATATATATATATATATATATATATATATATATGATATGTCACAAACTGGCCATGTACAGAAAGGCTTTGCTTACAGACCCTCAGGTTAAGAAGACAGCCTCTAAGGGGGTTGTCCTCACACCTGCATGCTCTATCCCACACCTCTAAATATCAAGTCTTTGAACAATCTGGGGTTTTTAATAGAAAATTTTAATAGAAAATCAGAAAATACTCTGTCATCTTTTGTTTTCACATAACTAAGTAGGTCCTTAGATCTTGACATCTATATCACAAAAATGTAACCAAACGTCAAGTTTCTTTCATCATGGTTGTTCTTTCTGAGAATTATTGCTCAATTAATGACTTTTTGATTCTAGAAACTTGTTTAACCTCTCAGAATTGGTTTTTACATAGGATTACTAAATGAAACAGTTCAGAAAATTCCCAGAATACAATTCGGATCCCCATGGTTCAGAATGATAAATGAACATGGCACTACTGACAATAATGGTGGGAACTTCAGGTCTTCAAAATAAGGAAAAGAACCCTGTGAAGGATGCCATATCTTGAAAAGGAGAGAGTAACAAAGGACCTTTCATGCCTTGTCACAAACAATCCAGAAGTATTTAATGCTTTTCCTGACAATAGAGAGGGCCAAATCAAGAAGTCAAGCCAAGAACTAGGGAGTGCCACAGAGTGATGAAAACAGAAAACAGATTTTGGGAAGGGAAGCTGTCTTAGTTGGTTTTCTATTGCTACAGCAAACTACATGAAACTGACTGATTTATAACGAACAGAAGTTTATCTGGATCACAGTATTGAAAGCTAGAAAATTCAAGAACATGGTGCCAGTATCTGCTTGGTATCCGGTGAGGGCCTCCATGCTATGTCCTAACATAACCAAGGACATCAGATAGAAAGACAAAAGTGTGCCAGCTGAGGTCTGCCCTCCTGTACTTAAAAGGACACTAATGTCTTCATTTACATCCACCCACATGACCTTAGCTAACCCTAAATACATTCCAAAGGCTCCACTCCCAACACAGTTAACATATGACTGTGAGAGATTATATTTTCAATGCATGAATTTTAATAGGACACATCAAGCCATAGCAGAAAAAGTAATGCAAATCTGGGGTGACTGGCCAGGGCACAATTCCCTAGAAATGGCAGTATTTGGGGACTATGGTGACATTTATGTTTATTTTGGACCTCCAGGTCTCATGACCAATGCCTGGGTTCCAGGTTGACAGTCTTCCTATGTCACCAATGAGACTCAGGGATTTCCTCAGGGCCAACCAAGGAGGAAGAGACTTTCACTGAGGTCAGGTTCTAAGCTGTAGAGTAAGAGTCCAGCAGCATCAGTCCACCCAGGTCTGAATTTTAGAGCAAGTTTGTAACAACGTGGTACAAAAGTTTCCTCAGCTCCATGGTGAGTCATGCCCAACTATTTGTGCCTGTAGGTGTCTGTATAGCAGTTTCAAGGTGGGCAGAGGCTATTGTAAATGCTAAGAAAATGGGAGCCATGTATGATAACCCACCTCTGGCCTTACAACTGGTCCTCAACAGTACTGAGTCTAGCCAGGTCATCCCAAGCCCTAATGAGCTTCACTATAGAGACTATGGTTACTCCCTTAATGACAGCCTGTTGTAATTTTTGTAAGCTAATGATAAAAAAGCAATTGTTCAGTACTTAATCAAGAAAACCAAGTCAAGGGGATGATAAATATTTAAATGGAAAGTCATATTTAGCTATTTCAAACCAAGCACTGTGCCAGCAAAACATTTCCTATGTGTGCTTTAATTAAGCAGGGTGGCTGTAAACACTGTAGCTTACAGTCTACTTTCACACCAATAAACAGAGCATCTCTTATTAGCCACATTTCCTAAGTCAAGAAGCAGCCGTTTCATGTCAATGAAGTTAACTGTTAAGAACAAAGTGTTTTAACTTCAAAATTGTCATTCAGGAAAGATTTTTGAGTACTCTTTAAAAAAATTGGCAGTTGTCATTTAATATATGATGTGATCTAAAAGCATATTATTTTTTAATGTCACCTAGGAGATCTCAGCAGCTTCATGACATTCTTAATCTTTGGTGTAATTGTCTAAATTGATAGAACATCTCTTATTAACTGATGGAGGCACATCCTGCCCTTTCAGAAGTCAAGTAAACAGGTGTAACTATTCAGATCTCTGAGTTCTCACTTCCTTTGTCTCGTTTTTTTTTTCCTTTTTCTTTTAGCCCTCCCTAAACTCACTGATAATGATAAAAGTGGCATTGTTTTCAAAGATAAAGAAGCACCAAAATTACTTTCTCTCTGACCTCTGTAGTTTCAAGGCCAAGGCTTCTGCTGGCAATACAGTACAAGCTTTTTACTTACAGTTGGTGGCCTGGCGCTCTTCCATAAGGAAAGCGTATATTGTTCGTGTTAAGGAAAATTGTTACGGCCTCAAAACACAACTGAACCAAAACAAAGTTAAGGAGTGTTTTAGGACCTTCAAGGAACAACATGAAGGATAGAATGGGGAATTTTCTCAGACTGTATTCGTTGTGGGCATGCAAAGTACTTTTGTCACTTTGAACCTTATTAAAACAAATATGATAAGCTTCACGGATAGTTCCCAGCAGCCTTTTCATACGAGCAGCACGTTGACACTGGCAAGCTTAACATAATAAGAGTAAGGTTCGTGGAAAGAATTATTGGGAGAGTGAGGGTAGAAAAATTACGGTTAAAATTTTCTATGACGCATCACTCAAGCGTAAATCTCTGGAATCGGCTGCTTTGGAAACCGAAGTGCTCAGGTTCGGTTGGCGGCTCACTCTAAACTGAAATCTTCATGCATCCACTTAAACCTTCACCAGCCCTCATTCACAAGGCGGGTGTGCACCAAAAGTTAACGGCCAGTGGTGGTCATCTGCCGCCATCATGTTCTCCTGAGTCTTCGGGAGACCTGCTCTACTTCTGGGTACCCTCTAGAGCCCAACGGCATGACAACAATGCAGCTCTCTGATCATTAATTCTTAAGAAATCAAGAACTAAATAACATTAAAGGGAAAATGACAATAAAGCATCTTCTTTGGTAGCAAATATGTGGATCCTGCTTGCACACTGTGTTTCATTGAGGAACAGCGTAGAGTCAGGGGAAAGACATCAAGCTCACAGAGCCGCAGAAAAGGAAGCACACATTTACAAATAAGATTCATCAAGGAAAATAATAGAACAGGCAGCAATAGTCATTAGCTCCAGATCCATAACTCTTCAGATTTCTCATCCACAATAAGCTTTATAGTGTGCTTTGGGTTTTAACAGTCTAGTCGCCCCCGTCCTTCTTTTCTTACAAGGTAATTGGCTTTGAATGGTGTGATACGCAAATACACGTAAAAGACTGACGTTGCTGACCATTTCTTTGTGTTTGGGTATAGATTTCTGTATGGCATATTTCCACTTGCACTGGTTTCCTGGCATGAAAATGTTTATTGCGCTCATTAGCTAAGAGGGTATCGGCACTGGTCCAATGAACACAGATCTGCCTTCTGATTTTAGCCATTAAATTGCAATGGGATTCACAGGCTTAACATTGTGGGTGTGAGAATAATAAAATGGAACTCCATCTTTAGCCCAGTTACCATGGATGCAGTTAAAGGTCATAGTGGCAGCTGCTAACTAGTTGTCTTTTGAGCTATGTGCCCCCCACAAACCCGTGTTTTCCAGCACTTTCCTTTCTCTCATAGAATCAGTCAGTCACAGAATGCCTTCACCTACTTTGGTGACACACTAACCACTTCTTTAAGGCAATGAGATCCTGCTTTTCAAGACAATGGTTGCCTCTTTTATGTACATATTATGGAAGGCTATAGAATCAGAATGTAAAAGCCTTAATAAAAAAAATTAAAATACACATCGTTGTTGCATCAGCATCCTGAACTACTTTCTCATTTTCTGCACACCATTCTACACTCCCAACTTAAAAAAAAAAAAAAAAGTATATAGTAAATTCCCATCTCAGTTTAAACTGGTAATAGGTTCAGGCACTGATGCATTCACAACGTGAAACATCAACTTCTTCTTCATTCGGCCCAAAGTCCTAGGAGTTAATTCCCTGTACTGCATGAGGTGTCAGGGTAATTACCACTGATCAGCCCTATTTCTCTGCGAGCTGCCCAGTTACTCAGGGTCCCCCCTCCCCTGTTTACCCATGCACCACCATAGCATCGTGGAGCTTCCTTTCAACCAAGCTTCTTAATGGAAAGGGCTTGGACAATGTCAGATTTCTAAAGAGAAGAAGGGGGGAGGGGTGTGGAAAATTAAAAGTAGTCAAGCAAAATAAGGCGCATGGCAAGAAACCGAAAGCACTACAAAATATTCCCTGATGTCAACATGTCGTTTCAATAGATCCTAAAATTCTTGTTCATTTCCAGAGCTCTGCCTCTAGCAGCCTCACTATATGACTATATTTTGAAATATTGGAGGCGGGGGAGGGGGCATGCAGCTTTTGAAAAAAATATTTTGGAAAATTTTATTGTTTTTTTGTTCTGTTTAGATATAAGTCCTAACCATGTGTAGCTGCATAAACCAGAATACAAAGAAATTTACCAGAAAAAAAAATGCTGTGCCCCTCTGTTTTAAACATACATTTATATAACTTGTCATTTCATAAAAATAAATTAAGTATTATATGAGCCAAATGTTTCAATTCCACACAAGAGTGGTTTCTGGGACTCTTGGCAGGGTGCCACTATATTCATTTTTATTTCAAACACAATGTGAAGTCTTTAATTTTAATACACTTTGTAACTATAATGGTTATAAGGCATATACTATACTAATTCATCCTCATCCTTTCCTGGTCCTGGGGAGGTTTCACCCAGGAACAGAAGAATGCATTGATTCCCTATATCTTGCACAGGGTAAATGTGGAATGGAGATACAAAGGCACAGAAAGGGCAGAAAGAAAGAGAGTACAGAGCTGGGCACTTGGGCTCAATGCCTTAAGTGCAGACTCTGGCTTTGGTTTTGGTCCTTGGCCTCAAAATTCAGATGATGGCCAAGTACAAAAGTGGGTAGTGGATATCTCTGCCACCTGGAACCCCCTTCAACTCTAGGCCCAGGATTCTCAGCTCTTGAGCTGAGGCAAGAGTGCTTTGCTTGGCCAGCTGATAAGAACCTCTCTGTGACTGCCCCAGGTGCTGAATCCAGCTGTTCCAAATCCTTCTCCACAGCTCCATCCTCTGCAACCTCACTGACCAAGAGGCAGAGCACCAAACAGGGCCAACACTCTAGGAAACTCAGACCTCCTTTGGTCCATCCTGTGCAAGCAAAAGGAAAGAGGGGACAGAGTGGCAATGACAAATACAGGTGTAAATCTATTAATCCCCAGAGATGGTCCTGACGTTACCCGTGACCTCTGCAGTACGGTGGTATTTCTTCATTAAAGGGGTGGGTGGAGGTGGCAGGAGAGGAAAGTGATTTTCATTCACTGGGCGACTGTTATGGGGAACACCAGAATAGCATGTTTCAAGCATCACGGAGGCTTCAGCTCCTCTCTTCCGATGCCACACTTCTAATCAGAGAATTTCTTCCTGTGCCTTGTTTACTGTTGATATTTTCTGGCTGATTGGAGAGGAATGACATTTTGACAATTTACTGTAGCAGTGAGCACTGTACAAACAAAAGGTGCTGATGAGAACTGGAACCCATTATTATGTAAATGACGGCTGAGTAACACAGAATCCATCTCCCAGTCACCATCATTGAGACCAGTTTTACTCAATGATAATAATTTTCATGATTGCAGACTTCAGAGTGATCAGAAATACGCTTTAGCTGTTGCATTTATCTACTGCTGGTACTTGACCCTTAATTAAATTCCGAAACTTTTTTATATAATAAAGTAAAATACAGCTGACATTTCTGTTCAAACAAAGAGGCTCAGACACAGAGCTACCAAATAAGATAAAGGTATTTCAGACTTACCTCGCTGTATTTATAGTAAACACGGATTGCACAGTGTGTTCTGAAAAGGAGCTTAAAGTTTAAAATGCAGATGTGCGTTTTCAAGTGATTTCAATTCTGTGCCTGGGCGCTGCTTTCCTTAAATGATTCGAAATCTCTGCAGACTCATCTTGGACACGTCATATTAAAAAAAAATCTTGAAAGACATTTAAATGTGCTCTGAAAATAAGTTCTGTTCATTCTTTAAATCTTCCGTCTTAATATCGGGACTATTCAAAAGGAGTCTTCGAAACTACGGAAGAACCACACAGCTTAGCATGCTATCGCACCAGGTTTTGTAAAGGGGTATTTTTGTCACAAATTCGTTCTTGTCTTGAAAAGAGAAAGCCAAGGCAAATTTTAAAACAGCATTTTGACTTTAATGAAAAATTGATTGACTAAAACAGATGTCCAACTGCAGCTACAGAGCCCCGGCATTTCGCAGGTGTCAGCTCTTTTATGAGGATGGCTACAGCAGTTGGAACTTCGGCTACCATCTTATTCTCCTTAAGCACGGCTGATGCTGAGGACATGTATTTACCTTGAAGCTGTTTTACTGTTTCAGGGAAGGTGAAACAAAAGATCTTCATTTTGAATATGTTAAAAATACAGGTCGGCTTAAAGAGGGCAATTGCATGAGCCAGGTTTTCAGTATTACTTTAGATATAACCCTTCTAACCAGGAGGCTCGCAGAGCCAATGAGCTAAGAAGGTAATTACTTAAGTGGATTTCATGAAGAGTAGAAAGATGATTGTGCCACATTAAATAACAATTGTGTCCTTAATGATGTGTTGGGCTATAATGCAAACATCCCTCCACCATCACAGGCTGCCACTCTGGTGTACCTTCCTAATGACTCTGGGGCGTCCATCCTGCACCGCATTGGGTTTTCAGAGCCTATGTAAACATGAAGGGCACACGTATATTTTTTTAAACTGCACCGCCTGCAGCTGTGTGGTCATTGATAAATTAGCTATGAACTGCTGGAATACTTCTTAGGAATATAAACAGGGTTGAAGCTTCATAGCTTCAGAAATAGAATGGGCTTGACTAGAGAGAAGACCACAGTTCCAGAACACAACCTTCCAGAAGATTCCTTCTTTGTAGCACATATGGAACCTTCAAATCAGGGAAGTGTTATGTAGTGTGTGGGGGGAGGGGAGGTATTATTTAAAGTATTTTTTCAAAGACTTAAGAAAATATAATTCAGAAACAGAAAACAACACTGCAGTACTTTAGACTTAATTACTGTATTTTAAGCATCAAATCCTTCATCTTGGTGTAGGAAGACTGAGGAAGGGCCATCCCCTTAAACCCAAGTCACATGTGTGTTAGCATTCAACTGGCTGCCACCTAACTTAAAGGAAGAATTTTCAGTGATGTATGTAGAAAAAAAATGAAAAAGACAAATATTCCATGCCTATAAATCTTGCTGTCCCTCAGACATAATATCAAATGCCACCTCTTTTTATGGACATGCATCTCAAATCTCTGCAAGGCCCTATTTTTTGAGACTGGGTTTCCCTGTAGCTCCAGCTGGCCTGGAATTCACTATGTAGACAAGGCTGGCCTCCTTGGATCACACAGGGAGCTATGTGCCTCTGAGTGCTGGGATTTTAGGTGTGTGCCACCATGTCTCATGGGCATTAATTTCTTGACGGAAACACTAATAAATCTGAATAATGTGATTCCAATTAAATGCACAAAATCTAATAAACCATTCGAATATTGAAAAACTATTTTGTGCTAAATGGTAACAACTTGATTAGCATTATAAAAGTTCTAAAACTTCACTTAAAAAATGGAATTTACTGTAAGAACTCAAGTGACCAAATCTTTTCTTTTTAAATTTAAAATTTGTTTTAATTTATCTTTATTGTGCTTTAGTGTTTTGCCTACATGTATGGAAGAGCACCCAGGTCAAGTATCACCCCTTTTTTAAAAAAAAAAAATGTTTGTTTCATTTTTGTAATACCTGCCTCAGTGGGACTCCTGAGAAGCGAGGCTTGATACCGTGTGTCTCTAACCCCAGCCATCGAGAGGCAGAGGCAGGAGGATCTCAGTGACATAACGGCCAGGCTGGTCTACATAGGAGATAGGAGGACTGGGACGAGGGAGACCAGAGAGAGAGAGAGAGAGAGAGAGAGAGAGAGAGAGAGAGAGAGAGAGAGATTCCTGAGTTCCTGAGCCAGAGAGAACTATAAAGGATAGTAGTTGACTGATACCTTTTGATTGCTCCCAGGACAGCTCTGAAAATAAGTTATCGCAAATATACATTTAATAATCCTGGAGTGCCTATAGTGCTCCAAGAGCCTAGTTTTGCCCAACCAAAATCCACTCTCAGCACCAGAAAGAACCACAGACTCCTGTATCCAGTCCACATGGAGCACTGTTTTGATTTCCTAACCACAAGGATCTGATGAGACAGAGAAGCTCTAAGTCAGTTTTCGATGTCTCTAAAGAAAGGCTTATTTATAGCATGAGTGGGACCCAATGGGAGGGACAGACCTGCCAACACCGAAGCCTGGGAGTCATAAGAGCCACATCCTTCAACTAGAAGGAGCCACCCATCCCTACTGCTCACTTCCAGTGTTCTTTCAGCCCTCAGCTAGCAGCTTACTGGTCACTGTGTCATCTAATCATTCAGTGAGGATTTTACATGGACCTGAGTGATTCATTATTGTGTGGCCATTTTATAGATGGGAGGGATAAGATGAGGGATAAGATAAGCTATGGTAGCTGAAAGTTGCAGAAAAATTCCAGGACCTGTTCACTGGGGAGTAGCAGATACCATCTTTCCTTGGCAGAGTATGTGAGTCTCAAACAGCATCCTATGCTATGTGACTTGTAATTGTTTAAGTACCATGAGCAATGGGAGGAAGCAGATGTGGCATACTTGGACATAGTTTGTGAGGATACAAACCACTAGAAAATATGTTGTGTGTCCTTTGGTTTTAGGGAAAATCCATGCGAATAATAATGGCATATTTTTTTTACACGTTTGAGCGTTATGCCTGTGTGTACGTAAATATACCTATGTCAGGCAGTGCCCTCAGAGGCCAGAAGAGAGCACTGAATCTCCTGGAACTAGAGTTATAGACAGTTGTTAGCTACCATGTAGGATGCTGGGAACAGAAGTCAGGACCACTGGAAGAGCAGCCAGTGCTCTTAACCACTGAATCATCTCTCCAGCCCCAATAATAGCAATTATATATAGTTTACCATGTATCAGATGTTTTTCCAAGTATTTGATTTATACGAACTTTTCACAACAATCCTGTCAACCAGTTTCTATTATATTCATTCCCATTTTATGGATGAGTAAACTGAGTCACTAAAAGTTAAGTAACTTGCTTGAGAGTATACAGCTGAGAAGGAAAGGGCCAACATCCAAACTCAGTTGGATATCCAAAGCCTGCACCAACAAACCATGCTGCCTCATAAAAGTGGTGATGATTAGAGTGGTCTGTGACCAAGACAGATTACATACCTCTTGTGAATGACTACAGCATCTCTCATTTAAAATAAGATGTTTGAATGTTTGGTTTTCTCAGAATACATGTATAGATTTCAAAAAATTAATGTTCATAGTTCACCCCTGCTGTCCCACATAAATACCATACGGTACAGCCTCCAATCTAGTGACCTCTGTATGTGTTTATGCTTAATGGTGTTCTATACTAGGGGCTAAATTCATTAACTTTTGGACATCAGCAAGCTGAATCACAGGTAAGGCATTGAAAAAAATATGTTCTCAAAGTACTTCAGGAAAAAGACATAAAGTATTATGATAAAATATCAGGCACATAATTACCGTGAAGTTAAAAATTATAATCGTTTCTCAAAATAGTTCAGAAAGTGATTTTTTTTCCATCTTTAAATTATTTTTGAGTTTGTCTTAAAGGGCTGGGCTGGCTTTTCCATCAACTCTTCTAGGTGGCTCACTTTCCCCTTGCACTTTTGGGAAGATGTGACAGGACCACAGTTCTCTTTCTTAGTTCCCTATGTCTCCCTTACAGGAAATTGCATGGGGACTGTCCCTCAGCGCCACAGCCAGCCCTCAGTGTGCTGTGCTTCTCAGAGTAGCAGGAAGAGCCTTGCAAGTCGGATCACAGGAGAAAGCTCTGTAGTTTGTCATTTTCAGTCCATAGCTATTGAGTCACTAATTAACAGTCACAGAGCAACCTCTTCTACTAAAAACAGACACCTTGCTGGTCTTAGGAGAAAATGAGCTTCTTCAGGACTCAAAAAAAAAAAAAAAAAAAAAAAAAGCCCTGGGCTCATTGGGTACAAGGTGTTAAAGGCATTTTATTTTTATACAACAGTGCTCTCTATCTGTTCCCAGAGACAGGTGATTGTGCAGAAGGTTAAACTGGAAGATCCATAAGATACACACAGCAGGAGGAAGGGAGGACAAGAGAGCAGGCAGAGGAGCAGGCTGGGCTGCTACACATCTCAACACAGGACCAGCCTCTGGAGTACTTCAAGTTATCTCAAGTTGGTACAAGGGAGTCAGGTCTTCAAACGCCTCCATCAAGTAGTAGCTGATGCAGAATGTCCTCAAGATAGATGTGGCCTAGGGTAAACAGCTCTCTCCTCCAACGAAGGACTATTTCAAGAGAAGATGATAGTAGACAGCAGTCAGCTACAACCATGCCCAGCTGTGAATGGGAAGGAGTTCGGGGGTCCCAAAGGAGTGTGAGTGTCAGATCCTGTCCATCAAATGCTTGTGTCTTACCTTAAACCTAGGACGCAGGGCTATGCTACTGAGTGAGGATCAAATGAATTTGGAGTCAGCAGCACTCAGAGCAGTACCACAGACTGGGATAGGCCTCCAGGGCCAGTGTCCCTTTCATGTTGAATTGGCACCATGATGGCTCTGACGGCGGATCATCTATTGTGACACTTGAGGTACAAGCCCACTACTGGGAAGCTGTAGTTGCTGCATGGTTTGTATTTCTATTAAGTAGATATTGCTCTTTAATAACAGTGACCAGTTATTGGGGTGTCCTGAAACTAGCAAAGAGCAACGTTTGTGCAATTCAGTTTGGATCCAAGATAGAAATAATGGGGCAGATATTTGTTGATTTTCTCAATGTAGAACATAAGGCATTTTCCTTAGAGTAGCCAAAGTGGTCTTCTTAAGTATTTATTTTTATTTTTAATGATGTGTAGGTTTGGGGGCGCAGTATGTACATGAAGGAATAGTATGCACGCTTAACCCCCGAGTCATCTCTCCAGCACCAAAGCTGTTTAAATGAAGGTCAAATTAGGTCGCTTCTGTGCTTGAAACTCTCACAGTTGGCTTGTGATTGTGTCACCAGCACCAGATGACACCCCTTCTCATCTTTGGTCTTTCCTCCTACCAATCACTCGCCCCTTTAGCCATGTTGCCATGGACACCTGGGAAATTTTGACTGTTCTTTGTCTCCACCCACTTTTCGCTGCTTTGGCCTTCTGCACCTGCTGGGCAGACTGTGCTTGGTTCTATTCCCCAGACACTGGCAAGGCTCCACTCAGACAAACTGTCTTCCTAACAACCCTGTCTCACAAAAGCACCCACCCTCTTAGCCCTTCCATCCTGCCTGCTTCCTGTTCACAGCTCTTATCAATTCATAACAAGGGAAACCAGTATGAATACATTCTGCATGCAAACATGAACACACACACATACACACGTATACACATACATGCATAATACCCACATATATACACATATACACACATGCGTATACAAATCTACATACGAACACACTCATATACTAAGGGGAGTAATTCACATCCTCCCGTATCTTTGAAATAATCTCTAGATTATTTATGATATCTAAATACTATATAAATAGTTATATCATATGGTTTAGGGAGTGATGCCAGGAAAAGGGGACGGTATATATTCATCCCAGACACAAGTTTTTTTAATGTGTTTGGTCTGCCGTTGGTTGAATTCATGAATATGGAACCCACAGATATAGAGAGCTGACTACACATAGCCCCATGTGTATGTGTGACTGTACCACCACACATATCTGTATGTGTAAATACTAAAATGTGTATGTGTACTGAACTTTGGTTCTCTGCTTTCTCTCCGAGGCTTAGATAAGTTCCTTGCACATAACAGTATTCAGTAAATATTTGTTTGGAGAGACATCAATGTCTGCATCAGTGGACAAAATGCAGCTTGCTAAAAAAGATACAGACAGTGACATCTGAGTGTACAAGGAAGACTCCATCCCTGGTAACGGAAAATAATATAATAAGTAGAAATGCAATGTTTAGCTTACAGTTTATAGTCAAGAATTTATACCTCGTTTCACTTCTAGATTCTATATTCTGAATTCCCTGACAAGAAGGTCTCTGTTCCATTCTTGTTGCTTACCAAACTCCTCAGATTGTGCCTTAAATGTCTTGGACACTTAATAAATATTTGTTGAAGTCATTTGGCTTAGCCTATCAATAAACCTCAGTCCAAGACAGAGGCTGTGGGCACCTGGTACAGCCGTGAATGCAGAAAACTAGGGTCTTCCCAGAGTTATCACACTTTTGTCTTGATCATTTTTAACAGTGTTAGACTAGTGGACCAATTTTCCTTAAGTTCTCAGGCAAAGACCTAGAGAAAAAAACATTAAATATTGCATTCCTATTTAAGAGAAGTTGCTAACTTTCATAGGAATGAAAGGCCCATTGACTAGAGCTCAGGAGTAGCTGGTCAACAACATTTATGGGGTGGACTCTGCTCAGTGCCATGGGCAGAGGCTCTGTCTTAATGATCCAGAGGGAGGCTCAGGAGGCACTTGGCCTTGGGAGGGAGGTATGTGGGGAGCTTGGCTGGGTTCCTTTATTTTCTTTTGGTGAACCAGCCACTCTACCTCCTTAGGAGAAATTTGTAGTGTGTCTTACAGTGGGTGAACGGCTACCCTTGCCTCTCCCCATTTAGAATAAATGTTTCCCTAGGAAACATAGAAAACTGAGTCCTTTGGCACTCTGACACCCCAATTACCACAATTTTAGGGCATGTTGGCAATGAAGATCCACTGGTCAGCAACAGATAGGAGTTCAGCGTAGCAGAAACAAACAGCCATCCTGAAATGTCAATAGGAAGCATTCAACACACATGCAAACACAAACCAAATAGCATCAGATCCAGACCAAAGTTCTTACAGAGATCCTTTGGGGAGAACACAGGAGGGAAAATCAACAGACTGATGAGAAACCCAGAGGGAAGCAGGCGCTCACAGACCAGCTGCTACTGCCCAGCTTATTCCAGCATTCCACTACTTCATAAAGCTGTGAACTTTGACAAGGAGGTACTTCATATTTTTAAATGATAATTGCTTTCTGCTAAGAAAACATGTTCATTCTAAAGTGTATGAACGTTTATGAAAGTAAAATAAAATCAACTGTAATCCCACTACATATAAAGTATCTCTCTTTCTCTCTTTCTTTCTCTCTGTCTCTCTCTCTCTCTAACACAGGCTAGCTTCAAGCTTGTAATACTCCTGCCTCAGCCTCCCAAGTGCTTGTGACACCACACCCAACCTCTGTAGTTAATTACCATTGCTTAATGACTAAATGTGAATCACTTTGAACATTTAATAACTTTGCACTTAAGGTACACTAGACTGAGGAATAGGCACTCTGCTTATTTTGTCTGCATATTCTTCAGTTCTTTAGTACCTACTATGTTCCAAGATAGATGTCATTCAGTGTGGCTGAATTAGAACCCCTCAAGTGGGAGTGTCTTGCTTGGTGATAGACCAGAGATTTCAGATATTATGATACAGAAACTCAGTGTGGATGAATAAGAAGGCGTAAGAGGAAAGCAAAGAGGGCAATCTCAGGAAACCACACAAAGGTGTGATGTGAGGAGCATCCAAGAGGTCAACACAGCTAGAACTCAGGGACAGAAAACGAAGGGAGATAGTAAAGGATGGACTCTACCAGGAAGTGCAGGCTTTGTCAGGTGTCAGACTCAGGAGGGGTCCTAGGAGACTGTACTGGCTTTTCTTAAGATTACTGAGCACAGAGTGGGAGGTGGGTGGGTAACGCTGCTGAAACAGACCACGATGATGGCCACAAGTGCCTCACAGGCCCAGGACGGGGGAGCTTGCTGAGCACTGGCAGTTAAGTAGGGAGGAATAGGAGGAGGGAGTAAGAGTTGGGGTGCAGAGTACAGCATCAGATGTCCAGGGAGTCTGTGGCACAGGGGACAGGGACTAGCCTTCTGAGGGAGAGACTGGGGAGATTTGGGGTTAGCAGTGTAGAGTTCATGCTTCAGCTCACTAGAGAGAAAGACAAAAATCAAGACGAGTCAAAACTCAGTCTCAGGAAGTAGAGACCAGGAATCACAGTGCTGGGAGCAGATGGCTCTGTGTGTGTTTGAGGTGAACTCAAGACAAACTGGACACCAGGCTACGGTGGCAAGATTTTTTCTGTACTTGACACTTTCCTCAAGATGCCCAGCTTCAGAAGGCCGCGGCACAGGTACAGGCTCCCTGGGCTTACCTATTTTCACTACACAGTTAGTAAAGGTTTCCTCCTCCTCCTCCTCCTCCTCCTCCTCCTCCTCCTCCTCCTCCTCCTCCTCCTCCTCCTCCTGTTCCTCCTCCTCTTCCTCCCTCCTCCTCCTCGTCCTCCTCTTCTTCCTCTTTCTTTCTCTTCCTCCCCTTTCTCCTTTCTCTCCTGTCTCTTGAACACACTTATACACACTAAGATCATCTTTCCCCTTGTCTGATTGCTGTCAATCCTTACCTAGAATTCATAGGAAGCCATGAATTAAAAAACATTTCTATTCCCCGGAGTTTCTTTTCTCTTTACACATCTTCATATTGAAAACTGATGCAATGAGATACGGCAAGAGTTCCTCAGCATTCCATCTGTGAGTTTCACCTCTTTCTCAGAAAGAGACCCTCTGAGATCTCTTTGTACAATGTAGGCTGATGGAGGGCTCAACATGGATTTAGAAAAGTTCTTGGTAATATTACAATGAAAGGTGTCCATTTGTAGCAACACGGAGACCTGTGTGTGCACATACGCACACATACATCGCTCTAGGGCATCGCTGAGTAAAACTGAATCACAGATATTTCCTCAAGCACCAACAGTCTAGTTCAAGCCTTTCAGAGGATTTCTCAGTCAACGTTATCGTCTCATTATGTTTCCACTTGGTTTAACTTACAGCATGCCAGACACACTGGCATTTAGCTAGGGGATTTTTGTTTTGTTTTGTTTTGGAGTGCATAGTATTTCAGTCCTGGAGCTGTGGCGGATTAAGCAGAATTTGCAGGTAAGTTGTAGAACGCAATATGTATTTAAATCCATTATAAATAGACAGTTGTGTGATAGATCCCTTTGGGAAAATATATACTAAGGTCCCAAGCAGCTCACGTCCTATTAGTGTACAGAATCGAGCCTCTTATAATTTGGAGTTTCCTAATGAAGTCAGATATAGGCTTATGTGGATATATCTAGATAGAGCTCTGATGTATGCTTTAATTGTGTAAAGCTGAAGATATTGTTTCACGGCTGGGACAACTTACGTGTTTGTGAATTAGCCAAATGTTTAGACTCAGTTACAAAAATATAATTATTAGATGAGGAAAACCTGTGCAATTTGTGAACTTTTCTATAGGAACACTGTTAACTCAGATTCATGGACTGAATGGCAGGAATCAAACTCAAAGAAGTTTGTGAATTATAAACTTGACTTCATTGGCCATTGGCCATTGGTCAACAGTACAGTGTCTTTAAGGTTAACCAACTCTTATAGACAAAAATTAGAAAATATTATAATTAATCAATTTACAAACTGTTCTTTCCTACCACACATTAATCTTGAAGCCTAAATACTACAAGCAGGAATTTAGAAAAAAACATATCCTAAAATATATCCTGAAAAAAAAAAAAAAAGAAAACCACAGTGCCCTTATATGATATAACACTTGTTCTAGAAAAAAAGAAAACTGAGTCTGGGCCAGATACGTTTGGGCAGGCTGAGTTAATCGAAACTGAACAGGCTTCCTTTCTCTGCAGGCTTCTCTATGCCAACATATGCTGTAAATTTCTAAGGTGCATTAATTCTCAGACCTAATTGTGCCTACTGAACTTGGAGCTTTATAACTCACCTGTCTATGTTCAACAAGGGAAGATCTTTTGAAATGGGTTAAAATCCTTCTGTTTCAAAGTGGCATTTGGGTTCAATGTCAGCATTAGGATCCTCAGATGCCCAGAGCCTGACAATTGCAAGCTTAGAAATAAGGGCCACCACACAGAGTCACTGCATCTGTGCTTTCCCAAGGAATTTAAGGCAAAGGTGGTAAAATTCAGAAACACTCCCCAGGGCTGTCACTCCTAAATGGCATTGTGTTCCCAGAATGGGTGGGTGGGAGTGTGGGTGAGGTAGGCAGGCTCTGAACCCCACCAGACGTCCCGGACAGAGTAGAACTGTACACATGAATAAGCCGATGTTCATGACTATCTTGAAGAGATGGGTCAGTTTAGCCAGGACTGTGGAGCAATATCCTTAGATTTTCAGTGTAAACCACCACAGGGCTTGGTCTTTGCCTCTGAAAGCTGGACCTTATCACTCCACAATGATGCCGCTTAACATTTTAAATCAGTATTTAATTCATTTAAACTCACCACCAAAGTAGCAAGTCCTGTCAGAGTTGGCAAGGGTGCTCTAAATTTATGCTTTAATTACTTGGCCAGTTTATCAAAAGGTAGACACGGTGTCTGTGGTGAGGACTTTGAAATGATCGCGGTAGAAGGAAAAGTTCCTGATACATAGGGCCTTATTCATCGCGTGTTTATGGTCTCTACCTGCAAAGAAAGGGTCTGGGCCAGAGTAGCAGCAGGGAGATTTACACATATTTCTTGTTCATCAAATTCTGCCTGGGCAGATTTGATTCAGCAGAAAGTGAAACTTGGGATGGCCTCCTGAGTTTGAAGGGAACTATTTCTTATAAGACAAAAAAAGAAAAGAAAAGAAAAGAAAATACCTTTTCTGAATTGGTTTAGAAGGAGAACATAGACAAGAAAAATTTCTAGAGGAAATTTATTAGATATTGTTTTTCTATTAAGTATGTAATCTCAACTGCTATGAATTAAATTTACAAAGGCACTGATTGTTGGGAAGGAAATCAAAGCTATTGCTAATGACAACACACAGAGTGGTTCTTCAGGCTCAGAGTAAAATCAATGAGATTGTTTGTATTCAACCAAAACCTTGAATGGGTATAGCAAAGTTGAGATCTTTGAGTTAACCATGGCTTTGGTTCCCCTCTGTCCAGCCCTCTGGGGTGGTCAATACACATGGAACATGGTCCCACCTAAAGCGGTCACATGCCCAGCCTCCAGTACAGCTCTCCTGGGGCAGATGGTACAGGAAAGTGGAAGGTCATTAACAGCCTCATCCCCATTATCGTAGGCCCAAAGCCCATCCTGATGCACTCTGCTCTAGGAGGGCTAGAAAACCCGCATCTTTCATAGTAATGACTTCCAGTTTACAGCCTTCATTTGTTATATTTCCTCAATAGCTGTTGTGTTGAGATTAACTGCATAAATGGTCTGCAGCTGTCTGTTATGAATTAAGGGAGTTTAATCAAAGTATTTCTAATGTACAGCATAATGATAATACATGGGGGAAGTACTATTTAAGAGATAATGATGGCTTCAGAAGATCACTGTTGTAATGTTTAGTGCATATGCCTTCAGCATTGAATTTGTTGTTGTTCTGAATATGCTTAATGGATCACTGAAAAGCTGCCTAATGCGGGATTGTTTGATGGGGCTGACAGAGCTGGAATTAGCCCATTGCTGTTTACTGCATACAGCCATTAAGATTAATTGCTGCCAGATAATTTTGACTGTTTTTATCTTCTGGAAAAAGTGTCACTAATGGGTTTATAAATTGGTTCACTATTACTAATAGTAAGGCCAGTGTAACGGGATAGAATGTCAGCTAATTCTGAAGATAAAGGTAAAAAAGTATAAAGTACTGTATGGCTTGATAGTTTTAAGGGATACTGTTATCTAATAACAGACAGACTGATATATGATGCTCATTAATGCTATTTCCTGAGCTTTGGGTTGAACCTAATAGATGCTAATAAACTCTTATTTGATGTCCCATTAAAAAGCTCAATCTGTTTTCTGCATTAATGCCCAGTGTTGTTTATCACAATTTTGATGACTGAAACCCAAATTCTAATCTGGTTCATAACCAAGATTTGTCTGAGCATCTTTGTACCTGTTTGGGTGTTTACATATGTGAAACCAAGTCAGAGAAGAAGGAACAGAGTGCATGAACTTCTGATGTACAGAATGTAGCGTCTTTTGGCATACCTAGTTCAGTACTTTTGTACAGTGGCTAAGCAAGCTTCTAGAACGGTATCTGTGGATGTTTTATTCACTGTTTGCAGACCTTCCAGTATGTAGGTCATTTCATTTTGGATAATGAAAACAGTGCACATACTTAACTCTTAACTGATTTTAGAATTTCACAATTCTTCATTTTCCAGTGACAAGATTCTAGCAAATTATTCACAGTGGTTCCATAGCAGTAACAGGACCTTCCAACCCAGTTTCTCCCCATGGTCTGGAGAAGTTACTTAACTTATCAGATCTGAATGTTGCCAGTTTATCACAATTGATAGTGAAATCCTTTGTACGATAAGTTTCGTGTACATTCTTTACTTCTGAGAGAGCTGAAGTAAATGGAAAAGAATCTGAGCGGAGTAGACAGTAACAAATCCGCAAAAATGAGAAAGGAGCAGGTAGCTCTAGCATTGTCAAGATGTTCCTTCCTCAAGAATGAATCCTCTGAAGTAACTAAGTGCTTTTTTTTTGTGGAAAAAAAGGCATGTTTATTTATATCTCAACTTTCTCTTAGGTTGTACTTAAACGCTTTACGTTTAAAAACTGATCTCTTGAAGCAAATACAAAATATGAGAAATTTATTTTTTTTCTTCTATGAATAAAGCTGTAAAGAAAGCATACACATCTTCTAGTATCCTCTCTGCAGTGAATAAGGAGACAGTGAGGTCAAGTGCTAAATTGACAAGTTGTTTTCTCTTTCCTGTTTGTCAATATGGAACTGAGTTTCCAGAGTTAACATAAAACGCTAAGTCTTATGGACAGTTTGCAAACCCCACCCCGCCCCCAGTCTGAGAGAAGAAGAGCCTCATGCACCCCAACCTGTCCCCATCTCATCATTCATAGTAGGGAAGTAGGTACGGCTTTTTTACAACTTCCACTGTCAAACAGCTGTACAAACCCCTGTTCTGGTTACAGGACTGAGAAAGAAAAAGGCCCGTATTTTACCGTTAGCATTTTGAATTCAGAGATCTTCTGGATTCTTCTGCAAACTCCTAGTCATGTGTGATCAGATATCTTAGCTAACGACAAAGACATTTTCATATTCATGAAAACCCTGGTTTTAATAGCTGTCTCAGACACTCTCAGGTGGTCTAGTGGCTATGACTTAGCATTCTTAATATCTCTCTTGTTTCGCCACTTCTGGATGGCCTAGACCCTACCCCTGTGCATCGAGAAGAAATATTGCTGAGTTCTTCACAGGCACGTGCTACAATCCTTGGAGTCAACAAAGCTTTGCAAAGCAGCTTTGTGCTTCTGCGTTTGAGAATAGACCTCTGCTTAACCACCACCAACCTCTACTTCCAGTCTCTTTCAAAACCCAGAATGCTCAAGGTCAGTCCACATTTCCAACACAAGACCACCAAAACCCTATATTTGAGCCTATATGCTCCTCACCTTATAGATGCCTTCTGTCTATTGTACTGAAAATGAAAACTAGCCCTCAGTTATGGTTGGAGACTGGGGCCCTCCCATGCAGTAGAGATGGAGGCCCATGAGTTCACAGAGCAAGCGAGCATCACTCCGAAAGGCTGCTTCTGCCAGGAGTGGGTAGGCGGCTCTCTTGAATATGACAGAAAAGTGCTGCTTCAGTTTGGCCCTGATGCAGGCCAAGGGCTCTAAATGCCCTCCATTTGTTCAGCTAGCGACAAGCAATAAAGTTTTACCAGCAGGTACTTCTGGAACTTCAGGATGGGAAGATTTAACAAAGATCCGGCAACTGCAGGCACACAGCTTCTGCTGCTGGGAAGGAGCTGTGTTTGCAGCATCCCTTGACATCTGCCTCATTTCAATAATTTCCAGCCATTGAACCTCTGTCTGAATGAGCATCAGGAAACAGAGGCATGTATGGTTACTAATTTGAGTCTCTTGCTCACTCCCCTCTCTCTCTCCAGTTTGAATTTTATGCTTGTGAACAGGCTCCGGTGACGATTTGGATGCCTGCAGCTTTCCATCCCTATGGCCAGACCAGACACATTCCCATCATCTGCATCTATTGTGAAGAGGAGGTAATAATACCTCGCACGTCTACCTTTTCCTTCTGTTGACTGTCAACCTCCATTGAGTGATGCAGACATTTCTCTACAAGAAAGAGCTGAGACTGAAGCTTCATTTCACATGAGGCCGTGTGGAGGTCATCTGAAGTCTCTTCTAGGTGACATAATGTTCTGCAGTTATTAAGAACCTGGATTTGAAATTGTGACCTATCTGTGGGCTCCACGCCAACGAACAAATGCTCTGAAATTGATTTGCCATGACACACGATGAGCTGTTCTAACTTGCCTAGGAGGACTGGAATAGTTCACTTGTGGGTGAGATACCCCTCCTATCAATCAGCTTCACTACAGCTCTGATCAAGAAATGTCTCAGGGAGGAGCCTGCAGGACCAAATCAGAGATGTGCAGATGTGAATGCCAGATCAGGATGTACAGCACCTGCTAGTTCAATCTCTCATTCCCACCCACAGCATCCTTGGCTGCACAGTGTGTCTGTTGTCAGTCATCGTGGCTGGTCCACTCAGAAGGATCTTGCATATTCATAGTCATCCTAATTTACTAATATATATTCACTAACATCAAAGATCTGCACATGCGATACCTGAGCTTATTACAGCAACAAGTTTCTGTAGTGCTGCTGGGCTTAGGCTTCGTGTCTCTCTTTCCAGACTACTGACTCAATTTAAGATTACATCCTTTGCTCCTTTGAGTTTATTGTGTTTGCCCTGTAAAACTCATTGCCTTCACTATGTAGGAAGTCTAGAGACATGGGGATGCACTCCACGACTGGGCGCGAGATGCTTTTGATGCTGTGGCTTTAACGTGCTTCACTCTTCCTTTGATCTGAGAAAGTCCCTAGCTTTCTGTCATGGCTGTTGGGGTTCTGGGAGCCTGCTTAAGTATTAATTGTCTGATGTTGACTGATGTTTTTCTCTCAGCCACATTCAGGCTGCTCTCTCTGCAGTATGGTATGTGGCGCTTCCCTACGCAAAATTAAGGAAAGAAATGGTAAATTAGTATGTTTAAAAATTGCTCATGAACTCACATCATTAAGTAATTCTACAAGAAATTCATAAGCAGAAACAGTAGGACGATGAAGAATCTATAAACTGCGTACAGAAAGTAGGGGACTTGTACACTTTTTTCCCTCGGTGCCTGCCGCAGAGTGCCTTCAGCAAGATGGTTCTGCTCTCCGATTAGCAGTACACATCTGGAAGGATGCATGACCCTCAAAATCCCTAAAACAGGATCCCAAAATGAGGAACATGGCGACCACATTTTGCTCATCTTTAAGGAATGTCTTCTTTCAAGTTGCCCTCATCCCTACTGAAGTTTCTTTATTCCTTGCTTATGTCTCTCTCCTCATTCTTTCCCCTTTTCATGACTACTAAAGGGATTGAGAAGGGTTTTAAATATCCACAATTTGTCTTAAAGATGAGTCCAGAAAGTTTAATATCTCTCTCTCCTCTCAACAGTCACATTCTATCCCAATGTAATGAAAAATCACTTCCTGTAAAATTTTACAAATTTTCTCTGTTCAGTATTTCCAGAGTTTCATTTGCATGCCTGACCTCTTCCAAGGGATGCAATGCAGTGTTTCTGCTTTTATTTCTCTAAGCTAACTAGATACAATTTTCTTCAGGTGAGACAATCTTGCTAAAGAAACTAGCAAAATAATGGTCACCATAGACTAGAAGGGCAAGGAAAGGAAGGAAGAAAAAAAGTCCATCAAGGAGCAAAAAAGGAGCTATTTCTGATTTTTCTAGAGCAAAGTAGACTGTTGATTTCAGAAGCCTACAAAATACTTTAAAATGACTATAATAGTATAAAATTCCCAACACATCAAAACAATGTTTAAAGACATAATAATGCTTTCTACCCTGATTTTATTATTATGTATTGCATACACACATTAACTTACTATAGACTATTCCACAAAGATGAACAAATATTTGATTTCAATTTTAAAATATTTAAGAAAAGTGTATGAGTCCTTATTGTCATGACAGGTAAAGTAGATGTCGTAAATAGGTGAAATGGCTTAAATCCAGAAAATAATAATACAGCGAAGAAGATACTAGAAGCAAGAGACAAGGAAGATGCCATGTGCTACTGATGGTCTGTATTGAAGGATCTGAGCTGAGACGTCTGTGTAGTAGTCTAATTCTGTGGTAATGACTGTTACAATAAGGATGTACTGTGGACAGGTGACTTACTTATCCTTGCAACATAATGTAAACAAGCTCACTGAACGATGTGTTCCTTGTGGAGCACAAAATCTTAATCCCTCATGACCCTTCCTAGCCCTCCACCCAAAATAATACATAAATATGTATGTATATGCTTTATATATCAAAGCACTGCAGACAGTGCCTGTCTCATTGTAAACAGTCAGAGGAATTGCTTGAAGATGTATGTGTGTGTGTGTGTAATTCTAGGTCTAGGGAACACAAACTTCTTCTCTTCTAAGATAAGGGTCCTTTTGTACTTCTCATCCCCTGCTGGATACACTACTTCAATACAAAATGAACAAAACCCTTGCTCCAAAGCAGAGTTCCAAGAGAAATCTTCAGGTACAGGTTCTCAGCAGTTTGAATCTGCTTGACCTTAAAATGAACACTAAGAGTCAGGCTGGTTTTTCTGAAGGCTTAAATGGAATGTGGCATATGCACAGTTTTCCAAGGTCATTACCAATAGAAATTACCCTGACCCTCTGTCTCAGTTACTTGTCCTGCTGCCATGATAAAATACACTGACAAAATCAACTTAACAAAGAAGAGGTTTATTTTGGCTCATGGTTCCAGGGTTCAGCTCATCATCAAGAGAAAGTCTTGGTAGCATGAGCTTGAAGTGACTGAACACACTGTACCAGGAGTTAGGAAGCAAAGAACAATAAACGTTCATGCTAGCTATCCTTCTCCATGCTGTGCAATCCAGAAAGCAAAGGTGCCACCCTTCTTTCAGATGGGTCTTCCCACTTCAGTTAACCAAGATGATCTCCCACAGACCTGCCAGGTCTAATAATCCCTCACAGGTGTGCCTAGAGGCTTGTCTCTCAGGTGACTAGAGCTTATCCAGATGGTAATCAACATTAACCATCACACCCTCCCTTCACAGATCTTGGAGCAAAGTATGCAATTGCAATGCTGCTTGGAAGAAGAACAAATTTAGATTACATCAGACTATCTACATTTGCAAGCTCACTGTGTCTTTTGAATAGTAAGGATGGGAGGGACCGAAAGAAACAAGGATGGAAAGGAACAAGAAAAAAGGGGTCAAGAAATTAATATTTTCAGAAAATAGTTTCATTGAATAGTCAGTTTCTGATTCCACAATGGGTGGACCTTAAACAGTCAAGTGACAAACCTATGTGGATTCTTCCAGAAGTGGAAGCTGAGAAAAAGATACGGACACCAATGGTTTCCTCTGGGGTAATCTAATTCTACCTGGTAGAACTGTGGAGAAGTGAAGGGGGCTAATGCTGGTGACATTTATGAGCAAGAGGAATACTGAATACTTCATATTTGAAATACCTGGACTGAGGCCATTGCAAACCGTTCTGACCCTTGCTCCACTGAATTTCTTATCCTGTCTTCCTTCAGACTTGGTACCGCATGAGAAAATCGTTCATTTAATCTACTCTATTTACTTGCGCTGCTGTGACTGGACTGGTGATTTTTACCCTTAACAGTCACCCAATCCCTCGCGTCCAGATAACTGCTTTGTTAGTTCAGTTTAGACGTGTACAAAAGGTTACCCTTACCAAGTTCTTTTACTGGTTCAGTCCTTGCTTCTAAAGCTGTAGGCTTTCCACCAATTGTGGAGTTTAGATCCTAGGAAAGGTCTGTTTTAGTCACTTTTCCTTTCATTTTCTTTTTAAACAAACTGGATTAGTCTGGTCCAGTTCATGCCACATGCTCTTGGACTTTGTGTATGTGCTTTTATGGATAACCCTGGAGCAACACAAGCTGCATAGGCACATTCAAGGCCTATACTGGGCTCAGTAACATTGCCTAGGCCAAAGAAATTTATGTGGACATGCTCACCATGAACTGGGAGGAAAAGCAGTTCTGTCTACAAAGGGAAGAGAACGACAACATTAAAAAATAAAGACTTTAACATACAACAGAATTTCTGGAGGGCTCACTAACAGGGGCTTCTGGGTTCCACTCCCACAGTTTACAATGCTTTAGATGTAGAGTGGGGTATCACTGAATTTTCTAACAAAGTTCCTGGTGATGCTGATGCTGGGCAGGACCACACTTTGAGGATCACTGATCACAATCACAGCATCAGGATGGGTTTCTAGAGAAACTATGCTGGCTCTAAGAGAAGCAGTCAAGAGAGTGGAGAGTACAAAAGGAATGAGACCTGCAACAGCAACTCAGGTCTCACGAGCCGTCCATGAGCAAAGGGATCTTGCTTTCTCAGACCACAGAAGGCCAGGGAACTTGGCAAGTCTTCAAGTACTCATTGAGGTATAAGCAACTGACTTTTCAGAGGCGAGGAATGGAGAGACAAGGTACCAGAAGAGATTCAATGTGGCAGTGAACAAAAACAACCTGTTTGCAAAATGAATCAGATCAGATCAGCAAGATGTATCGTTTGGTTTGGGGCCCACTGTGACACAACATGAGAATTGCCCCTGAAGTATCTTTTGAGCCCCACAGTTCTACAGAATCAGGTTTTAGAACCTAAGAAACAACAACATGGAAAGCAATGGAGAGAAGACCCTGACGACTGGGCTCACCTTCGGTTGCAAATGTGCTCAAAGCAGACACTTCTCAAGTGTGCTGTCACCCTAAGATGTGACAAACTTCACCCCATCAGAGGCAGACTTGGGGGCATGGACTGGACAAGATGGACTAGAAAGAGTCTAGGCATGAAGCCACAGACCTGGCTGCCAATCTAGGTTCTGCCACATTATGTTGAGATTGTGGTCAATTATCTTAATCTTTTGAGGATCAGGTTTCTTTTCTTGTCTGAAAACTGGGAATAATATCATCACTAGGGCGTTGAAAAGATCCAAAGGTTTAATAAAAGAGAAGTGGCTTTTCAGGCTGTAATGTGCTTTCTGAGTGCTGGCTTTGTCTGAACATCAAGAGGAGGAAGCCTGGCTATCCCAGGTGCTCTGTAGAGAGAGCCAGAATATACTGGGGGATAAGTCCCAGACTGACGTTTACTGTCAGTGCAAGGACGTCTATGTTCTGGGTTTCTATGGTGAAAGTTCAGTTGAGTTCACTGGAGACTCGGTTCTAGGCATAGTATGAAAATCAGTGAGGCAAGACCTCCGCTAGTCTCATTTCAGGATTTTTATCTTCATTCCTCATTCTGTCATCCCTTCCCCAGCCCAAAAGCTTTGGTAATTGTCCTTGATATATGTGAATCTTTGCAACAGCAAGAGCAGTTGCTTGCCTGTGTGTGAGACTGTGCTGGGGATCTGACTGTTTCACTAGCACCACAGAACCACAGCTTTTCTCTACCACTTAGCACCCCTAGTGACTGCTCTACGTGAGATCCCTTTTTCATTCAATTCTTCACATAGGTCACAAGTGGTTATATGTCCAGTTAAGGACAACCAACAGGTAGCTCTTTATGTACCATTCTTCCCATCATTTCATCAAAAAAGCCATTTGTACACCAAAACCTTGTACACGGGTAGAATTTCAAGCTAAAGGATGGTGGTGGTGGTGGGGGGGTGTTTGGTCAGTTGGTTGGTTTTTGTTTGTTTGGTGGTGAATATATCTGGGCCATCTAGATCTTGTTCAGAAATCTTACCCACTACCCACATCCATGGGAAGCTTCATCCTAAACTAGAAATGGAAAAACATGGAGGTGAAAGAAAGGGGTTGGCAAAGCCCCACAGAAATGGTTTAGAGTCGGCTCCATGGTTTCATATGAGACCTATGCAGTCATTTAAGTCTATGTGCTCTCAAGAGCCCTGTGCTCAGCTTAAATCTCTGCCTCCATTGCTTTGAACTTCTTCATAACAAGCACAAGAGGCTGCATGTTTTCATCTTGCATTGGGTCCAGGTCTATGTAGGTTAGACAGCAACTTTTCACACCCTCCTTACCACTGGAAGGCAAATGCCCACCCCACCCCTCACCCCACCCCTCACCCCACCCCCCACCCCATGTTCCCAGCAGCAGGTAAAGTGATGAGGGCAGAGGGATCCCACCAAAACTATTAATAAGCATCAGACTGATCCCATCACTCCCTTTTCGCTGACCCCCTAGGTTGGAGCACAAGCTTGATGTTAGCAATCTGGGTTCAGATACTGATAACCAGGCCAGTGGTTACAAGATCTTGAATCAATTACTGCCCTGGTTTGTAAAAGTGGATGAAAGCCTCCAGGTTCTTCCACAGGACTGCTGTCAGTATTCAGCGAGAGTCTACACATAAACCCCCTCATCTCTGTACAAGCTCGAAAGGAGACGGACCCAATTCCACTCTTATTCGGAGCTCTTAGTGTGTTAGGGTGTTTCTTATTGCAGTTAGGTCTCCCTGCGTTGCCCAAGCTGCCCTCGAAATCCTGGCCTCGCAGGCTCTTCCTACCTCAGCTTGTCCTGTCTTGCATTTTCTGCTGGGATAGTAACTCTCTATCCTGATGCCATGTTACTTACATAGTCCAACACTCAGTCTCTGGGAAGCTTCCTGAGTATATATTAAAATAAGCTGAATAATGTGAGTTGTATCCTCCTTTCCTCCCTTTCAAAATCAATCTATTTTTTTCCATTCAAACTAGCAACACTTTCAATAAACCAAAATTACTCTCTCCTGCAGGGCTCTGCGGGCTTGGTGTTGAGTGAAGACTCTCAGCAGATCCTCTCTGGTCTCATAGGGTGGGCTAACACATGTATGCCCCGGTAATGTAAACCTCTCACACATGCATACCTTTCATCCCAGGTATTCAGGGGCTCCCATGTTTCTGCCAAAGTATCAGCCTACTTTGCAGTCCATGATTAAAGTAATACAAGTCCCCATCCCTACAGGAGGAGCTGTTGAAAGCTGATAACTGCTAAAGGACAGGGAGTTCCGCCTCTCCTTTGGGAACAGGGTGACTGGTAGGTTGCTCATGCTTATGTGGGCAGCACTAACTGGACTTGGGAGGATTAGTAATAACGCAGATGATCAATATAGAAGTACAAATGTATGGAACTTTCAAATAATAGAAAGTATTTTTTAAACATCACCTCCTGCCCAGACAGCTTCGTTACTTCAGCTTTTAACATCAGAAGTTGCTTCTACTCTAGGAAGAATACACAATAAGAAAGAAGGGGTATATTCTTAAAACTGTGAATCAAGGGCTGGCCAGATATCTCAAAGCATAAAGGCACCTGCTGTGAAGTCTGACAACTTGAGTTTGATCCCGGGACACATGACTGAAAGAGAAAATGGAAACCCACAAGTGTCCTATAACCTCCACAGCCATGCCTTCACATAAGCGTGTGCCCCCATACATAATAAATAAATAAAAATGGAATGAAAATGTGAACTAATCAAGGCAGATTCCCAGGCATCACCCAGTCTTTTTAGGACCTAGGTCTGAAGAATGAATGGCTCGTGAGAAAGGACAGCCTGTCAGCTGTCCATTAAGATAGCCTTGACACCCTCGTGATCTGCTGTGTGGGGATGGCTTTGCTTATTTTCGGAGTGGTGAGTTTTGCTTGGGAAAGTGTGATTGATGTGGCTGAGTCTTCCTGCAACACATCATTAGTTGATGCTGGGGAAGCTCAGATGGTGGAGGCTTGTGGTAATGAGGCGAAGGTTAGGGCTTCAGTGCCCATGTGGACCACTTAGCTTTTGTCTCGTTTGTGTATCTGGACTGCTCACAATACAAGCCACCTGTCCACAAAGTATGTGTCTCTGAGCAGAGGGAGGGGCCATGTAAAGGATTTGGTTAGATCACTACAATCCTTCAAGACTGAAAATCTGGAGCCTCTGGTGGGTAGTGAGCAAAAAAAGGGCAAATGCAGTACTCGAGACACTGGCTCTTGTGACTATGCACTGCAACTATGCCTTCCTTTCACATCCCTGGAAAACTCATCCGCCAATGAGATGGCACCAGACGGAGCAGTGTTGAGGGACCTGCACTGCAAGTGAATGGTGTTTGCGTTTCACTGTGCAGAAAGCAATCACGTGCATTCTTATTTAGTCCAAATAAAGCAGAGTGACTCTTCCCTATCATCTCAGCACTCAGCAGTCTGATGCAGGACCCTGTTTCAGATACAAACAAGCAAAATAAGTATTGAATTTGCAAATACTTGGCTAGATGTAATCAAAATATTGAGATAGGAAAAAAAACCTTTCAGTCAACAATTCCTTTTCTAAAATAAAAGCGTTTACTTCATATTCAAAATTCATCTTTCTCATACACCTCCATTTGGGGTAAAAATATTAGAATTCCAGCCAGAGCCAGGAAATGGTTCTCAGGATCCTCAGGTCCTTCCTGACTCATAGGCTTTTCTTCTTCTAGACTCAGGAAGTCAAGTGGCTTGGCTTAACTTTTCACTGGTACTTCTACCACTGTAATCACTGTAATCATTTCAGCTCACATTCCAGTGCACATCCTGGGCCACTAGGGCACAAGCCTCACTAATTTGTACCCTTCTTCAACACTAAGGATGATTTCTGAGATGAGGGTGATTTCTCAGGTCTGACTGCCAGGGCTGGAAGCCTGTGTGGCTTCTAGCCTGTGCCTTCTGTTTCTTGTGTTTTATTTTACCTTTATGTGAAGGATAAAAGTAGCAACTGAATCCTGAGATTTTTGTGGAAGTTGAAATCAGCTAATTTATAAAATGTGCCCAGAAAATTACCTGGAATATATTATTTATTTAATATGTATAAACTGCTATTCATCATCATCATCATCATCATCATCATCATTAACATCAGCATCTCTCTACTTACAGCATTGTCTTTGTCAGTGAATTCTTTAAATTTAAGTTCTATTGTAACATTTCCTAATCAAGTTACTTTGAGCAAGTCACCATCCCTCTAATTAGGTCTCTTCATAAAAAAAAAATGTATATATTCATTGTATCCTGAGAATATCATCATTCTAAAGCTTGGTTGGTATGAACTTCGATGTTTTAACAAAGTGTCCAAGGAAACACTAAGCATAGATTTAGTGTTGGAAAACCAGGTATAATTAGCATCATTAGTGCATCTAATGAATCATTAGTGGAAACGCTCACCTGTGTTGCTCACCTGTTTAGAATGGCGTGGTACCTCTTCATCAACCAAGCCATTTTCCCAGCCTCATGAAAACATAAGAAACTCTTGTAACATAATAAATTTCTTGAAATTCTCTAAACTACTGTGTTTAGAGTCCTAGCAACTTGACAAAACTATCATCTTTAATATGTTTAAAAGCATGGATCTGCTAAGCAGCAGATCAGATACAGCTGACTAAAGAATTACTGAATTGGAAAAGCAATTTGAGAAAATCACTCAGAATACACCACAATTACATAAAGAGTTAAAGGAAATTAAGAGTTAAAGAACAAAAATAATGTCTCCTATTCATGTACCAAAGATTCCATCAAATTATAAAAATCAAGAATTAAGAAAATATTCAAAGATAAAGTAATAACTTTCAAAAATTGAAGAAAAGGAGGAGGTTTGTGGCTAAAGAAGCACAGTCCCAACAAATAAAATGAATTCAAGCCTAGACCCATAAGATCAAAGAAGCATGAAAACAAAGACAATGTCTTAAAATGATAAGAAAGAAGAGAGATTATCCACAAAGGGAACATAGTGGTGTCAACTGGTGGCATCTGGTCTCATCCAGAAAAGCCTGAAGAAGGTAGACTATGGGACAATCTGGATTCAATTGAACAGCTATTTATACACGTGAGTAAATTAGGAGATTTTCAGATGAATATTTAGAAAATATAGTGGTCACAGTATTTCATGCAAGAAACAAACACCAAAGGACATATGGAAAACTAAAAAAAAAAGTTTATTGCAAGAATTTATTATTTTAAAATAGGTAATTATAATGCCTGTCATCTGGGAAGCGACTCAAAATCCAGCACAGATGGGGAAGGAACTTCAAAGACTCCTCATGGTAAAGGAACTATTGGTGGTTGATGGCTCCTGAGGGAGAGCCACCCTCCCCACCACCCTCAGGCACGTACAGCAGCTCCCGTTATACTCAAGGTTATTAACAATAACAACAAAAAGGAGGACATGAGGTTGGAAGGGAGATATACATATATATATCCCATGTGGTGGCACGTGCCTTTAGTCCCGGCACATGGGAGGCAGAGACCGGCAGATCTGTCTGAGTTCTAGGCCATTTAGGGCTAAAGGGAGGCCGTGCCTCAAAAACCAAACCAAACAAAACAAAAATACATTCCATAATTATATGAAATTTTCAGAGTAAGGAAAAAATTGCTTTAAGTAATAATATAAATAAATGTAAATGAATCTAAAATACATTAAAAATATTAAAAATAAAAATACATACCTAGATTGAAGGAGTTTAAAAATAAAAAAGTCAAAATGCCAGTTATTACAATGAAGACAAGGAAACAAAGAAAGAACTGAGGTGCTGTTCTTGTGATCCGGAGTCAAGAACTTAACAAATTTAGACTCTGTCACATCAAAACTACTTGCCAAAATCCAAAGGAATCACAAAAACCAGGTTTTTTAGGACCTGGAGTTATATAAATTATGGAATAGGTATTCCTCATTAAAGAAAAATGAAAACCACCTTAAAATTTTCACACCTTATTAAACATCTGAGCCATGTGGGAAGACCTGGAGGGAGACCATGCACAGAGGAACGGGAGTTTATCCTTTCTGTGCTTTGTAGTAAACCCACCTGGAGTATAACCTTTATAAAAATCAAAATGAAAAAAAATCACTCTCCAGTCTAGTAACAAGGGAATGAAATAAAGAAATGTCACTGAACTATTAAAACCAGAAACAGGAAAAAAATGAAAAAAAAAAGAAATCATTAAGAGTGTCACAGATCCAAATAAACCAGTAAGTATAAAAAGTTATTGATTTTGCTGATCAATTTAATAAGTTACAAAAGTAAAGAACAAATCTAAACAAAGGAAAAAAAGATAACAAATATTAAACATCTAGAAAACAGAAAATACAGAATATCAGGAAAGCTAAGGTCAAGACTCAAGAGATGGCTCAATCTGTAAAGTGCTTGCCATGCAAGTGTGAGGACCCAAGTTCAGTTCCCAGAACCCATGTAAAACAGTAGTGTAGTGGTACTTGCTTGTATTCTCAGCCCTGTGGAGCTAGTGACAGGAGGACCCTTGGGACTCACTTGGCAAGTTTCAGGACAGGGAGAAATCTTGTCTTGACAAAAAGGTAGAGAGCACCTGAGGAACTGCACCCACGCACACACACAGAGGAAACCAGAGGTCATTGATATTTGTTTTAAATAAATCTCTAACATTAAAAATAAAGAACTGGATAATTTTCATAAACAAGGCCCTTGTGCTCTGGATGCCCAAATATTAAGAAGTTTGTTAGGCCTGGGGATGCATTCTCTATAAAGGTGCAGTTTCAAGCATCCTTCAGATTAACCAATCATAAAGTCATCTGCACACTTACTGAGACACAAGTCTGTACACTGGTCAAGAACTGTGAGGTCTGGGTTACCTCTTAGCTTTCTGAAAGCCTCCGAGTAGAGGCACCTCTCTCTGAGCATGTACTGTAAGACTGTGGAAGTGCTGTTCATAGCCCAGTGCCTTCATTGCCAACTCCATGTGCCCAAAATAGAGGTTTGGCATTCACACAATTTATTCTTGTTAGACAGAGGCAGCTTTGGATCGAAGAGATGGCTCAGTGGGTAAAGTCATTGCCTTGTAAGCATGATGACATGAGTTCAAATCCCCAGAATCCAGGTAAAAAGCCAGTCATGGAGGCACACACCTGTAACCCTAGGACAAGGTGGGTGTAGGAACAGGTAAGTATAGTTCTTAAAGCTCACTGGTCAGCTGAGCCAAATTGATAAGCTTCAGGCTCAGGGAGAGCCCTTGTCTGAAAAACGAAGGTGAAGAGGATCAAAATATGCCCACCTCAAACTCAAGTCTTCATGTATACATGCACACACCCACATCACAAAACACCCACCGACCACCAAACACATTTGCGAATTAATCAAGAAGAAAGAACAAACTTCTTAGACTGGCCAACTTATCTTGCTTGCTTTTATTCTTCTTTATTTCATTTTCTCTTTAATCCCTTGTCTTTAAATAGATGGATGTTTAGATTTAATACATTTTTTAAGTTACAGGATATAGTTTGTCTCTAATTGGCTTCAGAAATGATCATAGCTGTGCCATTGAACTGGTTGATATCTAATGAACTCCTGAAGGTCCCTGCATGTTCCTCCCTGAATCCCACAATAAGCCTGCTCCTTAGAAAAAGAAAAACCATTTTTTCTGCTTAATCCTTCCAGTCAAAGGAGAAAAGACAGCCCAAGTAGACCATGAGCTAGTAGATTTTATACACACACACACACACACACACACACACACACACGTATAATAGTGTGTCATATATATGAGACATTTTAAAAAGAATTTTACAAAATACAAACCAAAGCAATCTTGTTTATCACAAGGAAAAAAAAAAAGAAAGAGAAGAAAAACATGAAAGAATGATGTGAGAAGGAAAAATGATCACTTTGTTTCAACCCCGAATGCCCACTGGAACTGGGAAGACGTCTTTTATTACACAGATAATTCAAAGCAAGAAATCTCCTGTCAGGATGGAGTCAGCCTCTAAGCTGAGCAGGGCAACAGGTCTGACTCACCTTGGTCGTTGTGCTGCTCCACAGGTGAATGGGGCCTGAAATAAAGGTATAAATTATCAGACCTATGCTGGGACAGAGCCTCAGAGCCCCTCCATTAACCTTGCACCCTCCTCCAGGCAATCACTGTGTGGAGAAAAGGTCCCCGTGTGGCCTGGCACAAGGGAGTGCCAAGGTTTCACTGACTTTTGAATTAAGGAAGAAAAAAAAATTCTAACTGTGTCACATAAAAACTCGGCAATTTAGGGTTTGCTTGTTTCCTATGGAAGGTGTATGATTTTTTTTTTTTTTAGCCTTCCTCTGTTTTTCGCTTAAAAAAAATAATTGTTAAGTTTTTCAACATTGTGGCCTTAGGAGGTAATTTGCTAAATAGGACAAAATTAGCTGATTTTTGGACCATTTAAAAGAACATTTCTTTTGAAAGCATATAAAATGTATTAAAGCAATCTCCCAAGTCTTTACCCCTGCTTGAGATTTTAATTTACTCTGAGCTAATAAATTATCCCCCTTCTCAGAAGCTATTGAAAAATTTCAGTTAAATCCTTTTTAAATTTTAATGTGTTCAATTGAATCCCGAGCAATTTAGACATACACACTCACAGCTTGGGGTGGTCAGCTCAGCAAGGCAAGGCTGAAAAGGGGTCAGATTAGCGTGGACTCCTCTGCCCCCTGGGCTGACCAAGGTGGTATTAACGAATGCGATTTCCCCTACACATACAGGTCTGATTGTTGGATAATTACTTCTCCCCAACAGCTTTTAACGAATGCTCCTATTTGAAGGCCAAGAGCATTTTCTCTACCTCGGCAGAGACGGTGAAGGGGGCGGAGCTGGCTGGAGGTGGAGGTGAGGAGGAGGCGGGTGGAGTCAGCACACAGCAGGTGGCTCCCATCAGAGGCTGGACAGCAGTGAAGGAGCCTGGGTCACTTTGATTCTGGAGTTCGCAGAGGCCGTGTCTCACTTCATCTCTGCACTACCTCAGAAGGTTTCTCAGAAATATTTTCTCAGGCTATCAATTATTATATTTGAACATTGCGTCCTGGCTCCAGGGAGCCCTTAACGGTAGCAAAAATCAATCTAGTATTACAACTTTTACCTTGGCGGAGCCCCAGCTCTTTATGTGCTGGTTGCTGCCATATCTCTGTCAATGGGACAGACACAATCCTGAATGTAACATGACCTTGGTAATGACAAAAATTATTTAAAGTTTGTGTAGGCAAGTGTGTGTAGGATTATCTTCCAGGAAGCTGGGGGTGTCACCATCACCCAAGTGGTCTCTCTTGTCAGCAGTAGTCACAGCAACAGTGGTCAAGGACACTGCTCTGTCCCCTTCCCTCCCCTTCCCATGCTGGGTGTTACACTGGGACAGCAGCCCTTGGATCTAATTTGATTTGATCCGGTAGGAGAGCCTACTGCAATTTTTTATAAATCGCAAATTGGGCATTATTAGTGACTTTTTCTGTTGCTGTGGTAAAACACCATGACCAAAAGGATTTATGGAAAAGGAAGCTTATTTTGGCTTACTGTTCCAGAGGGATAAGAGCCCATTGCGGCTAGGAGGCATGGCAGCATGCAGCAGGTGTGGTAGCAGGAGCAGGAAGCTGGGATCTCACATCTTCAACCACAAACAGGAAGCAGAGAGAACAAATTGGAACCAGGGCAAGGCTCCAGACCCTCAAAACCCATTCCCAGTGGCATACTTCCCTTAGTAAGGCTACACCCCTGAAGATTCCACGACCTCCCCAAACAGCACCATCAACTGGGAAGAAAGTGTTCAAATACTTGAGTCTAAGGGGGGTATTTCTTATTTGAACCTCCACAGGCAAAAGTGCAGCATGTCTGGGACTCACGATGCTTTACAGGCGGCCTTCTTCATCTGCACAGTGAGGAAAAGGCGCTGGACCCAAGGAGAATCTCCATGTACCTGGACACGATTTGGAAGTGTTCCACAAAGGCTGCAGGCTAACGGCTTGGTCTCCAGCCAGTGGCTCTATGAGAAGCTGGTGGAGCCTTTAGGAAGTGGGACTTAAAGGAAGGAAGGTAGGTCACTGGGACATGTATTGAAGGTGGTCCTGGACCCCTAGCTTCTTGTGTCTCTTTTTGCTTCCTGGTTCCCATAAGGTAAGCAGCTTTGCTACATATACTCCCTGCCATGCTATTTTGCTCTGCCACAGGCCCAAAAGCAATACAGCCAAACAACCATAAACTGAAACATCTAAAACCACGAGTCAAAATAAATAGATTTTAACACTTTTTAAATTTATGTTTTATGTGTATTAATGTTTTGTCTGCATATAACTGCACCATGTGTTTGCAGTGCCTGAGGAGGCCAGCAGAGGGTGTTAGATACCTCAGAAATGGAGTTACAGATAGTTTTTAGTCACCATGTAGGTGTTGAGTCCTCTGGAAGGGCGGCCAGTGCTCTAAACTACTCAGCTATCTCTCCAGCCCAAAATAAACATTTTGACTCTGGTGTCTCTGGTATTTTGGCATAGCAAACACTTGTGGGTCAAAAACAGGGAGACATGATTCACAATGAGATGCTGCTTAGGAAAGTTCATGGCCTCTCAAATGAGGATGAGTTCAGGTAGCTCTGCTCAGTTACTGTTGAGTTGGCGTCGGTGGAAAAACTATCAACTCGTTCTAGCCTTTGGGACAACCATAAAGAAATAAGAATAAAATGCATAGCCACAGTTTGAAAAGACTTTTGAGTTCAGGCCTCTTTCGGATGCTGTGACTATCTCAGTGGTGTGAGGCGCAGCTGAGCGACATGTCAGGCTGAGCTCTCAGGTTCTTTGTTCTGTACTTCAGCCAGTGCCAGATGTGGGCTCTCAGTTGCTGATCTCCCAGCTTCCAGAGGTTCCCTCAGAAGGGTCCTCAGAGCATTAGCAGAGGCAGATATGATCCTCTTCCCGTCTTTGAGGGCACCTCTGCACAGTGTTTTGGTAGCTGTAGCTGTCATGAGTGTCATGAGTGTCAAAGTGGAACTGACATCAAGTGAAACATGTTCAGAGCTTACTGTGAAAAAGAAGCACAATTAAGAACTGGTGATTCTTCCATCTAGCCAGCCATCCTTCATTCAGCCATCTTGATTCTCAGTTATAATCTAGTGATAATGCCAGATTGAGAAAAAAAGAAAAAACAAAAACAGAATAGATTTGCATATATAACTGCTAGTATTCTACTCATTTTGGAGAAACAAGGTGATTTTTCTTTCCTTCTACCTTTTTAAATTTTTATTGCTCTGTAATAGTTTCCAACTCACAAAGTGTAAATACCCAAAGTGTGTCCTTCACCTAGTTTCCCAAAAGGCCATGCCTGGCAACCAAATTAGAAGATGAAAATGAGGAGATCAGCAGTACCTCCTCTGTGCTTTCATTTTCTACAGGACAGATGTACTTGAAGACACAGCCAGGACACAGCACTGTTCCTTTGATACGTGCCTGTAGTGGATCACTTGGGAGGCTGAGGAACAAGGATCATAAATTCACGGCCAGCCTGGGCTACATAGCGAAGATGCATCTCACACACACACACACACACACACACACACACACACACTTGCACACATTCATACACACACACAGATACACTCACACATATTCATGAACACATGCAATCATGCACACACACTTGCACACATACACTCACACACATACACTTGTACACACACTGTTCACTACCACCATCCCATTTCCTGATTATCCCTAAATTCCACCATCTGCTTTTGAAGTCTGTGGCCTTGTGAGCACAGGAACATTGTCTGGTAGAATCATTCCTGTGTGATATTTTGGTCTGTCTCTTTCCCTCAGCTCTGTCCTGGACGTTAATATACACGGTTGTCTATCATCAACAGAGCACTCTTTTTTGCTGCTAAGTAGTAGTCCGTTATTTGGAATACTGTTTGCTTAAAGTTGTACTTCTGGGGTATATTTGGGTAGTTTGGGGTTTAAGGATATTGTATATAAAATGCTTTGTCTAAATACCTTTACTTTCCTGTAAGCAGTGCTGAGCACCTTCACCAGCATGTGATATGGTAACCATTTTTACTTTAGCTGTTCTGGGTGTGTCTGGAGATTGCTGTCATCTTGGCTCAGGATTCTGTAAGGGGTGTAATGAGATCCATGTAGGCTTGCTTTACATTTCCCTAAAGGTCCATTTTACTGACCATGTTTTCACATGCTCCTTGATCATTTTTCTCTCCTCTTTAGTCAAATGACTCTTAATACTTTATCCCATTTTCTAATCGGTTAGGTCTTTTTAGAATATTGGATTTTAACAGCATAACACTGTGACTAAGAGGGCTTTATTCCAGGAATGCAGATCTCATTTAATACTCCCAAATCAATTTATGTAATCTTCATTATTAACAGGCTAATGAAAAGTCCTATGATCATATCAATTGCTGCAGAAAAAGGCATTTGGCAAATCCAGGACCATGTATGACAGCAGCTCTCATAAAACAGGAACAGAGGACTTCTTATCTTAAAAGTTATACAACACATCCAGAGTTAACAAAATACTTATTAATGAAGGGCCGGATCTCTTCTCTAATGTTGGAAAGGATGAAAAGATGCCTGGTGTCACGGCTGCTCTTGAATATGGAACAAGAGGCAGTAAAGAAGAAAGAAGTTTATACATCTGAAAGGAAGGAAAATGCTTCTGCTTGCAGATGGCATGGTAATCAATGCAGAACAGCTCACGGAAGAACACTTCTAGAGGGTTCTCAGCACTTCTCAAGTGAGTTCAGTGGGCTCAGAGGGGGTTTGTTTCTACTGTGACTTGTACTGATCTTTTAAAGAACAAACTTTGCTTTTTCATTTTTCAGATTTTCCTGTTTCTACTTTTAGTCAGTGCATTTCTCCATCTCTTTATCATGTTCATTTTGATTGTTTGGGGTTTGTGCTGTTCCTTTTTAAAATACATTACCAAGGTGAGCAGGCGAGGTTCATCTATGAACACAAGATTTCCTTTCATATGATTTAATCAGTTTCCCCTACCAATCTCCCTCTCTCCACTAGTTTAGTCATATGTCACAAGTTTAATTTATTGCATTTTATTTTGTTTATTTTTATTTTATTCACATGGATTAGTTTTCTTTATACAGAGACTTTCTCTCCGATCCATGGGTTATCTAAAGTGCATTCTAGTCTCCAGATATTTGGAGAGTTTTCTGTTCTTGATAGCTAGTTTGATTCTGGAGTGGAACCAGATTCCTTATGCTTTCAATTCTCTTACCATTTTGAGATTTGTTTCGTGGTCCAGTGGTCACAAGCACTTGAAAAACATAAATTCTGTTGTCTTTTTAGAGGGCTTATTGTGTGCAATCTCCCAATTTCCACTCAATTTAAACATTCCATCCTAGAGAGAGGCCCCTTAAGACTCAGAAACTAAAGAAAACTTGCAAGACTCCAGAAGTACACAATTCACAAGTCTCAGGATGATCCTGAAATACAATATACTACAATAAAATACAATAGAGCATGCAAAAGGTCCTTCCACACAGGGACTACAGGGATGACTCGGGAGTTCAGAGCACTGACTGTTCTTGCAGAGGATCCAGGTTTGATTCCCAGCACCCTCATGGAAGCCAACAACCATGTGTAACTCCAATTCCAGGGGATCTGATGCGCTCTTCTGTACTCTAAGGACCCTGAACAACATGAGTGCACTTGTATTCATGCAGGAATAACACACCACGCACACACAAACACACACACACACACACACACACACACACGTAAAATAAATTAAAGGTCCTTGCCCAAAGCTATATAAACAGTATGAACTACTAAGGAAAGGAGCCTGACCCCGGGCCTTTCGATGAAGCAGCTGTCAATGAGTCATTTCTGCTCCTGTAAGTAACCCCTGACCCATACAACCCCAATGAACCTCATTGGTTTGGTCAGTTGCATTTTGGTGAAATGGTTCCTTTATTCTAATATTAGTGCCCCATCTGGAGTCAGGGGATGTTTATTTCCAGCATCGTCCCCTGGCTCCTACTGGCTCACGGTGTTATTCAGTTCTTTGGCATCTTTAGGTTTTCTCCTTACTTCCGTCTGTTTGTCCAGAGCAGTCGTGAGAGCTCCTGCTATAATGATACCTGTGTGGGTCCATCAGTTTTTGCCCCATCGTTTTGCCTCTCTGTTTTCTGGTATATGCACATTTAATGCTGCTTTGTCTTTTTTGGCGAATTGACAATCATTTTACTCATTACACAATGTCCTTCTCTCACCTTGATAAATTCTCTTGCTTTGAAGTGTCCTGATCAGATTATTACATCTAACTCTACTTTCTACTAATTAAAGTTTGTATATCTCCCATCCTTCTAATTTACACTCTATGTACCATTATAGTTTATGTAATTCCTATAAAATTTTTCAAATGACATATTGTTAAGTTGTAATTTTCCATAATATGTCAACCTTTGCTTTCTAAATTTCTCACTTAATTTTAATATAAGATCACTTAAATTTAATATAGGTATTGATTCAGTGAAGCTTTCATTTGCATATGACATTATACTCTCTGTTGGTTCCTCACGTTTTCTTTTAATGTTTGTTTTCTTTGCCTTCCAGTAGTTACCAGCACATTTTTTTGAAATTCAATTTTGATTTCAATTCAAAATATCAAACTTTGAGAGACACACCTTTGTATAACGGTTACTGTCTGCTTCAGTTATTATTGCCATTACAGTTACAAAGTTTTAAATACCACATTTATAATTTAGCACAATACTGCACATTGCTGCTTCTTTCTAACTACCTGAATAATAAAAAGATTAATTATTAGAGTCCAAATTTGTAGAGCTTTTTATAGCTGTACATAGCCCTGAGTTTCTGGATCCCCCACTCCCTCCCACACACAACCACCATCATTTCCTCTCTGTCCATCAACTTAAATAAACTCTATTTGTCTATCTTCAAGGTAGATGCATTCTTTCTCCTATCTTCTTTATCTGATGCTGATACCATCCATTGAGTGAGGGCTTTCTGTTTGTTCCTTTATTCTGTGTGAGGTTTGTTTGTCTTCTTTACTTATTTTGTTTTGCTTCTTTAGTTGGTTGTTTGTTCTTGTGACTGTGGGGCTGGTGTCCAGAGCCATGTGCTCATTTGGAAACTACTAGGTCATAGAGTGCTTTCTCCACCTCACTGAGAATTTTTTAATTGGTTTTTACATTTTCTAGTTCTAAAAACCATGTGTTTTGCTCTCCTTCGTGTCTCGCTTCTTCTATATGAATACTTTCTTCCCTTTATTTCAATCATGTTTGCAGCAGTCCCTGACAGAATCATTTTTATATGACTGTTTTCAAACTTTGCGTTGTATTTCTAGCATATGTCCTGAGTTTTTGTCTCATTCAATTTTTAATTTTTCTAATGTGTAATCTTCAATTAAAACTTTGAATATTATACTAACAAGAGTCTTGCCCTTACTTAAAATTTGTGTTTCTGCAGGCTTCCCCTGACACTGCTCTGAGGCACCAAAGAAAGCATCACTAATCAGTGTCAAGTTCATATGAGTCAAGCTTCATCTCTGGCCTCCTTTAACTGCCAGAGGGATCACTTCACTGCTGAGATATCTACACTAAACCTCCTTGACACCGACCTGCTAAGGACAGAAGGTGCCTGTTCAGGACACCCCACGGGGCCAATGACCCACTAGGACTGGGGAGTAACCTTGCTGGGTGGGTGAGAGCTTCCATGCTCTACTGGCCAGCTCCGAATGCCACCAGAGATGGATGGAAGTGCTTCCTCAACAATAGATTGGGAATATTAGAGGTCAAGGTTCCCCAAGTATGCTCTGTCAATAACACCTACAGCAGAAGGACAGGGGATTCATTATCACTAGTACTATCTTATTTTATCTGACGCCACTAGAAACTGCCTGGGATCTAGGGCACCTTGGCAGAGCTTGTAAGGTGACAATCATTGCCAACAGGAGAGGTAAGGCCACAGCTTCCCTGAGTGTGCGCCTAAGATACAACATTTATTATCCAAATGCTTTTGTGTAGTCAGCTAGGCCTCCCCTTTGCTGGTTCTTTGACTTTTCCTGGGACTTTGGGGGCAGTTTTCCAGGTTACTGAACTCTCTGATAGCATTTAACAAACAGGAAGCCCAAAGAAAACATAGGATTCTCTCTAGTATGTCATTTCTTGATTCCCTGGGCCTAAATGAGTGATCTCTCTTCTCTCAGCCTTGCTGAGTTCTTGTGTTGTTTGTCTGGTTATTTTTAATATAATTCCCATTATTTTAAATTGCTCTTGGTGTGACGCATAGGGAGAAGTATATCTAGTCTATATTCCTAGAAATAAGTTTTCCCTCTATTTTGGGTTTTTTTGGGGGGGCGGGGTTTAACATATGGTTTTATAGTTTCATATAGCTCAATCTGTCTTCAATATTACTATGCAGCCAAGGATGATGCTGAACTCTTGACTCTTCTGCCTCCACCTCCCAAGTGCTGGGATTACAGGTGTGTAATTCCACCTCCATCTTCCCCTATCTTCTTAAGACATTATTTCATTTTAAAAAATAATGGCTTTCCCTGACAGTTCCACATTATATATATATTAATGAACAAATGAGTTATATTTTCAGGTACTGAAGTATACCACATGAACAGCATTTATGATCATTAAAATTTGAAAGCAAATATAAACAACAAATAGTTCTAATGATAACTGCCTCATTTTAATATTTATGTGGAAGTCACTGAATCCTAAATATTGAGTTATGCTGCTAACCTTGTCTATCTTGGCTCTTAATAAATGTAAAATCTGACAAATATTACTATGTTTGCTCTTTATTTGGTTTTGAACTTATGAATAGAAAATGTATTTCCTCATTAAAATTTGAAATACGTCTACTTTGTGAATAAAATTTCTACAGCATTTATTTACCTTTCTCTCCAGCTACCATAATGTTCTGCTGGGTTGCGTCTGTCTTCACTGCTTTTGTAAATGCAGATAAATATGAATTTATTCACATCAAGGGTAAAGATGATGAAATGATGGAACTCATTTATGAAATCCTTTAAAAATTTTTAAAAATTAAAAAAATGATTCACATGCCTCACAGCTGGTGAAATGAGTTCTCATCTACTCATGGTCACCCTTTTAATTGCACAGAAAAGAAAGGAAAAGAGAAGAAGCCAAAAGAAAAAACCAGGGGAAAGTCACGTTAATGCTGAGACCTGGATTCTCATGTCTAGGGAAAGGAAAAGAAGAAGAACGCAGAGACAGGGAAGGGATTCAGAGAGTCATGAAGATCAGCATAGTGCACTAGGCTATGTGACCTAGATTCTCATGTAGACCTGGGTTCCCATATAGACCTGGGTTCCCATATAGACCTAGGTTCCCATATAGACCTGAGTTCCCATATAGACCTGGGCTCCCATATAGACCTGAGTTCCCATATAGATCTGGGTTCCCATATAGACCTGGGTTCCCATATAGACCTGGGCTCCCATATAGACCTGGGTTCCCATATAGACCTAGGTTCCCATATAGACCTGAGTTCCCATATAGACCTGGGCTCCCATATAGACCTGAGTTCCCATATAGATCTGGGTTCCCATATAGACCTGGGCTCCCAAATAGACCTGGGTTCCCATATAGACCTGGGCTCCCATATAGACCTGGGTTCCCATATAGACCTGGGCTCCATATAGACCTGGGTTCCCATATAGAACTGGGCTCTCACTGTTGAGACCTGGGCTCTCACGTAAACCTAGGATCTTACATAGACCTGGGTTCTCATGTAGACCTGGGCTCTCACATAGAACTAGAAGCTCATAAAGATAAAGGATCTCACGAAGACCTATAATCTCATGTGGACCTAGGCTTTCATGTTGACAGTGAAACCTATGATCTCATGTGGTAAGAATCATTCAAATCTAGACTGCCAAATGATGGTTTTTTCCCTGCTAATAACTACGTGTGAAGCTCAGAGCAAGGTCTAACTCAACACAGACAATTTTGTGTGGTTGCTTGACACCAGGCCCCTGGTATTGCCACCAGGACACATTAGAATGTGGAAGGCACTAGAAGGGACACCTCCCTCCATGGGACTTGTGGAAACTCAACATATTTGAGAGATTCTAGGAGAAAGTACACACAGATGTACACACACACACACTCATTATTGCCATATCTATTCAAATATAGTTATCCTAATGAACAAATTCGGGTCTAACATTTCAAACTTCCCTGAAAATGTAGTTTGGAGCAGGGCAATAGTAATTTCTGAGAATTTTCATTCACAATAGAACTGTAATCACTTACTAGAAGCTGTTGCATGTGAGATGTTGATCTGGATTCTGAGTTGAGACCAGGAAGGAGTGTTCTATTCTTTCAGATTCCCTATATGGAAAGCCTTGCCCTCGAGGTCCTGGTGTTGGGAGGTGGGGCCTTTCAGAGGTGACCAGGTCACTGAGTTGAGTCCCTAAGACTGGGAATGATGCCTTAATAGAAGCCCGGAGAGCTGTGCTGTCCGTTTTACTCTGAGGACACAAGGGCCAAGGTTATCTATGAATTCTTCCTAGACATCAGATCAGCTAGCACCTTGACTTTGGACTTTCCAATCTCCAGAACAGTAAGAAATAGAATACTGCTGCTTACATGTGATCCAGTTTACGACATTTTTGTTCAAGCAGCCAGAATGCCTGAGACAGACTGCCATGGTAAAAGCAGACAGGACAGTCGATGCTGCAGCATGTCAGCACAGGTCTGAGGGCCAGGAGAGGAGGCGGAGTGGTATAATGGTTAGTCAGGCTGTTGAGTCAAACTCTGTGGGTTCTCGGGTCTGGACCCACCGTTAGCAGCAAGAGCAATGACGAGCCAGCCTGCCCTCAGAGGGTTGCCATTGTCTCCCTGCTTCCTCCAAAGCCTCTGAGAACTGAGTGACTTCAGTTCATCAAGCACTGATGAAGAGCACAGGCCATGCAAGCCTGCTTGCAAATTTCTCTAATCACCTTAAGCGCTTCTGGACAATTCTCACCATGTCTTTCAATTAAAGGAAATAATATTGGGATTACGGTGAGAATTTTTCTGAGACGAGGGTGAGATACCAGTGACCATGACTCTGTCCTTCAGCACAGGTGTTTCTGTCCCTGCAGCCATCTCAGTTCCACAGCCATCTTGTAAAGTACCAAACTGTGTTGACTGAGAGGGCCAGACAACCTAGTGCAAGGCCAGTAGGTGACTCATGGCTAGAAGTCTGTGGAGGATCTGCCCAGAGAGCAGTAAGGTGTGCCTTGCTGGGTACGCCTTGCTGCAGCTCGGGTTCCAGCTCCAGTTACTTCACATTCCCTAGGCAGCCTGGCCTTGTGTCACATGTGAGGCTGAGCTCCAGAGGCCCTCATTTCCGCAGGTCTTAGTCTTCCCCTTATTTCCTTAGCATTGAACAAGCAAGCCTCACATCATAAATGAGAGCAGAGTTGGCTGAATGGATCACAGTGCTCACAGGACAAGGTGGAGTTCGGTTCACAGTTGTGTTCTTAACTTTACATGCACTCCACAGGCCATCCAGACCCTGCCAGACTTTTCCATACATGTGTTCAGGAGGAACATCACCAGAAAGGACAAACTCCAGTCTACCACTCACCAAGTGGTGTCTGGCAATGTCAGTGTGACAGACAGCCCCTCGGCTTAGGGTCAAAACACCTCTATTCGTCCTCTCAATAGATGGGTTGAGTAGTTGATATACAGAAATCCCAGTGCTAACCCTCTAGAAAGACAAAATCATGTCAGCAAAGAAGGAGCAAAAAGAAGAGGGAAGCAATGGGAAAAGAAAGCTCAGTGGAAAGGAGGCGAGGACATAGGAAGGGTAGGAAGGAGGGCAAGCCAGGGAGCAGGCATCTTCACTCTAGGCTGGGCTCCAATTACTGTGTTTTATTTCGTTTGCTAAATACGTTATCTCCCTTAACCTCTGTACCAAACAAGTACCTGAAAAGTGTTCTAATCCTATATGTGAGACAAGGGGATGAGAGAAGCTCAGAAGGCAACTGTGCTCACCTGTGAACCACCAACAACACTAGGTTAAATTTAAAGATGAGAAGAAAAGGCAATTGTTGAATCTGCAAATGAACGCACAGATGCGTTTCCAACTACAGGAAGCTGCAATGGGGACAAAAAGAACCCTCTCTGGGTCCAAAGACCCAAGATTCTAGTCTCTTCTCCAGTGGCCAAGCTGATGGATGCTGGGCAGATCAAAGCCTGGCCCTGGGACTCCATTACTTGCCCTCCAAATAAATGAGCTGAACTGGGGGCCACCTGCAGGCCTTTCCTTCAGTGTGTAAAAACATTGAATCTGAAGGTCTGTAGTGGGACTTGGCAATACACAGTCCCCTCACCACTGTCACCACCTGTGATCTCACCCTGCCCCTTCCAACTTTCATTATCTCCCCAAAGGCATGTGAGTTTGCAACCTCCATGCAGGCCGAATCCTGCCAGAGCCCACAGGTTAGCAGAATGCTTCAAGTGACAGGCTGTCTCCAGTATCTGTATCAAGATTCTGTTCACAGCTTCCATATCTTGAAATATGCACTTGATTCCGAGTGGAGCACCTGAAGTAACTCAACACTGTGCACTTGCCTCCCTGTGCAGTCCACTGATTACCAAGCTCTTTTCCAAAAGCATGCATAGCAGACCAGCTCCCCTAGCAAACTTCCAAGAAACTGGGACATATAAGGCTAGGCGTTTCAGAAAAGGCAGTCACTGAACTTCAAGTAAGAAACCTGGCTTAGAGCTCAGCCTGGGCTGCAGGCCCAGCATTCTGTGGCTCTTGAGGGTGGTGATAACGGGTGATAAGAATGCTGTACTTGGTCAGAGGAATTGAGTCTGTGGCATTTGAAGGTGAACACAGTTTTCCACCAGGTTTCTGTGGAATCTTCCTAGAAAGGGGCATCACAGCAGACAAAAACTAGTGATGCCTCGGAACATCCCGCTCACCCCACCTCCCTCCCACCTCGGTCCTCTTCTGCTTGGAGAAATAAAATAAACCTGGGAGAGAAAGTGGTATGCCAGAGTGCTTGTGGACTACCTCTGAAGGGACGGGCCAGGCACCCAGTCCCAGGTCACACCCTCACCCTAGGCCACCCCAAACTGCATTCCATCTCCTGCAATGACTCCCCTATAGAGGTGGAGAGAGGGCACTGCAGGAACCAGGTGTCTGGAACCCATCCCCACACCTGAGAAGTCCAGGGTAGGTGGAACTTCATTTTTGTTCTTTGACTAGTCCAGAACAGAGATCTGCCCCGAGACCCCAAAACTTTAAAGTGCTGGAGGCTCTGTCTTAAATCCAAGACAGGAATGACGGGAAGAAGAAGCAACAGCAGAGCTCCATGGTGATTGGACATCCACGGGCAGAAAGGGAGAGATGGGCTACCTGCAGGACAGGGAAGGTGCTGTCACCCTGCCCATCAACCTAAGAAGCTAAGTGCTTAAGAAAAGAAGAGAATGCCAGCTGTACGATGGGCTGCTTCCCTCCGAGTGCATGGGAGTGAAGCTCTGCCTTCTACCCCAGCACTGAAGGGAAGCACAGGGAGTGAAAAGCAAAGCAAACAAAAGATGGAGTGCTGGGCTTTTCGATCTAGGAGGCGGTGGTGGGGAGAGAGCTGATGGGCAGTGAGGTATGTGGTCTATGTGGCAAAGGTGAACTGTGCCAAGCATCTGACAAGGGCTTTGGGCTCTCTGCAACCTCTTGTCTATTATGCCCTGTCCCCTGCCCCAAGTCTCTGTCAGACTGCTCTCTCCCAACTGAAAGTTTCTGTAGTTTCCTTAAAAATAAGTCACATAGTGCCCTGATTTCAGAGAACAAATCACTTTATAAATAAAAAACCAATAACAACTTAGTAAATACCCAAGACTAGGTTTGAGCTGCAGTTAAAAGATGAGGAATCTGTAATGAAATCTGTAAAAAGGAACCGTCAGCACACTTACGGCCCCAGTTCTGTGGCCATGGAAGCAAGCAAGAAGCCTAGACTATCTATGTGTGAAACGCCTGTATTCTTGGCCACCAAACAATTAATTAGCCAAACTCCTTCATTTTCTTCCATGCATTTGATATCTTGAAAATAAAGCACAAACTAGACTTGCTGTTGGAGTGATGTTGAGAGTTGAGGCAGAGAGAGTAATTGAGCCAACTGTTCAAGACCAGTCTAGAAAACACAAGACAGACCCCAACTATAATGGAAAAAAAAGTGCATAAAGAAAACCATAGGAAAATTGTATTCTGTAGGTTAATTTTTTTTTCCTCATTTACTATGTTATAGAACATAAGCAAAGTCAAAGTGAGAAGTAGAAGTTCTGGAAGTGTTAGTTACATTTATCTTTCTGAAAAATAGAATTCTGAGGTGGAAACTCAAAATTGTTCTTTCTCAACAAGATATGCACTAAATTCCTACATGGAATATTCAGCTCAGATTTAAAAGATGAATCTTGATGTCCTTGTTGCCAGGCAGAGTAACGGTAGAATGTATATCACTCTCTGACACGCTTTACAACAGTCACAGGAGTCGGTGGCAGAAAGAAAAATCTGCTTGACATTCCCAAATATATACCGATGATCAAAAACACAATACAGGGGCCAGTAAGATGACTCAGAAAGGAAAGGTGTTTGCAGTCAAGTCTAAGGACCTGAGTTCAATCCCCAGGGCCCACATGGATGAAGGAGAGAACCAAATCTTTCAAGTTGTCCTTAACACATGGATACATGCAGTGGAGTATACACTCCACCCCCACTAAATACATACATACATACATAAAGTAGATAGATAAATAAATAAATAAATTTAACAAAAATCAAAGAGGGAAAATACTCATTAGAAATCACTAGTATGAGATATTTGACTCAACCACCTTCCTACCTTTTGCCTTTAAAGTTAATCCATGGTTGTGAAACAAACACCTTGTTGGTATCCAAAAGAAGACATTCCAGATGTTACTATAACCCAAAAGTGTGGGAATTTATTAGTTACAAGAATATCATCCTTAACTGCATTTTTGGCTTTCACCATCACAATATCAATGTCAAATGTTTGAGAAACTCAAATTCATCCTATGCTTTTAAATTTCCGGTCCAAGAGAGAAAATTACTTAGGAACTTAGAGTCAATTAAATAAAAGGAAAATAAAAGTTGGATGATTTCATAACACTGTTCATCAAACTAAGTTTTTAAATAGAGCGCATTATTTATGCAATTGGAAATGCACAGTGCCTTGATTCCTCTGCTCTGCAGGGCTGTCAAGCTGTAGGCCACTGTACCCTAGAAATGCACAGCAAGGTCCAGAAGCTTCTACCAGGGCCCAAGTCCATCTGGTCAGGGTTTGTTCCGTTTTTGACCAAAAAAGAGCTCTCCTGCTACACAGAGGGTGATCTTGGGGAAAGATGGGCCTTTCTTTTCCTAGGAAGTGTTGTCATTGTTGCCCCCTACAATCTTGCCTCCTGGCAAGGCTGAAGGAATAGCGACCCCTGGGTGATGGAGGCTGGAACAGAAGAAGCAGTGGCCCGTGGCTGCACCAATCACAGTACACCTGCTAATGAGGCCAACATGTCTGGACGCAGCAGCCCAATTTACATGTATCACAAGACGGAGGCATTAACAGTGAGTGTGGCAGAGGGACAGATGTGCCCCAGCAGGACTGCTACCTCAGACACCCGCTGAGCTACCAACACCAGGGAGACTGCCAGCCCAAGGGATATCCCAGTGCCTCTGCCAGACCCAGGAAAGAATAGAAACAGATGTCGTTCCTCAGGGCCCTGGGGTCCTGGCTAATGGATGGAGGACAAATTAGCTAGTGCCCCTGAAGCGCTAACTTGCTAGTCCCCAGAGAATGTCTGCTGTCTTCCAGGTATGACACCCCTCATCTTTTACTCTCAACCCACTCATGTTCCTGAGAGGTGGAAAGGTTTTACCAGACTCCACTTCACAGATCCATGTGAGCTGCTTCCTGGTGTCACCGAGTTCTCCCTCCAAATCACTGAAAAGAAGAAGAGAAGCCCAAATAAACACTGTTTGGAATGGGCATGACACTCCCTGTTAGATGGGAATCACCACAGACTCACATCACTGCAGGTACATTTTCATTACAAGAATTTTACATGTATTTTGCATGCAGCCTCATGATTTATGATAGAACAGGACACCTTTCCTAGAAAGAACCCAGGGTAAACTGTCAGGCTTCCTGAGGACTACATCTCCCTCCACCTTACCTCAGACCCTCAGTCTCACCTTCGCCAGCTGTTGAAGCCTTCTGTTGAGGGCCCCTTCCAGAGGATTCAGGCACCTTCCTCAACACAGTGGTCTTCAGGGAAGGCAGGGCTGAGTTCTCAATGATCTCTTCAGACTGCTCCATAAACTTTCCTGTCTAGACACCCAAAGGTGCCAACTCATCTCTTCCTGTGTGCAGAGTATCTAGACATTTACAGTTATTCATCGTTGGTAGGGGCTCCAAGACCTCATGAATGCTTATGGCAGTGGATAGTTCTGAGGCCTCTGTGTACGATGGTGTTTCCTGTACAGACAGCCTGTGGTAGTGTTTAAAGTGATTGTTCTGTAGAATATGAGATGAACAGTAACTAATAACAGAATGACTGCAACAGCACTCCTAGAATAAAAGTTTTTTAGAAGTAATCATCTCTGAAATTTTCTGTTCAATATTTTCTGGTGGAGGAGGGTGCATAGCCTGTCCTGAGGTTGGTGGGATGGACTGCTTAAGGCTTAGGTGCCTGAGAGGTTAGGAGGACTGAGGACAGGTGAACATTGCTCTAAAACCTTCATCTATTGAAAGTCAGGAACAGGGGCTGGAGGAATGCTCAGCAGTTAAGAACACTGGCTGTTCTTGCAGAAGACCTGAGTTTGATTCCCAACATCTACATGGCAGCCAAAAACCATCCAAAACTCCAGTTCTAGGGGCTCCGACGCTCTCTTCTGACCTCCAAGGGTAATGCATGACATGGGTGTACTTACACACATGCAGGCAATACACTCATACACACATAAATTTTAAAAATAAATAAATGAAATGCTTTTTTAAAAGTCAGGAATAGTAAAAGATAAAATAGTGACTATTAACTCCATAGTAATATTTTCACCCTAAAACAAAAAGATGCACAGAATCTCCCTACAAACTTTCCAGTGCATTTAAAATATGTTCAGATTTCCAGAAGTTCAAGAACACATTCTCTCTTTTATTTATTTAGTTTATTTTATATATATGAGTGCTATGTATGTGAGTGCATCTGTGTTGTACAGTGCCCTTGAAAGACAGAAGAGGGCATCAGATCCCCTGGAACTGGAGTTTCAGATGGTTGTTAGCCACCATGTGGGTGCTGAGATTTGAACCAGGTCTTCTGCAAGAACAACCAGTGCTCTTTATTGCTGAGTCATGTCTCTGTCCCCCTCCCCGCCCCCAGCGTTTTTATTTTTTCTTTTCTAATTTCTTTAAATTTATGGTTTAAATGTTCATGTGTAGATATATTGTGTTTAGTCAAGTCTACTATTGTTCACTCCCCTGCAACTCTTTCTATTCCCGCCCACCAATTTTCCCTCCCAACTTCACATACTTTTTTATAACCCCAGCGTCCACTTAGAGTGGACTTATGCTTATGCTCATTTAGCAAAAGAACAGCAGTAGATTCTTCCCTAAGGCCTGTGACCTATCCAGACACAGGTTCTTGGACTCAATATGGTGCTGGACATGGGTTTCATCTTCTGGTATGGGTCTTATATCCAATCAGAAAGCATTTGGCTAATTTTCAGAACATTCGTGCCACTATTGAACCAATGGGCATGTCTTGCCAGGCCAGTCAGTATCAGAGCTTGCAGGATTCATAGCTGGGTAAGAATGATGATGGCCTTTCTTCCCCAGCCGCATGCATAGCACCCTCCACACTATGCAAGCTAGCCAGCAGAACAGAAGCTTCCAGATCAGCACCAGCTTGATTTCTCCATGTCCTGATGCCAATATATGGCATCTTCAGCAATAGCATCTTACCATCAAGTTCTGGAGAGTAACCAAGAGCAATGGAAAAAGCCTGTATTATCTGAGGGTCTATAGGACCCCAGTAAACAACCAAAGAAAGCAGGTAACCCATATCTGGCACTGGACTCTGTTTGCTACTGTATGGTGGCCTTGGGGAAGGCACTGGCCCACTGCTATAGGGTAACTCCATATATATTAGGAAGCTTCTCCAATGGCAGGTTTCCCTGTGGCCCTTTCAAAGGTCTTTAGTGTTAGTTATCCCTCCTTGCACTCCTGTTCTGCCATCCCCTAACCCACCTAACCTTTCCTGCCCAGAATACATTCTTTAAATACATCTATTCGTGTGCAAAACAAAAACACAAATACTGCTCCTGCATAGATGCTACATGCTGCTTTCGACAACAAAAGCCTCCTTAGGACAATGAATTTCCCTCCAGCGCTGCTTAGATGAGCAACCAGGCTGTCACCAGGGCGAAGTCAATGTTAGAGATGCATTTGCAACCTTATATTCACTTATTACTACTGCTCTAGAGGAAATATTTCCACTCTTGTAGGGAAGAGAGAGAAAATGTGGGCTTCAATCAGGGCTTTTCCTCCAAAGAGCCTGGGAAAGGCATCAAGACCCAATGATCTTCCTTCTACTTTTTTCCTGGAACCATTCAAGGAGGCGGCTTTAGCTAAAATCATTGTACACAGTACCGTTTACAGACAAGCTATGGTTCTTTGTTGACCTGGGAAGCCCACTGGGACACTCCCCACAACAGGCTCCAGGACAGTGGAAAGTATGGAATGACCAGGAGACTTGTCTTTGGTTTTGTCTACAGCAAAGACAAAAGAGAGCTGTATGGTCAACCTCACTTAATGCAAACTAGCTAGTGTCTCAACCTCCAGACTTCGTCCTTCTTTATCAATGAGAAAGCCTGTTCTACTGCCTTTCTGTCTGCATCTAAACACACTCTTCATATTTGATGATTCCAAAATGCATTACCCTGTTCCAAAAAGTCTCAAGCTGGAATTAAGCAGAACCCACTTTCACAGAACGTTTGCAGGTCCCCAGTGAAAGGAGTGCTTAGTCTCACAGCAGTAGCTTTCAGACTGCCAAGCATTCTGAATAATAATAATCCATTTTTGGCTCTCACATGGAGAGGTGTACCTGAAAAGAAGTAGCTCAACTACGTTGAAAACTCAAGCAGTGCTGAGGAAAAGAAAGAATCTTAAACTTGGGAATTAAGCCTGACAAGCACGGGAGAAACTCATGAGTAGGACGGAGACTCTGGAGGGGCAGTTTCACTTACACAAAAATGGATATTACTGTTCTGTGTTCTCAGCATCCTCTCCCAAAATGTCTACTATGAGGCACCTGCAGATGCAGCTTGTGTGGGATACTGCCTGTTGTATGCATGTGTGCATTGTGTGTACTGTGTCTGTGTATAGAAATAATACACATGAACTCTTCTGACAGTTTAATGTTTTCTGATTAAGAAGATGTGATGTTTTGGTATCCTGACTCTTCTTGCTTTGTTGTATAAAACTCTGACTCTAGTTGAAGTCACAGGTAATTTCCACACCAATAAAATGGAAGCACTGGCCCTAGGTACCCTTCAGCAATGCTTATGAATGGACATGTCTCTTTTGTCAGACATACAGCATTAGTACTCATGAGGGCCATGCAATGCTCTATTTCAAGAAGACAGTGGGTTTTGAGGCAGGATTTTGCTTGTGGACTATTAGCATGTAGGTGCTTCACAGAGAACCAAGGAAAAGGCACAGGGCCTGAAAAATCACATATGGAGGGTGAGAAATTAATTCTCTTGCTTCCTGATCTATCTAACACACATGTGGCATTGATATCAGACCTGACGAATAACCTGAAGTTTAAATTCCATTTGTTCTTGATAATATTCTAATATCTAGGACTGGGGGAAACAATGTTAAACAGACATAGAACACCTGGTGGAACTCACGGCTGATGTCTAGTTGAGTTGAATATAAATGAATTAGGGACTGATCCCCATAGCATCAAAACAGAAAAGGATAGTTTGACATAGTAGGCAAAGCAGATGGAAGAGTAAAAGGAGACTCAAATATTTACAGCTCCTCCTGCTCACAGTTAATCTGTAGATCCCAATAATAACATATAATACTAGCATACACAACATTTAATTTTCACAAATCAGTTTATTTTAAGCATACAGAGGATGCTTTTCATAGGATTTTCATATGATGTCTTTGCTTATTCCTATGGTGGTTATGTTTTTAAGGTATTTTTTTAACTTTTAAGTGTGTGTGTGTGTGTGTGTGTGTGTATACACTTGAATGCAGTGCCCACAGAGGCCAGAAGAGGGCGGCAGATCCCCTGGAGCTGTAGTTACAGAAGACTGAGCTGTTGCATGGGTGCTAAAAATTAAATTCGGGTCCCCTGGAAGATCAGTATGCACTCTCAACCAGTGAGCCATCTCTCTAGCCCCTGATTTTTATTTGTTTGTTTAGAAAGGTAAAGAGAACCCAAATGTCATTTCTAATTATACCTGTGAAAACAGCCTTCTGTATAGTGTTTGTTACATTTTTGTATCTTCTTCATGTTTGGTGATTTAAAAAAAAAAATCAAAGAAAAAAAGTTGATATATTGTGCCCTCATTAAAATTGAGTTGGAATATTCTCCTCTCTCAAGAGTCACAGTAGAATATGCCTGAAACCCAGCCCGTCCTTCCATGCTCGAGGCAGCTCCTGAGGAGTAGAAGCAAGACAACTGAAATCTCTTTGCATATTTTAAAGGTTTGTGGACAGCCAATTCAAAATGTGAGGTCCCAAACTGAATGGACAGAATGTACTCACTGAGGTTTTAGATCAGACAAGTACCTACGTCTGTTTTCCAGCTCAGAGGGACAACACTCAGCAAACCTTCATAAGTCAGCTGTATCTGCCTACCCAGGTCAGTGGAAAGCAGAGAGTTAAGACCATCTACTGGGGAAGGCAGAGGAAGGAGGAAGTCCCAGCCAGCACCTTGGCTCTGTGTTGTGTTCCGGTCCCCTCCATAATGCCTGACTGCATGTGCCAGCAGCTTTTCCTCTTTCTTACTTGTTTCTTCTCCATCCATAGAGGGAACTGGGATAAATCTGGGAGGTACCATTTAATAGACTACAAAGAAGCTGGTGCAGACACCTACCCTCGTCACTTGAACGTTGCTGGGTCAGCTTCATTGAGCAGGCTATGCGACACTGCATTCTCTTCTGTGGCTGCCTGAGTAGCCACAGCTTGAACTGAGTGCACCTTCTCAGCCTGAAGAACTGAACTGACCAGAGTAAGACTCCAACCAAGTCACGTTCCTGTGATCCAAGCCTAAGGGTGCAATCTGAGTCACACACCTTTACTTCTTCAATTAGCACACTGGCCCTAGTTCAGATTTTGTATGTTCTCACAGATGATCATATCAACGCCTAACTCATAGATTTTAAAGCATCATTTCCTACAGAACCCTGCCCAGACACTGTCCTCAGTGTTCTTGAGATTTCTCATAAATTAATACAAAATATATATCAAATTCCAAGAGCAGGGAAAAAATTAATTTCTCCTAGAAAGAAAAGAATTAGGCAAACTCGGTATCTGTCAAACATCGCGGGACCTTCACGGATGCTAACTGGAGCCACCTGAGGCCTCAGACCATTCACAGCAGCTCCCGTAATGTGTCTAATCACCTGAACACCTGAACAAAAGCACAGGCTGAGATGGGTTCTTTATAGTCATTAAAATTGAAATATGGCTCATTTTCAAGTAATCTCACTATTCAAATATCATGACCTCCCCCCCGCCCCAAAATCCAACTGCCTCTTGCACTTCTCAGCTAAAACTTTTGAGATCCTTCCTCCAGCTCACAGCATGGTGATTGCTCCCCACGCTCCTCTCCCTATGCCTTGCCCTTGTCTGGATTCTTTGACTCAAATGCTTTCTAAGCATCATCCCATTAATCCTCACACATGCCCCTTTTAACAAAATTCAACATTAGCAATGGATAGCAAAGAATTATCATAAATAATCAACATTAAACACCTTCCTGTCAAAATAAGTAGAAAAGGACGTTTTCCAGTGCAGGGCTCCTGATTTCGATTGTTTATGCATGTACTTGCTAATTTGCAAAATTCTATAATCCACAATGGGTTCCCCTGTCATTAGTGTTAATTAGTGGGATTCTACTGTTCTAATAAATCAACATTACTCACAGTGCTTGGAGATACGGGTGAGGATACATACATTCCTGCACAGAAATTTTTAAAAATTAGATGGTGGTTCACCAAGCAGCCCTGATTTCCACTGATAAGATTTTGATGTGGATTCTACTCCACAGCTGCTTCTAATGATCATCTGTTCATTCCACTCAGACCAACCCGGCAAGAAACACACAAAATCCCTCACATTCAATGAACAAAAAGCACATAGCTTATAACTAACAACCAGAGCAGATAGATGCTGCTCAGAGAACCTAGGCAGCAGCCCAGCTGTTCTGGAGCCTACCCAGTTACACAGCTTGGCATAGCCACCCGAGTCTCTTTGCATCACATCCTAAGGCTCATCCCAAGGGCAAGGTTCATGTGCGGCAAATTTGGTCCCCCAGGTGCCAAGAGTGTTTATGAGGCGGAGCCAGGGGGAGGTTGCTTAGGCGTTAGGCATAGAGTGGCATGCGGAGAATTAACATAGTTCTCGGGGACCCCAATCACTGTCTGGCTTCCTCCCTGCTGTGTGATCTCTCCCTATGCTCTTTTGACCTCTGCCACAGTGTGACACATTCAGGAGAGACTTGCTAGAGCCACTGCCATGCTATTTGGACTTCTAAACTCCATGATTGTAGCTAAATGAGCCTCCTGTCTTTATAAAGTAATAGCCTCGGGTATTTTGAGATAGTAATAGAACTCTGACAAATACAGTATGCCTGTCAAAAGTGTGAAAACACATAACTCCAGTGAATACCTCTTTTGCATATGCTTTGAAATAGCCATGAACCCAGCCTTCCAACCTCATATTTTCTGTTTCCTTTTGTTTGTTAGTTAAACGCTATTTGCTTTTTGTTCATTGAGTGTGCTGGATTTTGTGTGTTTGTTTGCCTCTTAAAGACATTTGATGAAGTACATTAGTTGCCATCGTTGCTTTCTACCTCAGCTCTCCTTAAGCACTTACCTGACCCAAGCTTCAGTTATTGACTATCACAACTTTCTTTTAACCTCATATAATCATCAATTACAGTGAATGAAAATGATTTTATTGAACAATTGCATGATGGGAGATTACAGGTCACTGGCCCAAGTCTATACAGCTATTCTCAGATCTCTTTGAAGTCTAGCTCTCCAGTTGGCCAGTAATGAATGGCCCAGAGCCAATCAGTACAAATGTTTTATGACCAAATAGTTATCTTACAATAAATATATCCAGCTTCAGCCATGGAAAGCCAATGCATCTCAGCACCTTTCAAGAGGATGGATGTCACAAGGAAGTTCCTATAGCAAACAGAAGCAAATCATTCAGTGCCACAAAGAGGATCAAGAAACCAGTTGGTTTTCTTCTCCACAAAACCTCTTTAAAGAGGGGAGGTAGCTTCTCTGTGAAATGGAAAGGAGATGGGACAGGGGCAGGCATCCTTAGACTGCTTTTCAGCCCCATGATGCTTTGATTCTCTTTGAATTGTAATTTTTCCTGAATTTCTGTCATCTTGTAAGTGAATGTATATTTATATGCATGGATGAATATTCAATGTTATTTATGCACACTGCATTAAAAAAATCGGGTATAATTTTAGTATTGCCATGCTATACAAAGGGTACTCAGATGCTTCCTAATAAATACGCTGGCACCCTTCACTGCTCTGTAATACAAGATGGGAGAGCTGTCTGCTTTCTGTTATGGCTGGAGGGATTTTGAAAGACTGCAAGATTGCATTTGGGCAAGTATCCGAAAGTTTGACTGCTTATTCAAATCTGGGGCAAATTCCTGCAGAAGTGGTCTGGAGCAAAATGTCACCTACATTCAGCATAGACCTTGACAGACCATTGCATCTGTTGTTTTCCTGCCCAATTATAAGACAAACACAGAGGTGCCCAGCTAAGTGAAATGCGGGGAGAGGGTGAGACAGTCCCAAAACCAGATGGTAGAAAGAATGGGATAAAATTAGTCACATTTAGTTTCAAATTAAGCACATTAGAGTAGAGATGTTAAATGTCATATTTTCATGGATTTATTTTTCAAATAAATATCCCTGAAATATCCATGATGGATATTTATAACTACAGGAAAAGTGTTCTTCCAACTGGTTGGTAGTGAGGCGGAAGGGACTGTTTCTGCAGAAGGAAATCTTTGAGTGAGGATCTGATCATTTCTAAGGTTTTGGAAAGTTCTCCTATGTAGTCCACCCAGGGGTCACTGCTGTGTGTGTCTCTGAGAGCTCAGGAGTGCTAGGTCCATGCCAAGGCTGGACTCGGAGGATGGATATGAATTGTGTCCTCATAATTTTTAACATGTCAGTATTCTTGCAAATACAGAACATTTCAATGAATTAGAAATGGCTAACCAAGTCTACATAAGGGAGGGATTCCTGTAGTGCTGTTATTACATGTTGACAAAGATTTTGCTTAGATTGATTTGGCTTCATATAGAAATAGTAACCAAGGCCTTCTTCCATCCACGGGATTCGAACAGACAACACTGCAAGTATCTCACCACCCAGCACCTCTTTTGACCCTCTGTTGACTTCTTGAAGTAGCCATCTTATCATGAGAGCGCATCATCATTTCTTCCACTACAGAGAGAGTTGTCTTAGCTAGCTTTCTATTGCTGTGATAAAAACACTGACCAAAACCAACTTCAGAGGACAGGGTTTATTTGACTTACAGCACAGTTCATCATCAAGGGAAGCCAAAGCAGGAACTCAGGGCAGGAACCTGGAGCATAGACCATGGAGAAATTACTGGCTTGCTCCCCTGGCCTGTGCTCAGTCTGATTTCTTATACAACACATGACCACCTGCCTAGGAATGGCATTACCCACAGTGGGCTTGGGCCCTCCCACATCACTCAACAAACAATAAAATGCCCCACAGACAGGAACACAGGCCAGTCCAATGGAGGAAATTCCTCAATTGAGATTCCCTCTACCCAAGTATGTCAAGTTGACAACTAAAGCTATCCAGCAGAAGGGTGATAAAGAAAATTTCATTTTGGGGAGCTGAGGATGTAACTCAGATGACAGAATGCTTGCCTGTCATCAGGAGGCTCTGGGTTTAAGCCACAGCACTGCATCAACTGAGCATGGTGGCACATGCCTGTAATCTCAGCACTGGAGAAGTAAAGGCAGAAGAAATGAAATTCAAGGTCATCCTCGTACATAGAAATATGAGGCCAGTCTAGGCTACCTGAGATCCTATCCCCAAAAAAAGAAGGAAAAAGAAATTTACTGTACAGGTAGAACAAACTGTCTCAGTGATGAACTACTGCTGGTGAATGTTCCCAGGTAACTGTTGAAAATCCAAAGATTACTGTTGACTTCACCAGCTTGAACAACCAAAAGAAATCATAGACAGCTGGCTTCAGGCACTCAGGACACGTTTACAATTAGTTATCACTATGTTTTCTATAAACAGGAAGCTCCCAGCAAAGATCTTGGGATGCTTAAGTGTGTACAAGACTTTTTTCCTCACAGTTATAAAACTGGAGAGTTCTTGAAAGTCACAAAAACTAAACCTATGCATGCTACCATCTACTTCCAAATTTCCCCTCAGAAGGAAAAAAAGAGAAAGGCTGGCAAACCGCAAAGTGTGTGGGAGTGTGAACAGGAGCCCACATTTCTCCAAAGTGCATAGTTTGAATTTTCCAGAGGGTTTTCTGGTCACAATGTAATTCTATGTAATACGTGGCTCCTAGGTGCAATTCAACCCTGATTGCTCACCATGAGAGATGGTAAGGATAAATCCTTTATGAGACATTCCTACTGCTGCCCTGCAATGAACACTGTTAGCCTAGCAGTGTGTGCTCTGCGGATGATACTATGGTTCAGCAAATTGAACTGGAGCAGTGATTCCCCAGCTGGGCACAATTCTGTCCTCGATGAAGGTTGCATGGTGGCACTTGGAGACATTTTAGTTTGTAATGAAAGGTAAGGAGGAGAGGAAGAGAGAGTCAGCCAGTGGGCAGAAAGCACGTGTGCTGGGAAGCGTCTTCCAACACTGCACAGTGCTCAACCAGCCTCATCTGGTCCCACATCAGGAACACCAAACTGGAGAGTACCTGAACAACAGGGGATGGGACAGTTGCCAGAGCCTGGGGGCCAGTGGCCTAAAAGCCAGTCACCTGGACACTAAAGATATTATCCTCGGTGTTCCTGGACAAGGAAGGTCTCCTGGGTAACTGATTGCTCCTCACAGAAGGGTGCAGCTGGATGGAAATTTGCCTCAAGCAGAAATCTCTTTTGTCTCTCCCAATTTATCATCATCATCATTACTTTTTTACTTCGGTTAGCAGATGTTTCTTTAGTGCTCTGACATCCTTTTTAATTTGCACATTTATTAATTTGGCTGCTTAAAATCAGAGTTCTTTACCTGGCAAGTCATGCCTGTACCTGAGGCTGGTGGGCTCGCCCATGGAGTGGTCCTGGCCCATCATCCATCATCGGGGAGCAGCTTTGACCCAAGCACCTTTAAATGGGGGTCACTGATGACCAATGTAAGTTTGGTTTCTCTCTTCTCTCAGCAGTTCAACTGAAGGGAGCTGATGGCCCAGGAGTCCATTTCCTCGTGCACTTCAGGGGGGGGATTGTTTGGATTCTAACATGTACCCTCACGACATCCCATTTATAGCTGTGACAAAGGAGTAAGCAATTAATCAGCCATTCCTTCTAACAATAGTGACCTGCCAGCATTCAAATGCTTTAATTAAAATTGGAGCACCACCAAATATGCCAAGACAGTGGCTCAGCAGGGTCTGAGGCAGGGAGAAAGCCACTCTCTTTGCCAACCCTGAAGCACACTACCTAGTCTCTGCACAGGACCTTTAATGAGAAGGAAAGGAATCTCCAGGGAAGCCCTGTGCATACAGCTGCGTACCTGCAGACACAGAAGATGCGCCACCACCTGACTGAGAAAATCAGCATAGGACTTTCTCTCTGCCCTCTAGAGAGACTCTCTCTCTCTTTCTCTCTCTCTCTCTTCCTCTCTTCTCCCTCTGTCCTCCCTGTCCCTTTACATGCTATCTCTCTCTCTCCCTGATTTAGATACTTTTCAGTTGCTGTGATAAAACACCATGTCCCATGCCCAAGGCAGCTTATAGAAGGAAGGGTGTATTAGGCTTACAGTTCTATGGTCTATCATGCAGAGGAGACATGACAGGAGGCACCTGGAGCAGAAAAGTGAGTGCTCAATTCTTCACACACACACATGCAGGAAGCGCGGGGGGGGGGGGGCGCGGGGAGCGGAAAGTGGATCAGACTTCGAACTCTCAAAGCCTGTCCCTAGCGGTGAGCTTCCTCTAGCTGGCCCATGACCCTCTCCAAAATACTTGAGCCTATGGGGGCATTCTCATTCAAACCACATTTGCCTTTCTTTCCTCTCTGTCCCCTCTGTCTTTCTCATCTTTTCCTCTCTTCTCTTCTCTCTTCTCTTCTCCTCTTTCCCTCCCTTTCTCCGTTCTTGAAGCTCACAAAGGACCCAGCAGCATTGCATCACTCTGACGTCACTCGGATGCTTCAAATATCAACTGTCAGTGCAACTCTGAGATTTAAAATCTTTAAATAGCAGTAAACATAGAAGAGGCAGCCTTCCCTCTTCCAGGGTTAACTCACCCATGGGACACCCCTGGGCCTCTTCCTATTCATGCCCTTCTTAGAGAAAGATTTTTCAAATAAGTTCAGTGCATTACATTTACAGGTGAGAATGGTTTGGGAGGTTTGAAAGACTGTTACCCTCTGATCTTATTACACTTACACTTGTGTTTTTTCAGACTGGTGTGTGATTTTATTGAAACATGTCAGCATTCTTTCAAACATCTACCAAGCCCAACACTCTGATGCATTTGTACCAGTGGCTGGTACTGTGACAATGTGTGGGCATGTCCTCTACCGTCTGCATCCCATCAGCCAGCCACTGAACAGGCCTCTGTGTCCTCTACCTGTACCTGCTGTCCATCATGTGCAGCTTAAGCAGGATTTCTCCTCTGCCTCTAGCCACAATTCTTAAACACATCCTCTAGGCAAAGTCTATTTAAACACTTAGTATTGTTCCCAAATATTCCACCGGAGCAGCTGCCTGATAGCTAAGGTTCTCCCAGTTACCAGAGACTCGGGCTGATTTTCAGTACCACACAATCTTTTCTATCCAAATCCCTAACATCTTTATTCCATCACTCCCTCAAGCTGCCCTCAAATCTGTGCTCTTTGGGGATGCACTAGAAAGGGCCTCCTCGCTTATCTTCCTTCCCACATGTGGCTCCTAAATGTTTGTGTGCCGGTGGAGGGTTGCCTGGTCCTCAGGAGCCAGGCACTCGGCCTCTTCCCCTGGCTGGGCTCTGGCACTCTGTTTACCCACCTTCCCCAGGGCCTGCTCTGCTGGCTTCCTGCCCCACTCATGGCCCTGGGCTCCCTGTTTCTCGTCTCCTGCCCCTTTCAAGTTTGTGTTCTTTTTCCTTTGAAGGATACTGATACTTCCTTTACCAATTTTCAAGTTGGAAATATGAAACTTAACACTTTTTTTCATGTCCTCTTCCTTCCCTTCTGTATTTATTTTTTTAAATCTCTCTCCCTCTCTCTCTCTCTCTCTCTCTCTCTCTCTCTCTTTCTCTCTTCACCCCCCCATAGACACACACCTCATGACATTGACAGCCATCCTTTCATCACATCTGCTTATTATGGTGATGCAGATAGTGGGCAACCCCAGCAGACACGCTACAGATCCATCCAGCAGCCGCCAAATATGGTTTCATTATTTTCAAAAAGAAATAAGAATATAAGGACTCCTTGACACCGAGAAATAATTGCCTTGCCCCGAGTTTGATTTTTCTTTCAGCTCTCTCCTTCAGCTCTTCCGAATTTTCTTTAATCTTTTCTGCTCTTAAAATGTTACCTGGGAGGCATGTATACATAGAGACCAAGATTCAGTTCAAAGAATCTGTTCCCACCATCATGGAGGCCTGGTAAGTCCTGGTTCTGCAGGGTGGGCTAGCAAGCTACAGGCCCAGGGAAGAGGTATAATTCACTTATCAGAAGAATTCTCTCTTATTTGGAAAGGACAGTTGTCCAATTGAATGGATGAGGCCCTCCACATTATGTAGAGCAATTCACCCAAAGTCCACTAATTTAAGTGTTAATTCTCTTCAAGGAAATCCCCTTCAAGTGGATACCTAGACTCCTGTTTAACCAAACACCTGGACATTCTCAAACTACATCCTGTGGAACACTAGACTTATGATTTCTCCTAAATTGTTGCTTTCCTTATTATGTGGAAAAGGAATGGATATTAAAACAGGTACCTGCCTTTGCTGTTTCACATTCCATAAGTTTCAATTAGCTGAAATCAGCTATTGCCTGAAAATACTAAATAGAAAATTCTAGAAATTCTGCAGTCATAACTGGAATATCATTCCAAGGACCATGGTGAACTCTTGCATGGGCTCTTCCTTCTTGCTGGGTGGGATAACTCATGCCTGTGTTCCATATATCCACATTGCATGCACTACCTCCCCATTAGTTACTCAGCAACTGTCTTCCCATGGTACCACATTGCTTGTCATTTTACATGACAATGTCCCAAAAGTAAAAGGCTAATGATGCAAAAGAAGGGTCAGAGCATGGGAAGCACGCCTTTAATCCCAGTACTCAGAAAGCAGAGTCAGGTGTATTTCTGTGAGATTGAGGCCAACCTGGTCAACATAGCAAGTTCCAGGCCAGCTGGGACTACTGAGAGACCCTGTCTCCCAAAAAAGGAGGGGGGATGGAGATCAGGCATATTAGATGGAAGGACAGATGAATCCAGTTACTATGTGAAGTGCTATGGAGCACTAAGAAAATTCATGCTATTTGTCCAGCTGAGGCATCCATTGGGGTGACCTGGAAGATATCCCATGTATATAAGGGGTGGGGCTTATTATAATTACTGTAATTACTGAACATTTCCACATATCTCCAAATAAGTGATTACTTTATAATGTACCCTTTGTAGAAAATACTATCTTAATTTAGAGATAATATTTTCTTCAGTCTTATACTTTAAGAAAAGCAAATGATTCCCACACCATCAAAGTCTTTTCAGTCTTTAGACCAGCCAGTTTACAAAATGTAATCATCCTGGCTACAAAGCTCACTTCCATTAACAGCTGATTTGTTTGAGATGCGGCCATCATTCCAGGAAACAGAATACTCAGACATTTGTATATTTTTTCAGAATTATATTAAATTTATGAAATATGATTTAGAAGTCTTTAGGTTTAAGAGGTTAGAGAAAGTATTGGTTTTTACTGGTTACTATGCTCACCCAGTAGTGAATCCAGGCTCAAGCACTTTCCCAAATGGAATTTGGTTGAGAAAAAAGTGACTGAGAGGATAAGCAGTAGAAAACAAAACACAAATCCGTAGAAAGGTTGAGTGGATGAGGCAGAGCACATGTTCCTGGTAAAGCCTAAGTGTTACTGCCTGGCCCTTGGCACAAATACCTCAGCCACTGCCAGTGTGCACAGCTAGCCCCCCAAGGTTGCCCGTGTTCATGGACCTGTCTCAGCCCCTTCAGGTTGCCCGTCTTGATGGACAGGCTCCAGCCCCCTGAGGTTGTCAGTGTTCATAGACATGTTCTGCCCCTGACATTGCTGAATTAGTTACTTTTCTATTCTTACGATAAAATATCAGATACTAAAAGTAACTTAAGAAAGAGTATATTTTTGTTTATGGTTCCAGAGAACTGGAGTCTATCATGGAGGGGAAGGTATGTTGGCACATAGCAGGTGTAGGAAAATGGATGGTCATACTTTAACCACACAAAGGAATCAGAGAAAGAGTTGAAAACGGGGTAAATGTGTAAACCCTCAAAATGACCCCCTCACTCCTCACTCAGAGACAGAGTTTCTTTAGCAATGCTACAACTCTTAAAGGTTCCATAACCTCCCCAAACAGCACTACCAACTGGCAACCTACTGTTCACATCCTTTGGGGTAAAATTCTCTATCAAACCATTACATTTGGCCCCTGGTCTTCATAGGCTCATGGCCCTCTCATGTGAAAGATGCATTTTTGTCCAACTTCAAAAGTCTCAATAGTCTTCAAGAGTCTCAACACTGTTAAAAAATCCAATGTTTCTTTAGATCTCTAACTGTAAACCTATGTTAAACCAAAACAAATCACATACTTCCAATTTACAATGGCATAGAATATACATGCCTGTTTCAAAGGATGGAAAGAAGACCTAGTGAGGAAACACTGGACCAAAGCAAGACCAAAACCCAGTAGAGCAAACACTAAATCCTCTAGAGGCTCTGTGTTTGGTATTTGGGACCTCTCTTGGCCTGGTTCTACTCCATGTATGCAGCTCTTCTTGGCAGATGTCTCATAGCTCTGGAGCCTCCAACATCTTGCAGTCTCCACCAAAATCCATGGAGGATGAATCCATGACCCCCTCAATCCTGCATCTTTTTTGTCTCTAAAGCTGTGCCATGTGGATGGTATTGTCAAGTTCAGTCACCAACTCGGGATAGCCCGTCCTTCTTGGACCACATTTGCAGCAGCATCTGTACACAGTTTCTTTCTAGGATTAGCAAACTCCTTAGACTTTCTCCTTTCACAGTCTGGAAGCTTTTTTGGATGGGGTCTTGCCCTGAAAGCATCTTTCCTATCAAAGCATGAGGTTCTTCTTCAATGATGCTAATCCCCTTAACAATTACAACCTCTTTTTCAGCTCATGCCTTAGGAATGACCTTAAGCTTCCTAGTGTTCTTTTTATCTCTAAGCTGCACATTTTATATTTTTTTTCTGCCCCACTTGCTCTTTTTCACTGTAGAGCTGTATAAGAGTAATCAGTAATAACTACTCCACAGACTCAATTTTATGTCTTAAAATTTCCAACAGCAAAGAAATTAATATGTTTACTTTTAAGTTCATCCTGACACAAATTCTCAGAATTTAGGCAAAATTCTGTCAGATTATTTGCCAAAATATGATAGAAATGGCCTCTAGTCAGGTTGATGATAAACTCCTTATTTCCCTCTGAATCTCCATGAGCCATTAAACTCCACTTATAGCATTCAACCACTTTTCTAATCTAAAACCGTAAAGTCTTACACACTCTTCTGAAAAAAACTCTTCACAGCAGCACTTCCACTCTTCTGGTACCAAGTTCTGAATTAGTTACTTTTCTATTCTTGTCATAAAGTAGCATGACCAAAAGCAACTTAAGAATGGGCTTTATTTTTGCTTACAGTTCTGCAACACAACCAGACAACATAATGGTGGGGAAGCACAGCAGCAGAGGGCGGGAGAAGACGGTGGGCTGCGCGTATTTTATCCACACACAGGAATCAGAGATGCAGCAGAGGTGGGACAAAGCTACAATCCCTCACACTTACCCCTGTTGATGTACTTTCTCCAGCTAGGCTCCACCTCCTAAAGGTTACGTAAATTTCCTGAACAGAACCATCAAATGGGGATGAAACTTACGAGGGACACTTCTCTTTCCAACCACCACATTTGCCCATGTTTGTGGACATGTTCCCTCTCCCCCTGAGGTTGCCCATGGTAACTGAAAGGCTTCATACCATATGCCAACTCCTTATGGATTCTCTACAGGAACCCCAGACCCATTCATATGCCTATAAAACAAAACACAACATTGACTTTGTGGAATAATACGTATGTCTTCTTACCTTAAGCACAATGACTATAAGTACTCCCTTTGTGTCCACAGGAGATGGTTTTACATACACCTTCACTCCATATGGAAATTCATGGATGTTTAAGGCCCTTATGTATAATGACATGGTGTTTTCATATAACCAATCCACATACTCTAATGTACTTTAAACCACATCTAAGTGACTCATAATACATTGTCAATGGTATGTAAATAGTATGCTGTACTGTTTATGGAATAGTCACTAGAAGAAAGTTGACAACTGGTGAGTATAAACTGTCCGCTATAGGTCTAATTGTATAATACAACTGATTTTCCTTGTATTTCCCCACCCAAGTTTTGTTAATTTCACAAATGTAGAACCTGTAGACATAGAGGACCAACTATACCATGACAATTATGATTTAATTAGTTTGATATCCAGAAAAGAGAAAAGATTATATTATTATGTTCTCACAGATAAAATCTGGGAAGCCTCACAGAAGATTTTTTTAAGTAAACTAACATAAGAGCCCAATGACTAGGAAACAATGTAAAACTCCAGTTTAGTCAGGCAGCTTTGGCACAGGGAAGCCTCTGTTTGGGTACCTTACCCGAGGTCAGGCATTTCTGTTTCCTGTCTGTGAAATGCGCTGATCACACACATCTTCCCAGGGTTTTTGTTTTGATTAAAACGCCTGAAACAAAATAGAGGTGAAACAAATCACAACAGAATTGTGTATCTATTTTTAAAAACTAAAAATAGTGCAGCCAAATAATCCAGCAGTCCTAACACTGGGTATGCATCAAAAGAGATGAAGTCTCTGCATCCAGAGATACCAGGACTCCAGGGTATATTGCAACACTGCACAGCAGCTGAGACATAGAATCACAGACAGACAAAGCATGATACAAGTGCTCCCTGGAATGTTACCTGCCATGAAAAGAACGAAATTCTGTCACCTGCAGCAACGTGAATGGAACTGGACTGCATTATGTTCAATTAAATAAGCAAGACATGGAATACAGGTACCATGCAGTCTCACACTGTAAGTCCCTCTCTCAGAAGAACAAGGATAGGAAAGGTCACTAGAAACTGGAACGGACAGAAAGAGAGGAAAGGAAAGACTTTAGAGATGGAGCACACAGAAAGAGGAAGGACTAGTCCTGTCCTGTCTTCTTTAGTCAGCCAGGAACTAGGTGCTATGATAGCCCATGATATATTTCTAAATAACTAGAGAAGAGTAGGAAGTTCAGCACAGCACATAAACATGATCAACACTGGGAGAGGCGGAAAGCCTTCTACCCTTATATACTGAATACATATACTGAGTTACCATAATGTACTCCACAAAGATGTGCAAATGCAATCTTTCAGGAAAAGTTCTGGATAGCTAAAAGCTCTCGGATCTTTTCCACAGCACCACACTGTGTCAAGTACCAGGACGTGGATGGCTATAGAGTTCTCACTAGTCAGTGTTCTCACCCCTAGGGCTTCAGGGAGGCTCTATGGCTTCCCATGTTCAGGCTGCACAGGGATGGAGCAGGACGGCAAGCTCAGCACTCTGGTTCTGACAGGCACCTGCCCCAGCCAACACTGTGGCCTCTGCAAGTTATACTCTCCGGACTCAGGCTGAGTGTGGCCAATGTCCCTGTGCCTGACAGGCCATCAGCCAGGCAGCATCTCTGAGTAGAGGAGCTGGAGTGCTGTGCTGGACAGACCGGCCAGATGCTGAGTATGAAGCCAGTCCCTACCTGCCATTAGACCCAAACTGAGTAATTCCACTGTGTTTCTTCTCTTTGAACTTGAACATTTCCAGTAAGTTCTAGGACCAGGAGAGGAGGCTATGCATGTATGCAGTGTAATGTCAAAGGAACCACAGCCACACAGAAGCTAAGCTACAGGCAAACTTCACTCTGCTATTGCTGTATGGAAAAGACCTCAGTGAAGTACTGGGACCTATCCTGAGCCTTGGAGCAGATGGTCAGTGGATTCAAAGTCACTACAGGATACATCAGTTCTGAAAGGAACATCAGCTATCCAAGCCTGCAGGATCCTCATGGAAGCTAGGCCAGGGTGATGGGACTGCAGGTCAGCAGGAGGGATTTTGATGCATTGAGTAGAGATTGCTGTCAAGGCTGCGGATTCCTGCCCAGGTGTCAGCAATGTTTTTACTAATGCTGGATGTACACAGATGGGCCTGGAAGCCTAGGTCATTGACTAACATTTGGCAGGGCAGAGAGTCTCTGTCCCTATGTCCCTTTCATGGAAACACTCACTAAAGCAGCTAGATAACAAGCTTCCTCTCAGCCCTGTGTGTTTTGTGTCGTCCCACTGGGACGATTTTTGTCAAGCAAACCAGATGCTGGAGCTTGGATATTCAAGGTCCCCAAAGGTCTAGCTGGTAAAGGTTTGGTTGCAACATGACTCCACCAAGGACCCTTCAAGTTATAGCTACATTAGGAGGAAGTTATGTCATTGGGGTGTGCTCTTCAAGGGAACTGTAAGGCCTGAGCTCCTTGCTCCCCTCTTTTCTTCCAGCCATGAGTTAGTAGATTTCGCTGGCATACATTCTGCCATGTTCTACTGCCCTACCACAGACCCCAAGCAGTAGGGTCAATAGGCCACAAACCAAAGCCTCTGAAACTACAAGCCAAAATTAACTTTTTCTCTTTATAAGTTGACTAGGTATTTGTTATAGTGATGGTAACATGTCAAGCACACTGGGCTGGATGGTTAGCTGGTACTGTTCTAGCTCACTTGCTGTGGACAACTCCCAGAAATCATTTGGTCACTTAATAGTGCAAAGAACAAAACCCTCTTGGCCAACTTGTTCACTGCTCTGTCTTAAGGCTTCATATGTAATTTAACAATGTTAAAATGTTTTACAGAGTGAGTGAACATATGAGCACATGAAGAAGATAATCTGTCTTGAAAAGGCAGCTCTGATTTCTGACTCTCAAGGAAATGGGTGCAATCATGGAGTCTCGATCAATCAAGCCAGTGTTTGCCCAGGACTGTGTGCTTAAAAGGCTACATGCCTTCAGGAACCTTCTCAAATAAGGAAGAATGGGCAAAGTGACTGATGTAAAAGACTCCTGAATGGCTAATTTAAAAAACCCAAGTTTCACTCAAAACAAAAGCAAAAACCAGGACATCATAGAATCATACAAAGTCTTCATAAAGTGACTGTTAGTGAAATTCTGACTCAACATTTTTATGAACCAAGAAAAGAATCATATTCCTATTGATAGAGATATCTTAACTTTAATGTTCTGAGTTTTTATATTGCACATCAATGAAAATGACTAAATAACTGAGCGGTCATTTTTGTTTCAAAGCTATAAATACAATAACAGAGATTCATACCTAGAGGTGAAGGGTGCACTACATATTTATGTGGAAAACCCATATGATGATGAAAATCCAAAGGTCCTATGATCTTTGGAAGGACATTAGGTCATAAGGATGGTTCCTCATGAAGGAACCAAGAGGCCAGAGACTATGCACTTGCTTCTTCCAGCAGGTGGGGACAGAGCAAATAAACAATTATTCGTCAGACTTTGCATTCTTGTGACCATATAACTGACATAAATATCAATGTGGGATTATTTATCTTAGTACACATTTTTCAGAGCTTTAGTCCACAGTCTCTGGTTCTATTGATCCTGGACCTGTGGTTAACATGTGGCAGAGGGCACTCACCTCATGGCAGACAGGAAGCAGAGTATAGGGTACAGGAAAGGACCAGGGCAAGATGCAGTCCCCATGGACATGAACCCAGTGGCCTGCTTCCTCCAACTTCATCCCACCTCCTACTTGCCATCCCTTCCCAATGAAGGTTTCATATTATAAATCCTTTCATTCATAATCATGTCAGAACTCTCAGGATATAACACTTCCTAGAAGGCCATGGACTGGTCCCCAGTATATGAGCCTGTGGAGACATGTCACATTCAACTGTTGGTAAATCAGGAAGCAAGTCTTCCCCCAGGGACCAAACTGGCCAGCGCCTTGATCATAGATGGCTTAGCCTTTGAACTATGAGAAATAAATTTCGGCTGTTTAAGCCATCATTTGTGGTATTTTATTCCAGCAGCCCAAGCTCATAAGAAAGCCAAGTACATTAGAGTCTGGTTTTGTCACAAATGAGGTATGTGGCACTGGGTGTGGCGTTTGACCTGATGCCCTTCCTATTCTTACCTTCAAAATAGGCACAGCATTACCTGTTTTTCAGAGTTGTGGTGAGAATTCAACACGGTAGCATGTCCTAGTTGGCCTAAGGAATAATTTCCCACAGGCTTACTTCCATGTCAGAGGTTTCCCAGTTCCCATAAACTACCATACATACACCTAGCATTCAAAGTTCTTAGCTGCAAACTTGGCACTCATGGAGTACTCTATGAAATACCATGACTTCGACTGACATTTTCCCACACTTTGCATTGATTTTTAAAGAGGCATATACTTAAAAACTATTTTTAGTGGAGTTTAAGTCTTGATATTGAAATAAATTCCAGAATAAACAATGTTCCCATGCCATGTGGGCATCAGAGCTTGTAAAGTCAAGTATCATTTGGATAAAGAGAAAGAATAAAGATGTGATTTTCATTTGAATGGTTAGTGTAACATTAGCACTTGCATCTAGTTCTGAGTGCCTGAAGTTGTTCTAAAGGTTTTATATTGGGGCTGGAGAGATGGCTTAGCTGTTAAGAGCATTGATTGCTCTTGCAGAGGACCCAGCTTTAGTTCCCAGCACCCACATGGTGGCTACTAACCATCCATAACTCCAGTTCCAGAGGATCTGACGCCCCCTTCTGATCTCTTCAGGCTTTGCACAACATGGGTGTACTTTCTTAAATGTAGGTAATACACTCATACACATAAAATAAAAATAATAAAAATATTTTTAAAAGGTTTTAATCTGCTAACATCGAGGGACCTTGAATGCTTCCCAAAGCCCCATGTCTTTACAGTGTGTTCCTCACTTGCTGCAGTGAAAAGAATGGAACAATTAAGAAGTGGGACCTACTGGAAGGACTCAGGGCATTGAGGACATGCCCTTGAAGAGGATAATAGGAATCTAGCCTCTGCCTCCGTCTCTCTTCCATTTCCAGGCTGCCGGGAGGTGAGCAGCTCCCCGCACCACACACTCCCCCACGATGTAGTACCTCACCACAGGCGTGAACAGTGGATCCTTGAACCATGGGCTGAAATCCCTAAAACCACAATACAAAATAAAAATTTACACTTTCTAAGTTAATTTTTTTGTTGTTGTTGTTACAGTCATGGACCGATAACAGATACATTAACTCCTCCATGTCCTCACACAACTGTGCGGGAGACACTTGAATCTTCCTCCCAATTTTTTAGAAGAGGAAACTAAGGCAAATAGGTTGCTATCTTTAGACTGAGCCCCAACCCTGCTAACTATATTATACATGTAAACCTGAATGTAATAGTTAGAATGTTTGTTAAGCCAGGTGTGGCCACACCCATGCACATATGCGCGCACGCACACACACACACCTATAATCTCAGCATTAGAGAAGCTAATCTGGACTACATAGTGAGCATTTAAGGAAAAGAAAAGTGCAAAATAGGAGAATGTTTTTTTTTTAACTTCTTAAAGACTGCAGAAGCAGGTAAAATTAGAGAGGCGCAAGGGTTGGAAGAAGGAGGGAGTGTAGAAGGAAGAACAGGAGGAGGAGGACGAGAACGAGGAGGACGAGAAGGAGGGGGAGGAGGAGGGGGAGGAGGGGGAGCAGTGGCAGCCTTCTTGGGCGTCTCTAGTCCAGGACATGAGTGTGTCCAGGATTGGTGAGGTTCTGGATAGATAGTCTGATTGAGTAGAAAAATGATTAACTTTCCCTCTTAAAAATCAACATATTTTATACCCCAGGGCGGTTTCCAAATATCTTACCTCTGTGTGAGGCTGATCATTTTTCTAATAACTACCTGGGTACTTTTTCTCAGTCACACCTAGAAAAACTCTCTCTAAGATAATAGGAATGTCTCTGATTCTGCTCTCATTAATATAATGATTCTATAACACAGTGACAGATAAAAGAACTTTCTTCTTATTCCACTCAAGGCTGGTTTTACATAAAAATAGACCATAACTCAGACTCTGTAAGGCCCATGGAAAGGTTATACTCGTTACCATTCAAATAGGCTGAGCTAATAAAAATTATATTTGTTACAATCCAAATAGATTAACCGGCCTTAAGGGCTTAGCGATGTATTACACTTTTCAATTTTCTTATAATTAAATTAACATAAAATAGTCTTCACAAATAAATGGCTGTTTCAGAAAGAGTTAAGCTCTGTTTAACAAAAATAGTCATTCTGTTTACATGTTCAGCTTCTCTGGTAGACTTGGGAAGTAGAAAGAGGCTCTTGTCTGTGGAGTGGACTCCTAATCTAGAGATTAGCATGCTTCTTGAGGCCCCTGTGTCATCGCCTCACACCAGCCCCAGCAAGGTGGCTAACAACAACCCCAGCCCCTCAGTGGCTCTTCCTTGGAAGGTAGAGCCTCGGTCAGCTCATCTGTGAAATAGGAATCCAATGGTTAGAACTCAGTCTTTGTAGTCTGCTTCCTTCCATATGTCCGTCCATGAACAAGGTCCCTTCACTCTGCTTGCTTCTCTTCTCCTGGATCCTGGATTTTAACTTGTGTTCTAGTTATAGGTTTTACTGAATTATTGTTTTGTTTATAACATGTATTATTGAGAACTTAAATGTTTTCTAGGTCTCATGTTATGATTTTCTCCTAGATGGAGACCACAATAATGTCTGAGGGCTCAGCTGAGAAGATTTTACTAAAGAGTAGATGCCCTTAAATTGGTTGAATTCCTTAAATGTTACCAGCCACACAAAGCTAATTAATATATGATCAACTTTTTGTTTTGCCTAGAAATTCCCTAAATAAGGAAAAGAAGTAGAACAAGGCATGCAGCCATCCCTTTTCTAAATAATCAGAAGCTTAGGTGTTCTAGTTCTAAAGTCAAGAGAGGAAATCCACAAGAAGGTAGCTCACGGAAAAGCTCCAGTACAGGGGCTATGCCATGATATATACTTTTAATTCTTCAACTTATTTCTTCGTCGTAGTGAGGATCAGGGGAAACTGCCCAGGGGAAATTAAGGTCACAGAGCTGGTGTGAGTCAGAGCAGAGGCAACGGTCATGGTCACACTGTGAGCAGAAGCTTCACTGAACTTGTCAGTATGTCAGTATACTTCAATGTTGTCTTCTTTGAGCATGATGTTTCAACTGCAAAACATAGTCTAATATAAGCCATCTAGAGAGAGAATGTAATCAATAACAGAAGGCAAATGACCCCTGTAGATCACTGTGATTCTGTCCTTGAGACTAAATGGATCATATCTTCAAAGATGTCTTGATTGTGTGGGGGCTCCTGGTGGTACAGGCTCTGACAATTGGCCTGCACGTTGCCTCTGTCATCTTTGAAGCAATTTAGCTCCTCCACAAAGGGATAAACAAGAAAAATAGGCATCAGTGCGTTTTTCCAAATATCAGTAGTTTCTGTTGAAGATTGATGAGAGGGGGGCTCAAAAGTAATGGCACAATAAGGCCTCTCAATTACCCTCGTTGCTCACTTATGACAGTGCTCCTGTGCCCAACATCTAGGAAGAGCAAGACCCGACAGTACACTTAAGAAGATTAAGATTCTTTAATTCAAAGTGCAACCAAAAAGCAAGTAGGTGAGAAACATTGTAATTTGTATTTCATAGCTTTTCTCTTTTAACCATTTATGGCAGAAAAACTGTTCTTTACCTCCCAAGTGTCTGACATAAAATAGATGATCAGCAATGTTATTTTTACTTTTTTGATGTATTTTTTGACAGTTGAATACATGTATGTAGTGACTTTTAGTTGCCCTTCGTAATCTCCTTCCCTCTTCTGCTATAGTCCTTCCTCTTGCCAAGAAGTCTCCTTCCCACTTTTATGTCTTTGTATGTGAAAGACCACTGAGTTTAGTGAGGGTTGCTTGCATGAGCATTGACAGGGGATTATTTGTAGGAGTGTGGACAACTTACCAGTGTCTATAGCATTGAAGACAGTCATTCTCCTTTCCCCAGAAACTATTAATTGTCAATAGCTCTTCAAGGAAAGACTGGGGCCACATGGCCACTTGTTTATCATCTTCTACACTGGCTTTCAAGGTTGACTTCACATTGCTATTAACTGGGAAGCTCTTAAGAAATACCACGGCCTGGAATCCATTTCCAAGAGATATTAAATTGCTATTTTAAAAAAATCTATTTGATTAGATCTTTGAGAATTTCATACACTATAATTTGATTATACTCACCCCTCCTCTGAACTCCTCACAAGTCAATTCCTGCATCCCTACACACTCAACACTGTATCTTCTTTTTAAAATTTATTTTAAATAAATTTTTCATTTATTTAAATTTATTTAAATGGACATTGTATTAAAGTGACTCCTAATCACTTATCACTATACTGATAGTGACTGATCATGACACCTCTTAGCCCTCATCAGAGAACCGTCTTTTGGCAATAGATGGCCATTAACATTAACTCCTGTTTTGAGACAGGTCTCCCTGTAGCACCAGCTGACCTGAAACCCACTATGTGGACCAAGCTGATCTTGATCTTGCATAGATCTGCCTGCCTCTGCCTCCTGAGCACTGAAATTAAAGGCATGTGCCACCATGCCTAGCTGTGTCCTCATTAAAAAGTAGGGTCGGGCTAGAGAGATGACTTAGTGGTTCAAAACACTTGATGTTCTTCCAGAAGACCCAGGTTTGATTTCCAGCATCTATATGGCAGCTAACAATGGTCTGTAACTCCAGTTCCAAGAGACTCAACATCTTTTTCTGGTCTTTGTGGGGCATTGCATGACACAGGTGCACTTACATACACGCAGGCAAAACACTCATACACATAGAAATATCAATGATAATAAATACAACTTTTTTAAAGCATCAGGTGCAATTTGTGCTGTTCATGTGTATGCCATCCACTGGAGCCTGATCACCCTATCAGGTGCCACGCTTTTGAAAAAGACTGACTCTCTCTTTCCCAGCAGCTATTAATTGCCTATAGCTTCTCAGTTAGGGTTAGGACAGCAGGCTCAGTTCCCCTGTCCATGTTTGGCTTGGGCTTCCACAGGTCTTAGGTATGCTGTCATAACCACTGTGAATTCATATGTGCACCATCCCTATTGTATTTTCTTGTAGTCATCCCACCACCTCTGGTTCTTACAGTCTTTTCACCCCCCTCTTCCACAAAGTTCCATGAACCTTAGGAGGAGAGGGTATGATATAGGCTTCCCCTTTAGGGCTGAAAATTCCACATTCTCTAAATCCTGGCACGCTGACCGGTTGTGGGCCTTTGTGTTAATGGCCATCTATTGCCAAAAGATGCTTCTCTGATGAGGGTTAAGAGGTGTAATGACCTATTAGTATAGTGATAAGTGATTAGAAGTCACTTTAATACAATGTCCATTTAGCACAGTAACAGTAGGAAGCTCTCCCCTGGGCCTATGACCTGGCCCCAATAATTGTACCACATATGGGTTTCATCTTGTGAATTAAGCCTTAAATTCAATCAGAAAGTGGTCAGTTACTCCTGTAACATTTGTGCCATTACTGCACCAGTGGACATGTCTTGTCAGGCTGGTTATTACCGCAGCTCGCAGAGGTCACAGTTAGATAAGACTGTTGACAACTTTTCTATCTCCTCCAGTTGTGTGCAAAGCACCTCCCAGCACTATGAATGGGAGTGAGCTAGCCAATAGGGATGAAGCTTCCAGGTCAGTATCAGCTTGATTTCTCCATGGCCTATGTCTCAAGTATGTGGTATCTTCAGATAGGGTCTTACCTTCAAGATCTGTGGGATAGCCAAAAGCAATGGCAGTATCCTGGAATGTTTAGAGGTCAGTGGGGCCTCACTGCCCAGCAACACCAAAAAAATTAACCTATTCCTAACCCTGAACTTTGTATTTGAAAGCCTATACTGTCTAACAGGGACAGAGTTGCCCTGCTAGGTGGTAATTCCATTTAAACTCTTTTTATATGTGTGTATGTATGTATTTTAGGAAGTTTCTACAGTAGGTTTCCAATGACCTTTTAAATATTTTATTTATTATTTTATGTGTATGAATGTATTACCTGCATGTATGTAAGTGCACCTGTGTCCTGCAATGCCCACAGAGGTCAGAAGAGAGTAACAGATCCCCTGGAACTGGAGTTATAGAGAGTTATTTGCTGCCATGTGGGTGCTGAGAACAGAAACGGGGTCCTCTGTAAGAACAGCCAGTGCTCTTAAACGATGAACCATCTCTTCATACCCCACCCCATGACATGTTGAAAAGGTGTTTAGTTATTAGTAATCCCCCACTGTGGGCTCCCTTCTTGTCAGCCCTTGCTCCAAGGCCCTGCTCTATGCAGCTTGCCTGTTTGGTACCTTCACCCAGGCAAGGCCATCCCACGTGCCTCTAGACTCAAGTGTGTGGGCTCATCCCACTGATCAAAAGCTAAGTGACTCTGATTTCCCTGGCATTTTCTTTTTAACCTTTTGGAGCCTATTTTAACTGGTGCAGAAATTCTGTTTCATTAGAAACTAATCTCTGTGGAAAGCTGGGCAATAACGTCCTCCTGTCCCCAGAACTGGTACCCGTATGACCATCCTGTCCTGTTTCCAACGCGTAGTGTTCCTCTAGCCACATTCCTGTGTTCCGTGAACCCACTCAAAACGTGAAAATGGGCCACACGCGGAACAAACTGTATCGTAGGCAGCGTGGGAAGGAAACCTCGGCCTACATATGAAGAAAGGCTCCGAGCCTTCTATCTCAGATCCAAAGCAAGATGAAATTCTTCCCCTCACACCTGGGACATTTGTTCTGCGAACACTTGGGGAAAATCGATTGTCTGAGTTAAAAAGGCCCCTTGACACACTCTAGCCTGGGAATTATTAAGTGCGGGGTGCACATCAAAATCACCTAAGGAGGTTTTTCAACATGGACAAGAGACTCTGATTCACAAATTCAAGTGAATTATAAAGGAATTAAAATGCCGCCCGCCAGCCTGCAGTCAGGGCTGGATTTTGCATTTGCTGTCTGGGTGCGGGTGGGAGTATTTTTTGCCACTTTCGTTTTTCACAAAGTGAAAGAGTACAAATCACTCGTGCATGGTTGCCCCCTTTCACCTGGACTTTGGCCTGTTAATTTTGCCACATCCCTACCATCTTCCATTAGGTAAAGGGGATAGACAGTGGCAGGATGGTGCGTGATCCTGAGGAACACAGGGAGACAGGAGGCTGGCTCCTTTGATCTTCCCACTGTCCTTTCTCACAAGCCCAGGAGCTCATCAGCTCTCCTGCCGCTTCAAGTGTCCATTCATGTCCCTCAGCTGCCTCTGCGTTTCTCATCTCACACATTACCACTCCCTTTGGTCCCGCTTCTCTCTCACCTTCCCATTCCCCCGCTCAAACCCACCAGAGAAAAAAGGAAAGGGGCTTTTAGCAGATGTCTGACAATGGGCGTTTCATATCAGACAAGGATCTAAACCCGGGAGCGTACAAAGGCAGGCTGACTCTAGGACCCTTCAAGCTCAAGAGTATCCAGGTGAGTCTCCAACTTCAGCCAGTGAAAGGAGAAAGGGAGGCAGGAAGGAAGGGAGGGATGGTGGGAGAGCATTTCATAGTAGCTTATGAAATGCAGATTTCCAGGTCTTTGCTTGACAGAATTCCATTCCTTAAGAACAAGGTGGAAGTTGCCTCTCACAGAGTGTGACCTCACAGTAGATAGTTATATAAGGAATAACCACACATTTTTTTCCTTGTTTTATTAATACTCTTCTAAAGTTCTTGTCTTTGAGCACTGTTTGGGAGTTATTATACTTTGGTTGAGGGAGACTGATCTATATCAATTTTTTTGCATTTTTTTCTGAATATATGTCATTTACATTTGTAGCTGAATTCACTCCAGGGCATTACACTAGTTTGGTAGGGTTGCCATAGCGGGTTATCACAAACTTGTACTTAACACAGCAGCAACTTACTCTCTCACGGTTCTGGAAGCTGGACTCTGAAATCCAGTCAGTGGCAAGGTTTTGCTCCCTCTGAGGTCTGGGGCAGAGTCTGTCCTAGCCTCTCTCAGCTTCCTGTCACTCCCAGCAATGCTTGGTGCTCCTTGGCTGTAAGAACATCACCCAGATCTTACCCCATCTTCACATAGCGGTCTCTCATGCACCTATGTCCAAATCTTCCTATTCTTATGAGAACATTGGCTGTATTTGATCAGGACCTAGCCTTGTCTTTACTTGATTATATCTAGAAAGTCCCTGTGCTAGATAGTTTCAGGGGTTAACTTGACATACCTAGGAAAAGGGAACCTCAGCTGAGGAACTTTCTCTATTGGATTGGCCCACAGGCATGTCTGAGAGGCATTTTCTTGATTGTTGAGTAATGTGGAAGGGCCTAGATGACTGAGGGTGGTGACAGCTGTGGGGAGGTGGTCTTGGGTTATATATAAAAGCAGGCTGAATACAGGCCAAAGTATCAAGCCAGTAAGCAGTGATCCTCTGTGGTATTTGCTTCAGCTCCTGCCTCCAGGTCCAGGCTTCAGGCACTTCTCAGGCTTCCCTCAATGAAGGACTATATTATAAAAGCTGAAATAAACCCTTTCCTCTCCAAGTTAGTTTTGGTCAGTGTTGTATCACAGTAATAGAAACCTAACAAGACAACACCATTTCCAAAGAACATCACATTCACAGCTTCTGAGTGTACGTGAATTTCAAGCAGATGCTTTCAACCTAGTGCACATAGTTTCTTGTTCTAAGAACTGTAAGGATGTACTGTGTTTAACTTCACATTAGCCAGTTTTTAAGGGATAGGTAATTTATTTTCCTAAACTCTTGACACTAGCATTTGATTGCAGATGACGTTAGGGTAAGGATTAGCAAGGTCCTATTCAATATTAGTGTCCATTTTCCCTGGAAGGAGAGTCCAGACCTTTATTTCTCTAGTAATTTCTTCCACAGGGAAGTTTCCCATGTCAGAAAGCTAGGACCATTAGGGTAGAGAAAAGGAGAAAATGGTCAGGTCTTTCTAGCAGCTGCCTTAAAAGTCCAGAAGTTGAAGGCTATAACATACCACAGGCTACAGGGCTTAAACAACAGAAATACATTTTCTTACTAGAGGCTGGAAGTTAAAGTCAGAGTATGTCTGTGATCTGTTTCTTGCTGCCTGACTTGCAGGTGACCTCATCTGCATCGTCACACATCATCCCTGTCCCTGCTTTGTCCTCTTCTCCTCAGATGTACAACAGTCCTGCTGAATTAGGGCCCCACCTCCCGGCCTCAGTTTACCCCAATTTCCTCCCATTATAGTGGTTACAGGTAACACTTCCAACATAGAAATCAGGCGAGGTGAGTAGAAGGAAGCTTGGAAGTCAGTACCAAGGGCCCCTCTGCAGGGTGAAGAGACTTCGTAAAGGTCTGGGGGCTGGAAACAGCTGTGTTCAGGATGCATCTCCACTCTGCCAGAACCTGGACTTCACAGTCTTTCCACTTTTCCCTTTGTTTCCCCAGTCTTAGAACACAGAAAATAAGTAATTAATAAGTATCCCATTGTCTTGGACTCATGTTAAACACAGTGTATGTACAAATGTGAACCCCTTCTTGGAGGCAGAAACAGAAAAATGCATAACCTCTCTTGTATTCCTCTCTGACCTAGCACTATGAATTATAAAGAGAACATGAATTAATTGCAATTATATTAATAATTAAAAGTATATTTTATTAGTATTCATACCATATTAACTCTTAATTTTCATACTAATTTCGTAGACAGATTATTAGTATCATTTTAGAGATAAAGTGAGGCACAGAGAATTTTATTTATTTACACAAGGTTCATTAATACAAAAGGAATGAATGGAGAAGGCATTCAGAGACAGCTCTAAGCAGTGTTAAACACTGCCTAATTGTAGCATTTATGTTCATTTTGAACCTTTTAATATCTTTAATATTTTAATAAATATATTGTGTTTATTTCAGAGGTTTGTATGTACCAAAGGCAAGAGGCTACTAGGTAAACCACAGTAATAACAAAGCCACCAACTCTAAATATTCAACTTTTTATGTCAGTGTTTTTATATCAAACTCAAGTATATACAGCTATAGTAATACGGGTTTCCGCACATAGTATCCAGTCTCCACACATAGTGTGATCTGTGTGGTTTCTTGTTCTGTTCAATGTCCTGTCACAGCCCAGTCTGGTTTGTGTGTGCCTCGATGTGCTGCCTGTATATCACAGGCATAACATGCATTGTATGGATATTTATTTCATGCATGTAAATACTTTTCAGCATTTATATAAGCAGATACTAAGCACGTACTAAGATGACTTTTAACCTCACCTGCTGAAGTTCAGGATTGTAAAGACAAAGTGGTATGTACATACCTAAAAACTGTCAGAGAATGGGCAAGATGCTTCAGCAGGTAAAAGTACTTGACTTCAAGCCTGATCATCTGAGTCTGATCCCCAGGACTAAAAGAGTATGTGGCAGAAAGAGAGAACTGACTCTCAAGGACTTGTCTTCTAACCTTCACATATACACACATACACAAACACACACACACAATAAATAAATACATAAATTAGCAAACAAATAAACTTTAAATTTAAAAAAAAAGCTCTCAGAATGGAAACAAAAAGCTTTCTTGTTAGCATGAAGGCAAAACAACTAACAGACTCCAGTTTTCTGGCTCAGAAAACATATTTAACTTTTGTCCTGTCCCATCACAATACACCAGAGAAGGTGTTTGAAAGAGGAACTTGCTTAATAATTAACAGAAATGTCAGACAGCGGGTTGAATCTTCACTCAGGTACAGACAGCGACAGACCTTCACAAGAGCCTGAGATGGGAGTGAAACTGGGGTTCCTCTCAGTTGCCAGTGCTGCAGGAGCCTTCTTTTCCTCACAAAGTGTGGGATCCGAAGTTGATCGCTGTGATCACAGAGTTTGATGAATGTGGGTCAGGAAGAGGAACAGGAAGTTGAAATTCCCATCTTCCAAAGCTAGTCAGGTTTAGGAAATGCTGTCATGCCTGGAAACCCTCTGAAGCAAAGTCTTGTCTGAACTTCTGCTTGCTCCTTTTCCCTGGGAAGCCATTGGACTTAGAATTTTTCTCTAAGGAAGATTATAGAAACTAGAATCCTTCCTCCCCCACACAAAGGTGACCATAAATGCTAGAGACACTGTGCTAACCCTCCTTTCATTTCTGTATTCCCAGCAACATAAAGATATCCTCTGGCCTGGGAGTCATCAGGCCTCCATTCCAGAGGGTTCTGCTCCATATCCAGGAACAAAGAAGGCTGCAGAGAGGGGCCAGGAGAAATCTGAGCAGCCAGGTTTATCTGCTTTCACGATCTCAAACCTTTCTGTGCAATCACATTGCTACAGGACAGTCCATGCTTATTTAACCTAAGCTTTAAAAGAATGGTTCACCAGGCTGGAAAGATGGCTCTGTGGTTAAGAGCACTGGCTGTTCTTGCAAAGGACCCCGGTTTGATTCCCAGCACCCATATGGCAGCTAACAACCATCTGTAACTCCAGTTCCAGGGGATCTGACACACTCTTCTGACCTCTGCAGGCACTGCACAACACAGGTACATTTATACACATGCAGACAATACACTCATACACATAGAATAAGAATAATAAAATATTTTTTTAAAAATCATGGTTCACTTTGGGTCTTTGGGATTGAACAATCTCCTGTCATATAAAAAGTATGATCCAATAAATACGCTGTGGTTTCTTTTGAAAATCTGCCTCTTGCTATGGGGTGAACCCTGACCTCTCCCACCTTTACTCCTGCTCAGTGGGAGAAAAAAAACCCACTGAGGAATGAGCTAAAGCATATTCAGAAGGATATGCTCAGAAAGGTAAAAGAGTGGATATGGGGCTGGAGAAGTGGCTCAGCGTTAAGAGCACTGGCTGCCTTGAAGAGGACCCAGAGTTAGCTCCCAGCACCCACATGGTGGTTAACAACTGTCTGTGACTCCAGTTCCAGGGAATCTGACACTCTCTTCTGACCTCCATGGGCATTACAGGATGCAGGTGCACTTACCTACATGTAGGTAATACATTCATACACATAAAATAATAAATAAAATATTTATAAGGTCATTGGAAACCTACTATAGAAACTTCCTAAAATACATTTATTCACACATATAAAAGGAGTCTAAATGGAATTACTATCTAACAGGATAACACTGTCCAAGTTCCAGGGGATCCAATGGCCTCATCTGACCTCCAAAGACATTGAACACACAGCCCACACATGGTACACTTACATACATACAGGCTAAACACTCACACAAGCAAAATAACAATAAATCAAAAAGAGAGTGAGTATGTCAAAAAAGGTGACCGAGACATGTAAAGCATCCCCTGTTTAGATTTTAAACACATGGTAGAAAAAGGAAACAGTGAACACTCATTTGGACCCTAACACAGCTTCCTAACCACCAGATCTCATTTAGATGAACCATGCTTTATGAATACTACAGCAACACAGATCAGCACATTGTTATAGAATTTAAAAGTTGTGGGAGTGAACTTTGGGGGCTGGAGAGATGGTTCAGTGGTTATGAGCACGGGCTCTTCTTACAGAAGACCCTGGTTCATATCCCAGCACCCACATATCAGCTAACAGCTGTTGGTAACTGCAGGTCCAGGGGATTTGACATCCTCTTCTGCCCTACACGAGCATGGCTCGACAAGTGTGTATTTACACACGTGCACCCAATACACATAAAGTAAAAATAAAGCAAAATTTTTTTTAGGTTTTGGGAGTGAACCTTTTTTAAAGGCCTCTTGATATTCACTGTCTTTCCAGCAAAACGTGTTCACTTCCTTGCTTTCTCTGTTCTAAGGCAAGTGAGAGTCATCTTTCAACCAGTCATGACAAGAGATGGTTCTAAATGGATTGGGTACCCCAAACCAATATTTGAACTCAGCATTGGAATGCGCTTGATTAGAGCTGTTAGTCAAATATGAACTGAGTCCTGGATCAGTAGATCCTTCCAGAAGCTTGTTCTGTATCAGGGAGGGGCTGAATGAGCGTGCCTAGCAGAGGCAGCCGATGCAGACACGTCCTCTGTTTGGCAGCTCCTGAGGGCTGGAATCCAGCTGCTCTCGAAGTTGAGCAGACAGCAGGGGTACGGAGGAAGGTTGTGGAAACCCGGACCGCCGAGCCCCCCTCAGAGCCCTGATTCAGCGGCTGCGTGGAGATGAGGACACCCGATGCCCCATCCCCTGCTCTATGGGATGAGAACACGTAATTCCCACCATCCCCCTCTCTGTAGGATGAGAACACACTATGCCCTATCATTTCCCCCTCTGTGGGATAAGAACACACAGAGCCCCACGGTTCCGGGCACTGCCGCTGCCTCTGTGATCTGGAACACACTTTGAGTCCCACTGTATGGAATGACAACTTCTTAACCTTTTTCCCAGCTATGGAGCTTTCCCTACCCCATGTCCTTAGAAATGTCAGCCTCAGCGACTGATCAGACTTTATGTCAACTGTCAAAGAGCGCCAGTGATCTCCACGTGAATGCAAGAAGGGACCTATGAAACCCCGAGACTGCCCCGCTTGGCTGCCGTAAGCCTAGCCAAGGTTTTCTGTGCTGGACTTTCCAAGAAAGGAAAAGAAAAGAAGGTTCTGTGAGGCGACAATACAAATAAGTTAACAGATCTCCAGTCCTTTTTTGATAAATAGCTGACACTTCACCGTCAAGGAACAAGAAGGCGGGCACATGGATCACACCAGCAGCTGGCAATCTGTATGTTCGAGAAAATGAGTTTGGGGTTAGAAATGCTTTGAAACACAAGGAATATTAAAGGGAGGAAAAGAGAGAAAAAGAAGGAAGGAAGGGAGGAAGAAAGAGCGGGAGAGACGGAGGTTGGAAGGTTAAGCAAAGTATCAGCAATTTTCTTAATAACGGTATCTCTAAAAAGTTTCCCAAGAGTCTCTGAGACAGGCACCTGACTTCAGTAAGTCTGAATGTGACCCTGTTTCCCATAATTGTGAGGGTGGTTCACACAAAACAAAGCCTTGGTTCTTTCCCTGGGAACACCAGGTAGGCCACTGGAAACAGCCGCAGTGAGTGGAGGCAGCAGATTGCTTTTTAAGAGAAAGACTTTATTAAAATTCAAAGAAAAAAAATAAGCTGAGATGATTTAGAAAGTATTATGCATTTATTGAACAAACACTGCTAAAGACATTTCAGCAAACTGTATGTTTAAAAAGTAATAAATAGCTATTGTGCTTCATAAACTTGTCAGACTGTCTTCATTTTATTTTCCTGAACAAACTGAATTTCTGTACTGCTCGTCCCCAGCCAGTTAATAAATACATCACCCTAAAAAGTGCTGTGGTATTAAATTTACAGCAGATAAAATATGGATGAAGTTACTGGGCCTCAGGTACGTCAAGTGTGATTTAATATCTCACACTCTCCTTATGAGGAGTAAAAGATTACTCGGCTGCCTCCACCGCCAGAGAGCGACCTTTGGCCCCAAGTAACAGCCATTCAGCAAATAGCGCCAAATGAAGACAGAGCATAACATATAGATTTGCCATAAGAAAAAATTGATCGCAATCCATATATCAAATCTCCTGATCAGAGAGCTCTGGAGAGATGGCTCACTCACGATCATTCATATGCAGAAATATAGTTCTGAAAGCAGGTCTTCCTGAAAGTATGAAGATTGTTTCTTTGATTTTTTACTTTATTACTGTTATTGTTATGTGCCCTTATTTTTTCTCCTCCTGTGCTGAAGACGGAACCCAGAGTGCTGCATATACTAGGTGAGCACTCTGCCCGGAGCCACACACCCAGCCCCCTCTCCTTGTTCCTCATATCCTATGAATAAATCTCCTTAGAGGAAAACTGTCTTTGACTTCATATCTCAGAGGCAAAGCCTCCTGTCTGTAGAAACTATAGGTTTTGGGAGTACTCAGGGACCTAGAGAATCTTGTAAACGAAGACATTGTTCCCTGGGGAAATTTCTCCACCATCTGACTTAATGTATATCGTTTTTTAAAGTTCTGTCTAAAATGATAAAAAAAAAAAAAACTCTAAGGAACACATTTGTTAGCACAGAAAGTAAATCCTTCTGATTAACATTTTGCCATCCAGAAAGGCTGGTTGGTGACTAAGAGAGTCTCTGCACGTGAAAGGTAGGAGAGGGATGTTTTAAAACAAGAGTAAAAAAGAAAAAGCACATCACTCCCAAGCTATTTTTATTTCAAATATACAAAAGTATCATTGGTAAATGCCACGCATAAATCTTCAAAGTGTGGATTGCCAAAGGTCTTCCTCTAAAGACTGATGTGAAGAAATAAACTGCATCAATTAAGCAGCTCTTGCTTTCACCCTGGAAGTGAGATCGTGGTGTCCTGGGGGCTCCTGGTATACTCTGTGCTCTGGGGCAGCAGTGTGCCTTTGCTAAATTAGAGGGAGAAAAAAAAAAATCTCTCCAGCTTTGGTCCTTAGCAAATAAGGAGCCTTAGTCAGACTTCCCCCAAATGCTCTGTCTGTTGAGGTATGTTGTTTGTTTATTTGTATTGCGCTGGGTACTTTTGTGCTCAATTGGTAATTGGTTTTCCTGGGCCACAGAAGGTTAGGGTCAAGGCTGTTTACTTCAGATTTCTTCAGTGGTGAATAGTGAGGCTCTGGCACTAGCAGAGAGGCCCACACAACAACCATAATTCTTAGAATATCTGACCTGAGGATAAATATTCTAGTGGAGGGAAGAGACAGGGCTGTGGGATGTGTCTGAGCAGATTTGTGATGAGAAGTCTTTAATCACAGAGCTGGGCAGGTCTGCCTGTACTGGCTTCCCAGATGACCTAGATAGGACACAAGGTGCTGCTGTCTCCACCTTGTCCCTAAGCAAGGACTTTCTCATCATCGCATTGAGGACTGGCCAAGGCAGAGCCTCAAGACTGAGTGACGGAGCAGCACTGACCTCCCGAGAGCTGGTGTGCTAGCTGCAGGAACAGAAACACAGCCCTTTGTTGGCCTCTGGCCAGAGGATCAACAGAGGAGATCACAGAAGGGGAAGAGAGAGACCCTAACAGGATCTCTCTTTTTTTTCATTTTAAAATACATATGCACACACAGTGGATAGAGGACAGTCGGAGCCAAACAGCAGATATTTCAAGGCTGTTTAGGGATAAAGAATGCTTGAAAATTGCATAGCTTTGAACCCAGTGAAACAACCAGCACGTCTTCATGCCAGTCTTTCCCAAGCTGATCAGACCAGGAAGTGCAAAGCTTTTCTTAACAGTCGAAAGGAAGCTGGTTTTGAAATGTCATAGTTTCCGGAGGCTGATTTCTTTTTCTCTACTGTTTATCTTATTGAATTTGGAGGAGGGGCACTTTTATGAGTAGGTACATGAACACACGTGTGTATGTGGAGACCAAAGGTCATCCTTGGGTATTCTTCCTCAAGAACCACCCATCTTGTTTCTTGTTTGTTTGTTACTTTGTTTACGTTAGGGTCTCACAGACATCCACCTGCCTCTTCCTCCTGCATGCTAGGATTAAAGGCATGGTTTTTTTTTGAGGCAGGGTCTTTCGCTGGAAACCTGGGCTGGGTGATTTGTCTAGCCAGAGCCAGTGAATCCCAAGATTAGCCTGTCTCTGCCTCTCCAGCACTGGATTACAAGTGTATGCCATCGCACTTTGTTTTATGTGGATTTGGGGGGTTGAAGTCAGGTTTCACACCCTTATACCACAAGCATTTCACTGACATCTATCTCCAGAGCCCACTGTTGCTGTTTTTACTAATTTCCACAGCACAACTAATTTGTAGTCACTTGTTCCTTATATGACATTTGTCTTAAGAAAAAAAAAGAAAAAAAAAGAAATCAAGCCTGTGAGATGACTCAGTGGTTAAAAGCACCTTACAAGCCTGTGGACTTAAGTTCAATCCCTTGAACTCAGGGTAGAAAGAGAGAAACCAGTTCCTAAAATTGTCCTCTGACCTCTATACATGCACCATGGTGTGGGTATGCCCATTCTCTCTCTCTCTCTCTCTCTCTCTCTCTCTCTCTCTCTCTCTCTCTGTCTCTCTTTGTGTGTGTGTGTCTGTCTGTCTTTTTCTCTCTCTTACAATAATAATAATTATAATAACAATAATAGCAATAATAAGCAACATTTTAAAATTTAAAAACACCAGCAAATCAGGCTCCAACAGGGGTATCTGCCCACCTGGCTTGTTAGGAGGAACCCACCTGAGAGCACTGCGAATAGTCTCTTCAAACCACAGCCTTTTATTTCCCTTAAATCTGTGTTGAAAAGGTCCCACCTAGGAGCAATATCCATTTGAGTTCTGCACTGCACTTGCAAAACTGGCTTTGGGGGATAAACGTGACTCACTGGAAATGATCCCACAGTAATTCATTAGCATTTCAAAACCACTAGTAAGTGGCCATTTATTTTCTATTTTTTAAAAGCTAACAATACCATTAATTATCGCTTTTATGAATCCTGATAATGGTTGTTTACTTGCCATAAATTAATACGATGCTGTCAGAGACCTAGTACCCCTGCATGCTGTAGCATTTGTGCTTTGAACATGCCACATGACACATCTCTACCTTCAGCTCCTGAGAGTATTTGTGTCACACAAAATCCACAACTCCTGGTGCTGCAAGTCACCAGGCTCACTTTTTGATTTTTGTCTTCCCCTCCTGGCGGGAGCCCCTTCCTGAGAATATGTCCATTCATCATGGCCATCCAGGAGCTGAGAGAGGCTGCCACACTGACTTTGCTAATCCAGGCACTTACTAATACTCTAACTTTTGAAAATCATTGTTTATCATTTAATTCAACTACGTTCACTTTGGGGTTTTATTCAAATTAAAGCCAAGATCACTTCTTGCTATACTTTTAAAGTAGATTTTAGTTTTCAAAATAGTTTTGTATTCTCTCTGGTGTATTTTGTGTGTGTCCCTCTTTTTATTGATTACTTTTGTTTGACAATTTTATGCAATGTACAATGTATTCTGATTACTCTCTTCCACCGCCTTCTCTTATGACCTTCCCATCCCTATCAATACCCTCCCTGCCCACCCCACTTTCCTGTCAAGTCCTTTCTTAGGACTTTTGGTTTGTTTTTTTAACCCGTTTAGTTTAACCAGGGCCATCTGCATAAGCCTGGTAGGTTCACTGATGGATGTACAGCAGAAGGCAGTGATTTCCTCCACTACCTGAATCTGTCAGTAACAAATAGTTCAGCAGTGATGAGTAGGGCTCTCTGATTTCCTCTTCCATTCATGCCTAACAGTTAATAGGACCATCTTGTGCAGACCAGTGTAGGCATTTATAGTAGCTGTGAGATCATGGCTGCCACAGCTGTGTCTCACCCAGAAGATGACATTTTATAGCCCTTTACCCCATCTTCTGGCTCTTATGTTCCTTCCAGGCTCTCTTCTACAGCATTCCATTAGCCTCAGAGGGGTATAAATGTCTCCTTTCCTGACAAGCACTCATCTGTCACTTACTCTCAACACCTCATGCAACCATGAGTTTCTACATTTTCTGTCATTCATTGGAAGGAGAGACATTTACCATAATGGCTGAGAATAGCAACTGTCTGTGGGCGTAAACATGGGTGTTGAGGAGGCAGCTTGACATTGTATCAGTTTAGCTAAACAACAGTATTCGGTTCACTCCCTAAGGCCTATGATGTCTTCGCCATGGGTTTTTGATCAGATTTACAGTACTAGGTGTGGGTTCCCTCCTGTAGATAATCTGAAATCCAACAAGAGTGCAGTAGGTTACTCCCACAACTGTAGCAATTGTAGTGCACAAGTGGGCCAGTCTTGTCTGGCAGATTGAGCTCATGAATCACAGGATTCAAAGCTGGGCAAGACCACTAATGCCTTTTCTCCTTCAGTAACCTATAGCAAGCACCCTCTGAAATGATGAAAGCTATCAAGCAGGGAGGTTCCAATCAGTTCTGGCTTGTTTTCTCCACATATCGCATCCCATGTATATAATGTCTTCAGCAATAGGTTCTTCTCATCTAGTTATGATGGACAATCAAAGGGAACTGCAAGAACCTGTATTGTTTTGGGACTCTCCGGTTGCTTCCCTGACCATCATAAAATTAGTGTAAAGAATGCTCCCTGGTGCTAGGAATTTTGTTTAATAACCCAGATGTCTGAGAGCGTCCTATTCCAGTCATGTATGGATTCTTCCTTCAAACTGTTTTTTAAAAAATAAGTTGCATTTTTAATTTGTTACAAGGTAGCAGGTTTCCATATGGCCTTTTAATATTGTATCTAATTTTGTTTTCCCAGTGCAACGTACATCACAGAATACCTGGAAATTACCAACCATGACTTTGAGCTGCAGGGATGAGAATTTGCAGCCTTGAAGCAATAATGAAAGAGAAATGCACCCAGAATTGCATCAGCATTAAAGGAACTCAGGAAACGACACCCCTAAATCTGCAACAGTGGCTTGCTGATGACTTTAAACTGAGAGCACTTGGGACAGAGCAGACAGAGGCTCTGACTGGCCTTCTCTGGGCTGCACAGATGGCACCCTCCAAAAGAAGCTCAGTGGCCATGGGTCCCTCTCTGGGAATTCATCAGTCAGGGAAGGCTAGCTCTTATCACAGGGGGAGCTGTCCATCCCACACCCAGGCAGACTGGGTCCCAGGCTGTTGCCTGGGTTCTGAGGCCCCATTCATCTTTTCCATAACTGCCTGCACTCCTCTCCCATCTGCCCTATGAGGAGAGTGTTTACAATCTAGATCTTCCTCGGTTTAGGGGTACTAGCTTTTCCTTCATGTGATGAATACATTTGTCTTTTCTCCTGTTAATCTTTCTACTGCAGGTTTATTTGATAGACACAGCTATTGAACCCTCAGAGGGTAGAAGGAACGTTTTCTTCCTCTCTAAATCTGGAACTTTGAAAATAAAACACTGGAAATGTGTTTTTGAAGAACTTAGGAATAACGGTCGCTAGTATTTATTTAAAAACTAGATTCTTCGAATTTTTCCTTGGGAAAATAAAAACTTGAAAGTAAATTTTCTGAATTGACAAGAAAACTACATATTGAGAGTCTTGACGTCACATGTACGTGTTCTTGCCCCGTGTGCATGGCTGCTCCTTCAAATCTTGTACCACACACATTTTGAAAAGAAAGTTCATTTTTCTCCAACATGGACAATGTTGGTTATTTTCATTCTTTTAAGTCTGGGATATGTTATTTTAATTTGCATTTCATTAATATCTGCAGTTTGAAATTTCTCACATGTATTTTGTATTTTTCTCTAGTCAGCTTTTTATGATCTTGTTATCACAGCTCCATTTTTTCTTTTGATTCCTCTTTGGAATTTTGTGTATTTTATCTCATTTTAGAAAAATATCTTCCATGTTTAAAAAAAACAAAACAAAACTATTTCCTTCTTTTTCCAATGATTTGGATAGTGATTCCTCAAAGTTCTGTTCTTTCTGTCTCCTCCCTGATCACCCTCCTATGTACAAACCAGCTCTGCAGGGTCTACCTCCCTATGAATCAATTTTCATGTGGTTATTTTTTGCCTCTATATTCTGATGCATTTTCACAAATTCATCAGCCATGAGACTGACAGATTTTCTACAACATCCATTTCTTTCTGAACTCTTCTGTTTGCTGTTATGGTGGATTATTTCTCTTAAGTTATTTCTTTCCTGCATATTTCTCTTATCTCAAATTTTGTATCACCGCTTTCTTATAATCGCATCTTTTGTTTATAGACTTTAATTTTTAAATGACTGTTGTTTCCTCTGTTTTTGTAGTAGGGTTTGCTCCCCCCGAAAATATTCTCTTTGGTTGTATGTTGCATGCTCTGATTATCTTTTTCTTTAAGGTTTCAAACATTCCTCTTCTAAAAAGTGACCTGCAATTCTAATTCTCTTTTGATTAGTCATCTGCAAAATCTTTCTTTTGATACCAAATGTGTATTTTACAGACTTTGAAATTGTACTTGACATTGTTTTTCACAGGAGTTCTCTCAAACCAATTGTTTCTTCACAGTCAATTCTGCCATTTCCTAGCTAAGAGCCCAGGTTTAGAAGTCTGCTCTTTTCTTTGGTGATAATCACAAGCCCCAGGGCCACCAGCACTTCTACCTACAAATCCAGTTCCCACAACCTCTCTTCATTAATGCTCTAGAACAGTTCACAGAAAACTCGGAAATAAAGTCACTTACCATTAGTGACTGTAATAAAGTATACCATGAAGAAAGACACAATGGAAGACAGGCTTAGGTTAAGGGATGAGAGGCGAGATAAGGGCTTTCATGCCTTTTCTGAAAGAGCCTTCCTCCTCTCTAATATGGGCACCAACCCAGACATTCCCTCAGCTTCATCATTCTGCGATTTTCACGGAAGTGAACATATAGACATGACTGATTATGTCATTGATCATGGATGATTGAACTCAATCTTCATTCTCCTTCCCCTTGCTAAGGGATGAAAGTGAGACTGAAAATCACAACCTTCTCAACCTGCCTTGACCTTTCTTGTGACCACCCTGGATCTTGTAGCTATCTAAAGAGTAGAGGGTTCCCTCAGAGTCATCCTATTAGCATACAAGACACATTCATCACTAAGGGGCTTCCCCGAGTTTTTTAGGTGCTTAGTGCAGCTAAGGAGGAACAAAGTCCAAACATGTACAACATATGCAAATACTGGTATTAGCCAGACATTTTGTTGCTCCTGATAAAACTTCCAAGGCAAATAGGATTCTTGTGTACTTGACTCGAGATCTGGGGCTTCCATAGTGCTTGGCTCTGTTGATTATGGACCTGTATTGCAGTAGAACATCCAGGCAGTAGGAATATGTGGCAGAGGCTACTCACCTCACGGTGGATAGGAATCAGATGCCAGACAGAACCTTCAAAGGCATGCCCTAAGTGACCTACTTCCTGAAACTAGGCCCCACCTCCAAAAGTCTCTATCAGCTCCCAAAATAACATTATCAGTTGCAGGCAAAACCTTCAACACCTAAGCTTGTAGGGAACATTTCACAATCAAATCATAACAGTAATAGTTTTCTTTATTAGTGGATATGTATCATTTCTCTATAAAAACATATTAAAATACGTATAATATGCATAAATAATCTAGAAATAACTATCTTGTGTATATTTATTTTATATCATGCCATCCTTAAACAAAAGATACTCTTGTTTTTCAGTTTTCTAAATATCAGAATTATATAGGGCCTCCTTGAGCCTTCTTCTTGGGATGGAATTATTCTCTCCTTATTATTGGGCACTAGCCCAGCGAAGACATTCCTCAACCAGCCTGTGTGGGAAGGATGCTGTGGGAATTTGGCTCCAGAAAAGTTTGCCAGCACCCTGAAGAAATATTCATGCTAAAACGAGGTCACTAATGAGCTACACCTTTCAGTTTGAAAACATTGACACCGTAACATATTAAATATAAAATACACAAAGAAAGAAGAAATTGCCATCAGCCTCAAGCTTTGGCATCTGTATGATTGATGCTACCTTTAACAGAAACAGGAGCAGGCAAACGAGTGGAGAAAGATGCATTTGAGTGTGTGGTGTGGCAACGTCTTATTTTGTATGCACAGCACCTAGAGTCACAGTGAGAGCTGAAAATGTAGGTTTCAAGACCAAAAGAGATGGGGGAAGCTGGCGGAAGGGCACCTGCAGGGCTCAAAACAGTAGGAATGGATGCTGTGTGATCAGGTGACAGCAGTGGTGTGAGATGACAGGGCATCAAAGGGCAGAGCAGAGAAAGCACAGTTAGCAGAAGCTGAGAAAGATGGGCATGATAAACCTTATAAAGGTGGACATGGCATGATCACTGGTAGTAACATTGGCTAGTGTGTACAGAAATTGACCAATTACTATAAGCACTTTAAATTCATTATCTCATTAAACCTCTCAGACTAGAATGAATGAATACATAGAGAATCTGAATAGTTATAGCTCTTACACACACACACACACACACACACACACACACACACACACACGCTCACCCCACAGAGCAAACTAGAAAGAAACAATCATCCAAACCCTTGTAACTTTAAGATGGAACTATGGCATCTGTTCTTGAAAGACTATGCAGTGTCAGAAAAGACAGAAAGTCATCCAGATTGTGAACTGCTCAGAACTCATCAGGAACCTTACTGGAGGCAAGGAATATATATGGTGGAGAAAAGGCAAAGCAGATCCTGGACGAAGACTCAGGGCGTATATTTAGGAAGTGCAAAAAACATGGTTGGGGATTAGGAAAATGAGAGCAAGAAAGGGAGTCCCCCCAATAAAGTGTGTGACAGCAAACCTCCTGTTACTGTAGGGAAGTGAAACCTCATCCAGTAAGAAAACTCAAGAACATAAACTGTGTAAGAGCTATTCCAACTGCGACAGTACATTAGATACTTCTTTTTGTTGCTATGGTAAAACATCATGACAGAAAGAGACTGGTGCTTTGAATGGCAATTGTCTCCCACAGGTTCTAAGTATATGAATACATGGTCAATTAGTGGCACTGTTTGGGGAGAGTCATGGAACTTTTAGGAGGTGTGGTCATGCTGGAAGAAACACATCACTTCGGGATGGGCTTTGAGAGTCTATAGCTTCATTCAGTTTGCAGTCTCTCTTTGCTTCCTGTGTCTGCTTGAAGATATGAGTGTTTAGCATTCTACTCTGGCCACTTCTGTTTTATGCTTCCAAGCCATGATGGACTCTTAGCCCTCTGGAATTGTAAGTCAAATAAACTTTTCCTTCTATAAGTGACCTTGGTCATCACGGTTTATCACAGTAACAGAAAAGTAACTAACATAGCAACTCATGGAAAAAAAAATTTGTTTTGGCTTATAGTTCCAAAGAAATATGAGTCCATCATGATGTTGAGGCATGTTCACAAGCCCAGGTATGGCAGCAGGAGCAGAAAGCAAAGAGATCATATCACCATCCATATGCAGGAAGCAAAGAGCTCACATCTTAAACTGCAAACATGAATCAGAGGGATTTGGAAGCGGGAAAGACTGCAATCTCTCAAAGCCTGCTCCTAGTGGGCTGTAATAAGGATACACATCTTAAAAGTTTCCCAAACTTCACCACCTACTGGGGACCAAGTGTTCAAATACTTTACCCTATAAGGGGTATTACTTATTCAAACCACCCTGGCAGGCTAAAGCTGCACACAGCTACAACATTCAGTTGTTATTTGAGAACTATCTCCGTGGATTTTAATTCAATGGGCCTCTTAACAGAGATGTCTGTCATAACATGGAGAAAACCCATAAGGAAAGCTTCAGATATTAGCAGTCAGGAATAATATGCCAGAACATAATATGCCCATGGCAGAGGGAAATCAGTGGTTGCTGGAAAAGTCTGCTGTGAAGACACTTCCAAAGCCTAGCAGAATTGTGAGCTGTGGCTGCATAGATAATGAAAGGCTTTCACGACGTAGACATAGACACTAAACCTTGCTAGACAAAAGCATCCAAAGGTTGCTTGACTTGACTCTACATGAGTGGAGGGAAGGTAAAATGTTAAGTGGCCCCTGCTCATAGAAAGATGGAATACTACACACCAGACTGTTTCCTACGTCTCTTGCCTTATATAACGAAAGCCCTAAGATATTATAAACAAAAGAAACACAATAGGACTCTCAAAAATGAATAGAGAATGCTGTGTTGAGACTGTTGAAAGCTATGGAGACTTTTGAAGTTGGACTAAATGCGTTCTACATCATGAGATTGTTGTGAACCTATGGGGACCAAAGTCAGAATGATGAGATTTGAATGAGAAATTCCCTCAGTAGGCTTATGTATTTGAACCTTTGGTCTCCATTCAGCAGTGATGTTTCAGGAGTTTATGAACTCTTAGGAGGCACTGCCTTGCTGGAAGAAATACATCGCGGTGGGATGAGATTTCAGGGGTTAAATCTCCATCCCATTTCCTGTTCTTCTTTTTCTCTCTTTGCTTCTTGTATAGATGAAAATGTAATCAACCAGCTTCCTGTTTCCATCTCCACGTTTCTCCTGACTGTTGCTGTGCCTTTTCCTCTATGTGGAACTCTATTCCACTGGAACTGCAAGCCAAAATAAATGCTTTCGTCCTTAAAAAAAAAGTTTAAAAATAAAATGAAACCCTCTTAAGAAGGAAAACAAAACAAAGTGCAAAGAACCAAATAGAAGTTTTAGAACTGGAAGCAAAACAGCTAGAATGAAAGTTAGTAAATGAGCTCACCAGCCCAAAGGAAAGGACAGAAGGAAGCAAAAATGGCTGAAAGATGTAAGGAAAACATTTGTGACATCAGAGTTTTAGCTCGAAAGAAAAATTGGATGGTGCAAAAAAAAAAAATACACTAAAATCATAGCAGAAAACTTTCCAAATAAACCAGAGTATACAACCCTAGAAATTCAAGGAACCGGGCAAATTCCACACAGGGTAAATACAAACAAATCCACATTAGGAAAAATCATAATTAAATTTCTAAAAATTAAGAACAAAAAAATTAAACACGGCAGTGGGGAAACAATGCTAACATTACCAGAAAACCACTTGAGGCACAGCAGGCTTTTCAGCAGAGATCATGGAGACCAGAAGCACGTGGTCTGGTGTCCACTGAAAGAAACGCTCCATTAATCAATATTCTGTATTACTCAGAAAAAAAAATTCTTCAGGTTTGAAGTAGAAATCAAAATTTTTCTTTCTGAACTGGAGTGTCATTATATTGTCCAGGTTGGGCTCATGTGCAGAATCAGGTCGTCCTCTCCCTCAGCCTCACAAGCAGCTGGGGCTTCAGACGTGCAGCACCATAGCTAACTTCAACACACCTTGAATGAAGGAAAACTAAGAGAATTTATTATTAGCCAAACTCCCACTGAACAGTGGCTAAGGAAAGACCCCAGTGGGAAAGGAAAAGATGAACTAAGGAGCTTTGAGTATAAGGAGGAAGCACCATGCAGGACGACAAAAATAATGGAAAAACACTGGCTTTCCCTTCTCTTTGCGCTTCTAAATAAGCTTAACTGTATATTTTTATTGAGTTTGTGCATCTGATACAATAAATATTAATCATATTTAGACCCCCTCTCTCATCTGCATCTCCTTATGCCCCTCCACCAGATTTCATGCATTCTGTCATATATGTGAAGGCCTATCTGGTCAAGTTTTTTGCCCAGATGTTGCTCTGTTCCAGTTCATCCACTGGGGTCTAGTCAGCCTATCTAAGGTCACTCCCTTAAAGATCAACTCTCCCTCACTCAGCTAAATAATTTTTGAATAGAGAAGAAAATTATAATTCTCTGTGATTTGGGTTCTAACTATATGTGGAAGAACTCTTTAAAATAAGTGACAAGCAGGTACATTATAGGGATATGAAAGGAGATATGATATCTGTGTTTTCTCCAACACAAACTACTGAAACCTGCTGTTTATGGTGGATGTGTGCAATGAATAACAAAGCTATAGAAAGAAGTACTCAGAACACCATAAATATATTTAAACGACAGTCTAAAAATATTCAAGTAATCTATAAGAAGGCAGGAAACATAAATAGAAAATGAAAAATAAAAGAAAAATCAAATGACAGGTATTACTGTAAAGAGAAATGATCTAAATACACCAGTGGAAAAACTGAGAAGAGCAGAGCAGATCAAATGCCAGGAGTCAATGTCATCCCTTCCTATTGAGCTTGTAACCGTTCAACTCAACGTTAGAGGCTTTAAAGCAGCACAAGTTTATTATCTTGATGTTCTAGAGGCCAAGTCCATAATCAGTTTTGCTGGGAAGAGTGAAAATAGCCCAGTAGAGGAGTGTTCCCTCAGGAGGCCCTTGGAAAGGATATATTTCTTGCTTTTCATTCCTTGAATTTTTGCATGTGTGTGTGTGTGTGTGTGTGGTGTGTATACATGTGTGCATGCACATTTGCATATATGCAGGAGTACATTTGTGTGTGTGTGTGTGTGTGCGTGTGTGTGTGTGTGTGTGTGTGTGTGTGTAGGCTGGGCCTGAATCTACCTTGATCACATTCTACCTCATTCACTGAGACAAATACTCTCATTTGTACCCACAGCCCGCTAATATTAGTAATCTAGCTAGCCAGCTGGATCCAGAGATCCCCTGTTTCTGCCTCTGAGCCTTGAAATTTCAGGCAGGTCACCTGAAATATATGTGGATATTGGGGATCCAAACTCAATTCCTTATGCTTGTATGGTGTAATGCACATTACTTTGGTAAATCGTTAAGTGCTGTTTGAGTTTAAATTCACTTAGACGCTGGCTCTGGGCTGAGTATAGTGACACACGCTTTAATCCTGGCACTCAGGAGGCAGAGGCAGGCAGATCTCTGTGAGACTGAGGCCATCCTGCTTATATAGTGAGTTCCAGGGCAGCTATGGCTACAGAGAGACCCTATCTCAAAAACAAAAAGCAAAAACAAATAACAAAAAAGAAGCTGGTTCTGGCTCTGGAAGTGGGGTTGCCCCCCTTCAGACCCAAATGTGTCTATTTCAAATGTCCTGCAATCCCCCCTGTTCTAGGTCAGGCTGGCCTTCTGACTCTGTAACTGGGAGAAGAAAAAACAGCAAGCACCGAAGTGTATTTAAAAGACTATTGCATGACATGGTGGCTCATGTCTTTAATCCCAGCAGAGGCAGAGGCAGGAGCAGGCAGAACTCTCTGAGATTGAGGCTAGCCTGGTTTACATAGTGAGTTCCAGGCCAGCTGGGGGCTACAGGAGACCCTATCTAAAAACGACAAAAATTAAAACTTTAAAAAACACTGTGTCTTTGAGAACGGGTAGAAGGTAAAGCTATTGCCAGCACAGGTTACTGTTGTTTAACCCATAACATGAAGGTGCCTGCAGTGGGAAGAGGAAGCTGGAAGCTCATCCATGGAAAGAATCTCAACTGGGAACTCTAACTTACTGCCTCAGTTTCCCCAGTGGATCTCTTCTGGACATTTATAAGCTCCCAATTGGATGATGTCACCTTCAATTAGATGATGTCATCTTGGGGCTGGAAAGATGGCTCAATCATTAAGAGATAGGGCTGCTCTTGCAGAGGACCTGGGGTCAGTTCCCAGCACCCACATGGTGACTAACAACTGTCTGTAACTCTAGTTCTAGAGAAATCTGACGCCTTCTTCTGGCCTCTGTGGACATTGTATGACATAGGTTCACTTATGTATACACAGGCAAACACTCATACATATAAAATAAATGAATGAATGAACAGAGGGGACACCCCTGTTTGCTCTCTCCATCCAGCTACTCCAATTGCCTCCAATGACTGTTGTAAAAACATGAGTGGATAATAATGTTGCTATTTATCTCCTGCTTCTCTCTGTCTGCTATTTACTATTTATTTCTTCTGCTTTTATTTGCAAAATAATAATGAATTCACTCATTCTCCAGATGATACTGAACATACAGCAAAAGCTTTATCCAGTGAGCCAGCTTCTCTGCCTACACTCCTTGACTTTGAATCATGGCATCTTTCTATACCTTAACAGCTAGTAGCCTATTATCTCAAAATCTCTCTGATTCTATTACATAACTGTCTCTGTTGCATCAAGTTTCTCTTTGTTCTTCCTCTTATAAAGACTCATGACTATATTTCGGGTTTACCTGGATAATGGAAGATAATCTCTCATCTCAAGATCTTTAACAACATCTGCAAAGTCTTTTTTGTCATACATGGTAACTTCTATAGAACCCAGTAATTTCAATGTGTATATCTTAAAACTCATTATTCAGCCTAATATGCTCCACTGTACACTGTCTATGTAGAATTCAGTTCACATATTGCAATACAGGTTGTTGGGGTCCCCTGCACTCGGGGCCAGTGGGGGGGAGTGTCTCTGCCATGGGGTGGTGAGTAGGTGCAGAATCAACAAACAGACTCTGGGAGCTGAGTGAGAAGCATGCGGATGGGTGAGCCACTGCAAGCTCGTTTATTCATGGAAATGCAAGGGGTCTTATAGGTCTGGATAGCCAATCATCTTATGGGGTGGGGTCCCAACTGCAGCCAATAGTAGTCTGTCCCTAGGAAGATCATCTTGGTGCAGATTCTTTCCAGATACTGGGCAGAAACTGGACTAGCGAGAGCAGAGTGCCACACCCATGGAAGCCATTCCTTTATTCCTCATAGCAGGAGACCTGGCTAAGGCCCATCCTGTGATGTGTCCTACAATAGATGGGTTGAAATTAAAAATTTACAAAAATTTATACAAACACAAATCAAAAGAAAACAGGAATGGGTACATGCTGAAGGAGATAAGGAGATTAAAGTGATTAAGGAGAGGCCTAGAGATGTGCACTTAAACAATGGAGAGAATGCCTCTAGGGCAAGTCCACACTGAGCTAAGCCTCCAGTTTGTAAAAGAAAAATGGTGCAAGGGTTTTCTACTAGAAAACCACTGAAGAGAGACTGGGGTGCATCCCAAACTTGCTGCAAAACTTGGCAGTGGCTTCAGAGGCATGAAAGATGCAAGGCCCCAGAGAACAGCCAAGGCCAGGCAACATGCAGCAGGGGAGTCCCTGCATATGACTAATACAGTATTAAAACAACTCCTAATGACTTATTGCTATACCGATGGATTAATGCATCTCTTAGCTCTCCCCAGAAAAGTTCCTTCTTGCAGCAGATAATGATGAACACAGAGACCCACAACTGGTCAATGTGCAGAAAGTAAGAGACTGCAATGTGCTCAGCCCTGAATGGGACACCTACATCAAACTTCTGTCTCCCAAGGCTCAGAGATCATTGTGAAGAGGGGGCAGAAAGTTTGTAAGGGGGTGGGGGTCAATACAAGGAAACAATGCTTTCCAAGCCTCAAAGCAATTATTTATGAGTCCATAGCAAATATAATAGCATGCACAAGACTTATGTAAACTCAAGTCAAACAAATTCTCAGCATAGAGGGTGGGAGTGGGAAAATGAGAGAGATACAAAAACTGATAGGAATGAAAAATAGAAACAGAGAAAACCACAAAACAGTAGTGTATTTCAATATCTCTCTGGCTCTCTCTCTCTCTCTCTCTCTCTCTCTCTCTCTCTCTCATTCTCTCAAAGACTGAGAGAAAGCAAAATTGAAAATCATTAAGAACATAGAAGAATGTAACAAAAAGCATCTACCAAACAAAAGCACTGGGATGCATTGTCATCTTATGGAAGAGTAGCGTCACTGAAAAGTAACAGAAAGCATGCCCCTTTCTTGTGGCCAAGGGATAGAAATTGCACCAAGAAGCAAATGTATTTTATGGCAAGAAACAAGCCAACACATTTAAAAGGATTGAAATCATACAGAATGTTCTCTTCAATCCCAAGGGACTCAGACTAAAAGAAAATAGCTAAAGCAGGAAAATGTGCAAAGCCCTAGAAACTACACAATACACTCTCAATAATCCATGGGAAAAAAAGAGAATATTTTAAATGGAAAATTTTAATCTTATGGAACGGAACGAACATTTGAAAGTAAAGCATTATTGATAGGATGAATAGCAATTGTCAGAATGAAACTTATAATACTAATTGCTTACATTTTTTAAAAACGAAATGTCTCAAGTCAGTAATTTAAGTTCTTAAGAACCTAGAAAAGGAAAGAGAAAAATAAACCCAAACAAGCAGAAAGAAGAAAACAATGCCAATAATAGCATAAATCACAAAACTGGAAACGCAAAAGCAACAAAAGTAATGAAAAAAAGAGTTTGTTTGTTGGAGTGATGAACGCAGGTGACAAACACCAACAAGAGTAACAGGTGCCATCGAACCTGCAATGGTCTGAATGAGGAATATCCTCCACATAGGCTCCAAGTATTTAAACAGTTGTCTCTGCTTCATAGAACTATTTTGGGAGGTTTAGGAGGTGTGGCCTTGCTGGAGGAAGCATGTCACTGGAGTGGGCTTTGACAGTTCATAGCTTTTCCCCATTTTGAGCTTCCTGTGTATGCATGAAGATGTGAGTGCTCAGCTCAGATCCTTTTGCCACTACGCCTTCCTGCCATGATGGATTCTTATCCCTCTGGAACCACAAGCCAAATAAACTCTTCCTTCTATAAGTTGCCTTGGTCATGGTGTTTTTTCACAGCAACAGAAAAGTAATTACTACAGGCAACAACAATTTTCTCTAAATTGATATAGAGATGTGTTTGCCTGTAATTTTGGTAAAGAGTATTCTTACTTCTAACTGTTCACTTACAACTAATTCAAAATGAAATGTGCATTTTTTAAATCTCTTTTTATTGCTTGGGAATCTCATACTTGCTTGTAATGTGTTTTGATCAAATCCCCACCTCCCCCACACTCTCCCCCTACAGTTTCTCCCTATAGTCCCTCCCGACTTCATATAGTCTTTTTTCTTAATTCACGGAATCCACTTAGTGCTGCCTTTGTGTACATGGGCATAGGATCATCTACTGGAACAGAGATAGCTTCTCAGGGGCCACATCCTTGAAGAAAACTGACTCTCCCTCTCCCAGTAGTTACAAATGCCAACAGCTTCTCCAGCAAGAGTGGGACTTCATGTGACCATCCCCCATCGCACTAGGCTTTTGTCTGACTTTATCTTGCACAGATCTTGCACATACATACCAGTCAGCTACTGTGACTTCACATGTTCATCAGCGCTGTCACATTGTGCAGATACTGTTTCACTGAAGACTTCTACTCTGAGTCTCACACTCTTCCCATCCCTTCTTCTGTGATGACCTTTGATTGTTGGGATAAGGTAGTGTGATATAGATCCCTCCATTGGAGTTGAGTACTCCACAGTCTCAGTCTTTGCATGTTGACCAGTTATGGATCCCTCTACTAATCACCATCTACTTCCAAAAGAAAGCTTCTCTGATGAGAGTTGAGAAATCCAGTAATCTACAAATAAACAAAGTAAGACTAACTTGGGATGGGGCAATATATTGTTATATTCAGTTAGAAGAACTGTGGCACTAAGTTCGAAACTATGACTTAGTCATCCATAAGTTTTTGTCCCGGTTAACAGTACCAGGCACAGGTGCCACCTTATGGAGCAGGCATTAAATCCAACCAGAAGCTGGTTGATTATTCTCATATTTGTGCCACTTTTGTACCAGTGACAACTGTCCTGCCAGATCAGTTCTTACAGCTTATAGGGTTCAAAGTTTGGCAATACTGTTGATTACTGTTCTCCTTAGGTAACATGCAGAGAATCCTCCAGGACTGTGAAAGCTAGTCAATAGCGGTGGGTGAAACATCCAAGTTGGTACGAGCTAGATTTCTCCAGTTCCTATCACTTAAGTATCAGCAATAGGGGCTTGTAATCAAGTTCTGAGGGTAATGGGGAGTGATGAAATAACTGTGGTCTGTGGAACCACACTGACCAACAACTTGGAAAGATCCCATACCTGGCACTGGGCTTTTTATTTGTTGGTCTGTGGTGTCTAGTAGGGAAATGGTCACCCTTAGAATAACCCAATTTAAGTTCCCTTCATATATTTATAGATAATACATTTTGGGAAGCTTCTAAAGTAGTAGGTTTCCATACGGCTTTTTCAATTATCTTTATTGTTAATTATCACTCCCCACACTCTCTCCTGCCGGTACATGTCTGACCCTATTTAACCCTTTTTGTTCCATTGTTCCTTTTTTCCTGTTCACAACACCTATGTTCTATCACCCTTCCCATAAAATTCTCCCCATGGTCCCTTACAGTTCCCTGCTGTCTGTAGTTACTCAGTTTAAACATACATGGCTAAAGATTCAAAGTGTTCATCTACAAACATATGAGAATATACGGTGTTGTCTTTTTAAGTCTGAGATACCTTATTCAGAACTATTATATCCAGCTCCATCGATTAACCTGCAAATTTCACAGCTTCATTTTTCTTACAGCTGAATGCTCTTTCGTTGTGCACTACATTTTCACTATTCATTTGTCAACTGAGGGACATCTTGGCTGCTTCTATTTGTTGACCATAATAAACACAGCAGTAATGAGCAGGAACAAGCAAGGATCTCTGTATTATTATGTAGAGTCCTTTAGTAATATATCTCAGAGTTGTAAAGCTGGATCCTATGGTAGCTCTATTTCTAGCATTTGAGGACCTACACACTGATCTCCACAGTGGCTTTACCAGTTCTCCCTCAGCCAACAGTGAGTAAGCATTCCTCTTCGCCCATATCCTTGCAGCATTTGTTGTCATTTGTGTTTTGGATCTTAGCCATTCTGACTAGAGAAAGATGAAATCTCAAAATAGTTTTATTTTGCATTTTCCTGATGGCTATGGATATTGAACATTTAAAAAATATTTCTAAGCAATCTGTACTTTTCCTCTTGAGAAGTCTCTGTTTAGTTTCAGGCTCCAATTTTTAATTCAGTTGTTCCTTGGTGTTTTCTTTTTGAGTTTTTTGTCTACCCTAGACACTGAACCTCTGTCTGATGTAAGCTAGTAAGCATTTTGTCCCTTTCTGTGGGCTTCTTCTTTTTAAGTTCATAAGATCCTATTTTCCAGCTGTTGATCCTAATGCCTGTGCTATCAAGATATCATTCAGAAAGTCCTGTCCTGTGCCTATGAGCTTAAATCTCCTGCTTTCTTCTCTGTCAGTTTCAGAGTATCAGATCTTATGCTGAGGTCCTTGATCTATTTGGAGTTGAGATTTGTGCAGGGTGACTGATAAGGGTGTAGTTTCATTCTTCTACATGTAGCTATCAAGTTTGACAAGCACCATTTGCTGAACATGCTACCTTTTTCCAATCTTTATTTTTTGGCCTCTTTGAGAAGAATAAGGTGACTGTAGGAGCATAGTCTTAGATCTGGCTCCTCAATTCTATTTCATTAACAGTGTGTCTGTTTTGTTACTAGTACTCATGTTGTTTTGATTGGCTATAGTTCAATAGTACAATTTTAAGGCAGGATACCTCCAGTAGTGTTCTAATTGTTCAGAATTTTGGGAGGGGGGCTATCCTTAGTCTTTTGCGTTTCCATACAAATTTTGATTTTTTTGTCTGTGAAGAATTATGTTGGAATTTTTATGAGAATTGAATTGAATTTGTATATTGCTTTTTGCAGAATGGCCCTTTTCTCTTTAATCATACCAACCCATGAGCATCTTCTGGCATTTTCTTCAATTCCTTTCTTCAGTGTTTTCAACGTAGAAGTCTTTCATTTCCTTGGTTAGATTTATTTCAAGATAGTGGAGGGGTGGTTATTGTGAATTGTTTCCTTGATTTCTTTTTTGATGTATTTGTCATTGGTACATTGGAAGGTCAATGATTTCGTGTGATTTTTTTGATTTCTACTATGTTGCTGAATTGTTTTGCCAGCTGTAGGAATTTTCTGGTGGAGTTTTTAGGATCTTTTATTTATAGGATCATATCATCTGCAAATGAAGATACCTTGGCTTCTTACTTTCCTATTTGTAGCCTCTCTACTTCCTCTTGTCTCATTGCCCTAGCCAAGACTTCAAACTGTATTGAACAAGGACTCACAGAGTGAACATTCTTGTCTTCTTCCTAATTTTAGTGGAAATGTTTTGAGACCTTCTCCATTTATCATTATGTTAGCTGCAGGCTTATTGGATATTGTCGTTATTATGCTGAGATATGCCCCTTATGACCTTATATTATCCAGGACTTTTATCATAAATAGGATGTTGGGTTTTGTCAAAGGCCCTTTCTGTATTTAATGCCATGACTATATAGTTTCTGTCTTTCAGTATGTTTATGTAGTGGATTACATTTATATTTTTACATATGCGAACCCATCTCTGAATCTCTGGGATGAAGTTGACTTAGTTATGGTAAATGTTTTTTTTAATGTATTATTGTATTCATTTTGCAAAGAATTTATTGAGAATTTTTTAATATATGTTGATCAGAGAGATTGGCCTATGGTTCTCTTCTTTGTTGGGTCTTTATCTTGTTTTGATATCAGGATAATCCTAAACTTCACAAAAGTAATTTGGAAGTGTCCTTTTCTTTTGTGTTTTATGGAATAACTTGAGGAACACCAGCATTAGTTCTTCCTTGAAGGTCCGGAAGAATTCTGTACAGAATCCTGCTGGCCCTGAGCCTTTTTCAGTTGGGAGACTTTTTTTTTAAATTTTATGTGTATGAGTGTTATGCCTGCATGTGTGCAAGTGCACCCTTGTCATGCAGTGCCCATGGAAGACAGAAGAGGGTGTTGGATCCCCTGGAACTGAAGTTATGGACCATTTGGGTCTTCTGCAAGAGCAGTCAGTGCACTTAACTGCTGAATCATCTCTCCAATCCCTAGTTGTGAGATTCTTAATCACCACTTCTATCTCATTAGTTCTTATAGGTCTCTAAATTATTTACTTCATTTTGATTTAGCTTTGTTAAGTCATATGAACCTAGAAATTCATTCTTTAATTTTTAAATTTCCAGTTTAATGGAATTTGGATTTTTTTAAAAAAATATGTTGGTTTAAACAGATTCCCTGAATGTCCTCAGTATCTTTTGAAATATCTCTTCTTTTATGTCTTATTTTATTAATTTAAGTCTTCTCACAATTTCCTTTGGTTAATTTGGCAAAATGTCAATCTTGCTAATCTTTTCAAAGAACCAACTCTTTGTTTCATTGATTCTTTGTATTGTTTTTGTGTTTGTTTCTTTGTGTCTAATATATTCTAGTCCTGTTTTTGGTTACCACTTCCTGTCTGCTATTAGGGGGTGTTGTTTGTTCTTGTTTTTCCTTTAGGACTTTAGGTGCATCACTAAATTATTAATTTGAGATATCTCCTTTTATTTTATGAAGGCACTTAGTGCTGTAATCTTTCCTCTTCAGACTGCCTTCATTGTATTTCATAGATTTTGGTATGTTGTGTTTTCATTGTTATTCAATTCTAGGAATAGTTTAATTTCCTTTCTGAGTTCTTCCTTGATCCAATTATCATTCAGTAATGTGTTGATTAGTCTCCATGAGTTTTTACTTTCAGTAATTTCTGTTGCTGTTGATATCCAGTTTTATTCCTTGTGGTCTGATAGAACACTGGATGTCATTTCAATTTTTCTATATTTGTTGTCAGTCTTGGTGAAAATTCCATAGGCTGCTAAGAAGCATGTGTATTCTTTAGTGTTTGGGTGAGAGGTTCTGTATATGTCTGTTAGGTCCATTTGATTTATGATGTCTTTTAACTCTAGAGTTTCTTCTTTAGTCTTTGTCCAGATGACCTGTCTATTGGTGAGAATGGGGTATTGAAGTCACCTACAATCACAGTATGTCTCTTATGAAGTTGTATCTATATGTGTTTGATATGTAAATATTTAGAATTATAATGTCCTTTCAGTTAATTGTTCCTTTAATGAGTATGATATTACCTTCCTTATCTCTTCTTATTAGTTTTGGCTTTAAAATCTACTTTTCAGATATTATAATACCTACATCTGCTTGTTTCTTAGCTCCATTAGCTTAGAGTACTTTATCCATCCTTTTTCTTAATTGTATATCATTTATGTAAGGTATGTTTTTTTGAGGTCACGAAAAGATGAATCCTATTTTCCTATTCCAATCTGCTAGTCTATGTTCTTTTAATGGGGGAATTGAATCCATTAATATGGTGTTATTGAAAAGTATGCATTAATTTCTGCCATTTTGTTGACTTTTGTGGTGTTTTCTTTGATCTCTCTTGAGTGTTCTGGGATTGTTTATTTATTCACTGTGATCTCTGGGTGAAGAGATATTAATGGAACACAGGAGCGAGAGCTTTTGAGCACAATGGAAAACCTAACTTCCGAATCACAGGCATAGAAAGAGATTATGAGAGCAAAGGCCTAGAAAATATCTTCAATAAAATCACAGAAGAAAATTTCCCAAACCTAGAGAAGGAGAGGCCCATTCAACTACAAAAGGCCTATAGAACCCCAAGTAGACAGAACCAGAAAAGAAACTCTCCACATCAGATTATTGTTAAAACATTAAAATACAGATGAAGAGCACTTAGAGCTGCGAAAGAGAAAGATCTCAAGTCAATTATAAAGGGAAACCCATGAAAAAAAGCACCAGATTGTGCAAAAAGAAATTTTAAGGCCAGAAGATTCTGGAAAGATGTAAGTTTCTCAACTCAAGAAATGTGAATTTAATAAAAAAGAAAGAAAAACTCAAGTAACAAACTCCAGGTGTGCAAATTCCAGAAGTAGGTACTGAAAAATCATAAATATTCACCCAGATTATTATACCCAGAAAAAGTATCTTTTAAAATTGATGGAGAAATTTACATACAAAAACAAACAAACAAAAATATTGGAGGAAAAATAAAAATTTTCCATGATAAAAACAAATTAATGGAATTTTTGACTAGTCAGCTCTCCAGTGGATATTGGTTGGAAAACTTCAGTCTGAAGAGAAACACACCCACTGTTATTATAACTTTATAATTATAATTATAATTCTTTCAACAATTTATTAAAGGAACAATTAACTAAGAGGACATTATAATTCTAATTGTAGAATTATAATAACACTGGGTGTGTTTCTCTCAACAATCCAAGTTTGTTGCTTGAGATTTTCTTTCTTTTTTATTCAGTTCACGTTTCTTGAATGGAGAAACTTACATCTTTCCAGAACCTTCTGGCCTTAAAATTTCTTCTTGCACAATCTGGTGCTTTTTGTCATGGATTTTCCTTTATAATTGACTTGAGATCTTTCTCTCTTGCAGCTTTAAATACCCTTTGTTCTGTATTTTAATGTTTTAACTATAATCTGATGTGGAGAGTTTCTTTTCTGGTTCTGTCTACTTGGGGTTTTATAGGCCTTTTTGCAGTTGAATGGGCATCTCCCTCTCTAGGTTTGGGAAATTTTCTTCTATGATTTTATTGAAGGTATTTTCTAGGCCTTTGCTCTAATAGTCTCCTTCTGCGCCTGTAATTCAGAAGTTAGGTTTTCCATTGTGCTCAAAAGCTCTCTCTCTCCTGTGTTCCATTAATATCTCTTAAATTTCTCCTTGTCTTTCTGAGTGATTCAATTCCTCTTCTTTCTTTTCAGGTTCTGACTTGACATGAAGTTTTTGACATGATCCATTCTGTTGGTAGGCTTTCCACTGAAGTTTTTATTGGGCTTAGTAAGTTTTTCATAATTTCTGTTTGACTTTTCTTTAGCAAGTCTATCTCTTCATTGAATTCTATTTTCCCATCTTTGATTGACTTGGTTTTCTTTACTTCTTTGAGTGATTTGAACATGGCCATAATCATTCTTTTGAATTCTTTGTCTGGAAGTTCTTTATTATGAGTCATTAGTATGGACTTTGGAATTTTCAGAAGAGACATAGCATCTTGATTACTTGTGTTTGTTTCTGCTCTGAGATTTGCACATCTGGAATTAATTTGCTGGTTGATTTTTTTCTTTTACGTTCAAATCATCTTTCTTCATTCAGTGAAGGTGCTTACAATGTTCAGGAAGGAGCTAGTTCATAGTAGGGTTGGGATGTTGATTTCCTCTGTTTGTCTGCTATTAAGAGCTGCAAGTTCTATCCCTTTGCTTGTCAGCTACCATCTGGTGCTCGTGGCTACTTGACCAAAATACTTGAAAAGAGGTTCTGTCAGTAGTGTGGACTTGATCTGGGTCTCAAGATCAGATGAGGCAGCTGGAGGATCATTGGAAGGCAGCCAGAAGGACACTGATGAGTCCCAAAGTGAAGGAGAGGGCCTGGAGGAAGCAAGGTCTCTATCAGACAACTTCAAGACTCTGGACCTGAGCAGGGAAGCTGAAGGAGTAGAGAACTCAGTTTCCCTACCTGGGTCTCCCAGTCATGTGGGACACCTGGGGAATCCATGGTGGTTGCAGGTTGGGATCTGGCAAGCTCCAAAGGAAGAGACAATCTAAAATGTATAATTTCTTTTAATCCAGATGGGTCCTTCTGAAAGCAAGTTTGCCCAGGGAAAGTAAAAACTCAAGATTTCTCCAATTTCCTTCTTGTATTTTCTAGGGTCCTCTCTCTCTCTCTCTCTCTCTCTCTCTCTCTCTCTCTCTCTCTCTCTCTCTCTGTCTCTCTCTCTCTCTCTCTCTCTCTCTCTCTCTCTCTCTCTCTCTCAAGTCTAGTGTGTCTAGTCAACTTGATAGAAATCTAACTAAAGTTTTCCAAAGTAAAGAAGAAAAAAATTCATAACTTGGGCCTCAGTTCATCTGAACACTCCAGGATGGGACTTGTGTTACTAAACAATAAACTTCAATTCATTCATTTTATGTCCAGTGGAGCAGAACAGACAAGCTTGAGGTGTGGCAATGAGCTCTAAGCATGTTTTAAAGTTCTAAACTTGCATTGGCCTAGAATTTAACTGATTTGACAATGAGCTCATTATATTATCAAAACTTAAAAACAATCTGGAATTTTACCTTTCTTGCAAGTCCTCACATCCTGCCTGTTTCACGGATTACAGTGTAGGACATGAGGTTCCTGGGTCAGCAACAATGACAGCATTTTACAACAGCAGGAGACTGTACGTGTTAGCACCAAGCTTCCAATGTTGAATTCTCACAGGTGACACAAAGAAGACAGTTAATATCTATTTACACTGTGGGCAGTGTATACACAGCAGGGGATCCACATTAGTCAGGGTTCCATGATGTAACAGATACTCAATATACTTCACTTATAAAGAGAAAATGTTTGCTTGGGCTCACAGCCTTGGAGGTTTTAGTCCACGACTGGTTGGCGTCGTTGTTTGGAACCTTGGTAAGGTAGCATACCACAGCAGAATTCCATGGCAGAGCAAAATTGGTCATCTCAGGTCTGGGAAGACAAAGAAAGGAAAAGGAAGCAGTAAGGTCTCCCTTCAAGGACATGCTCACCAACGACCTGAAGATTTACCAATAGCCCCAACCCCTAAAGGTTCCACTACCACCCAACTCTATCACTCTCAGGAACAGGACATTACTATAACAGGCTTTGAAGACCACTTAAAATTCAACCTATAGAAACCCCCAGTTGATGGAATGTGAGTTCTTTATAGCGGGCACTGAGTCAGCCTTTTCCTCACTCCAGGACAAGACACATTATACTCATGATATTACCAGCAATCATAAAATGTGGTAAACTACCTTGTTGCTTGCTACCATGGGAAATTTCGTGTTCTTTTTTATCTTCCAAGGCTTCTTGGTAGATTACATCTTTGCAAAAGAATAGTCCAAAAGAAACAATTAGTACCTCCACTCAAAGATGTGCAAATCATAATGATTTTCTTGTGCTCTGAAATATTGTTCAAATTATGTTCCCTTTTTAGTGGTAAAAAGGTAGTTTAGAGATAACCAAGATAGTTTAGTTAAACAGTTATATATTTTGACGTTTGTTGAGAACGTATAAAATTTAAACTTAAGAGTGTTTGAAAATGAAAAGGGGGACTTTATGTATCACTCTTCTAATTATCTGATGATATTTAAACCATCCAAACCTGGTGGTTTCAAGCAATGATTTTTTTTTAATTTATGAGAATCTTGGCTGAGTAGGCTGGGGTTGCTCAAGTCTGCCGTATATTGGCAAGGGCTGTTTTCTGGAGACTTCTTTCCCAGCGTAACACTTGGGCTGAGTTGGCTGAACATGTAGGCCTGTCAGCTGTCTCTCTTAACGTGGCCTCTTGACACATTGGACACCATGGCAGCATCAGTGTCATCAAACTGTATTTAGTGGCCAATGGACATCAAGCCCATCTCTACAGATTAGGGAAAAAAGGTAGCCTAGTCCTTGGTAGGATGGGAGTACGTGAGTGCGTGAACTGTAGGAGGGGAGGCTCATGGCTCTGCCACTTTAATAATGGGGAACGTAGCCACATGTATATACACAAGTTTGTGTGGTGTGTATTACACATTCAGAGAAGAGAAACTGTTCATCTGGAATCCAAAATTTTGATACTCACTTTATAATGTGAAGAAAATCATTTGAGACTTCTTGGACCCTAGTTCCTCACCATTGAAGAAGAAATAATATACACACAGGAAGACAATGAGGAGCACTTATGATGATTTGAAAGCATGCCAAATCCCTACTTAAAATGAACATTAACATCGGAACTTTATGCAGACCACAGTCTTCTCTCAACTTGCGTACTGTTCATTGTAACTTTTGTTTTACAAAATGGAACATGTTCTTTTACTTAATCATCCAAATGTAGTTCAGAGAGTGTAAGTAAAAAGTTCTATCGCAGAATCTCAATTCTTTTCAGAGCTGCATGGAAATATGAGCAAGATCTGCAGGGTCCTTGCAACATCACCTGAGCCTCTCTGTCCTGCAGTGTCCAGGTGAGTCACGGGACACAGAGGCAGGTGGCTAGCTCCAAAGCTATCAAATTATAGTCTGCCCAAGGAGAATGAACGTTTTTTTCTGTTGAAAAAAAAGAAAGTATTCAAAAGTTGACTGTGCCAGAGAACATATAAATTATTGGGGCCAAATCATCTGTCATTCATTCAATGCTAGAACCTTAAGCTGAGGAAGAAATAAAACCCTGCCTGAGGGAGGACAACACAAAGTCAAAACCTTGCTTTTGATATCTTTTGAGTCACCTGTATTACCCACTGCAGAAGCCAGAAGACAGCTTTGTTTAATTACACAATAGCTCTTTTAGCTTTTACATGTTTAAAAGCTTCATGGAGCTGCTCAGGAAGAAAAATAAGAATCTATTTCAGAAACAGAAGTGAGCTAATCATTCTTCTCGGCCACACAGCTGCATGTGCCACAATGGGAAGGGAACTGTACATGAAATAAAATATAGAGACAAACGGGTCTTCACCTTGATTGTCATTATAATTTCTGATTTGAATGCTCATGGGAAATTGATCTAAAATGCAATACACGTCACCTTTCTGCGTCTTTCTTTCTACTCTGAGAAATGCCTTGCCTTTGTAAGCATGTGTTTTATGTACATGTAATTCCCCCCAGTCTATCTCTCCAGGACAGGAAGTCAAATGAACAGTTAGTCCAAGAGATTTTTGACACACTCACTGAATGAAATTCATACCACAGTGTGCCAGTAGGTAAACTTCCATCTGCTCAGAAGGTCTTAAATACTCTGTCTTACATTTGCAAGCACCCAACAGTCACATCAGTGTTCTGGATGTCAAGCCGAATTTAAAAGGCAAGACAGCCACAGAGATTCTTAAGTGGCATGGATTACTGAGGTGGGCTTCAACGTCACGACTGAAACCTGTAAAGGCATTTGTGAAGTGACTTTCTCTTCAAGTTAGGGAAACGAAGCACTGAAGTATGTTGAGCTTTGTTTAAAAGCATGATACTGTCTGTGTGCTCTGGAAGTCCCTCAGGTACCATGGTTCATAGACACTGTCTGTGTGCTGCAAATGTCACCACCCATCAGAAAACTATATGAATAGCCCGGAAGTCACTAACATGGTGTGAAAATCCTTGTCTTCAATTATATTGAAGGGACTAGGACATTATATTATTAATCTTTCTCCAGTTCCTCTGAATCATATCACATTAGCAAATTTGTTTTAAACTAATGTGCTATAAAAATCTTATCATTTTTATTAAGTATGAGAAAATTGTGACTTTGCTTTTGCTGAGCAGTTGATCCCATTCATCCTCGTGTGTCAGATCAGTAATGGAGGATATACCTGTGGCTTCTACAGTGCTCTGTTTCTTAGTAATGAAGTCACAGATCTTATCACACCTGCTACAGCAAGTCTGGTTTAATATAAAGGATGGTCGCAAATGCCTTACATGCAAGCTTCAGGTTTGAACTTGGAAGTTGGTCTTTTACCTTTCTACTTGGTTTACTCCAGCTTCCAGGACAACCTATACAAAATCCACTAATAAAATATCCATTTAAAAACAAAAAAGGGCTACTTCTATTAGAAACATTTTCTGTGACTTTTCTCCCGGTGCTTCCTGGGAAACCTATCTGTGTGGCTGCAATCCTCATGTTCCAGTCGTGATTCCCTATTTCCTGGAGGAAATTAGGGTACTCAGAAGAGAACTTCCATAAATCCCTCCACAGCTTCCCTCCAGACAGTTAGATTCAGTTGGTAAAGGAGCCTCTTCCCTGTACACATGCTCCTTCCGGATAAAGATGCTTCCCCAAGCTAGGTTTGGCAGTGCATGTCTTTAATCTCAGTACTGGGGAGGCAGAAGCAGGCAGATCTCTATAAGTTCTAGGCCAGCCTGGTCTACATAGTAAGACCCTGCCTGTTTCAAAAAAAAGAAAAAAAATGAGGGCTGAAGAGATGACTCGGGAATTAAGAACACATACTTTTCTTGCAGAGTACCTGAGCTCAGTTCCCAGCACCCACATCAGGTGACTCACAGCTGCCTGCAACTCCAGCACCAAGGGATCTGGCACCCTCTCTGGCTGCTGCACACTATGCTAATGAGGGAGGACAAACCCACATTCAAACGCAATGCACGTAATTGAAAATAGAATCTTTTTTTTTTTTTTTTTTTTTTAAGAGAGGGCTGCTTGTCTGGGCCTGGGAAGCCATACTCTGGGGTTCCCTGCTCCCTGCAGACTCCTTCTCAGTCACCACTAGAGGCTCAGTAGGGAACCTCTCCATGTGTAGTCCTTCCACATTTCCTCTGGATACTGCCTCCTTGGCCTTTCCAGGAGCCTTCACCTGACCTTCCTGCAGCCTTGCTGGGCTGTCACCTTGCGCTCCCCACTGCACAACACTTAGCCACCCTTGATTCTCCACCTCTCACACGTACACCCACTAGGAATTCCGCTGCCCTTGCGTCACCACGGATCCAGAACATGAGCCACCACGTGTGGTATCACAAGCTAAATCCCAGCACTCAGGAGGCCAAGGCAGCATCCTGCTGGTGCATTTGAGGCCAGCCTGAGTGTGTAATAAGACCCCGTCTCAAAAACCAGAAGGATTCCTGTGCCTGACTTCACTTCTGTCACTCACGTGGTCTGAACCACCACACTCTTTCCCACTCCTGTACTGGTCACCCACTGAGACACCGGGATTCTACCCCAACACCTGCTGTGAGAAGCCCCTCAAAGCAGATGTCAGCTGCCTGCTCCAAACCATTTCAAGGTTCTTCATTCTAAGTGAAAAGCTCAGACACTCCTTGACTCATGCTGGGGTCACTGCTTTGTAAACCCAGTGCAAAGTGAGAACACTAAGTCAGAATACACTGAACCTGACCTACAGAACATTCTGGTTTGGACTGGCCTCCATTAAATGTGCTTAGAGCACTTATATTAGCCTACAGTTGGACAAAATTATCTAATGCCAAGCCTATTTTTTTAACTTATGGGATATATTGAATATTGTATTTAAAGGGAAAGCACAGAATCCTTGGTACTTTCACACCATGGTGAAGTACAAAAGTTGTGAAGTTAAACTATCATCAGCTGAGGCCATCTGTACGAACAATGGCTACCAATAATTTCCTGAGTCTCCTAGTTCACCTCTGCACCCTGACACAATCCACTGGCCCTTCATTCATTTTGCACCAGCCCTGAGGTCCCCTGTTCTTGGACCCATCCTGGGGCTTTTCCTTCATCCCATCTCTGTGTGGAGTAGCCCCTCCCTCGGCTCTTAGTGATGAATCTTTGCTCATATGTCAGTGTTCCATTGATGCCTATGTGACCTTATGACTTCAGCCAGTCTCCCTGCTTCCCTTATCTCGCGTCACCCCCTACTCTTTCTTATTTTTGATTCTTCTTATCCTGCTTTTGTTTCTTCATCACCATAGTATGCATCATTGTCTGACATACTATTTAACTGACTGATCTCTCTCTGCCAAAATGTAAGCCACAGTTGGCAAGGGTCTTGATTTTCTTCATACCCACTCTAAGCCCTTGGAACAATGCTTAATATGTAGTAGAGGTAGACAAATGGTCGATAAGTCACTGCCCTAAGCACGTTTACCAGCCATAAGAACCACCTGGGAATATAATGTTGTTATTTTGTATTTTTCTAGTGGTTGAAGTAACACAAATTTTGAGACTTTGAAAATGTGACTCATATTAGTGTGAAGAAACAAATGCAATTCATTAATACATTCACTAATTAGTAAAAAATAGGCTTGTAAACATTTTTCTACAAATATGTAGATCATATTATTAGTGGTATTGTGCTTGAGTTTTGTTAAATATTATATCAAAGACATTTCCCATGACATTGAAAATGCATCAAAATATCTTTTTCCAATAAGCTACATTATATCCCACCATGCAATTACTACATTTTACTTGAATGTGCTCCTTTATATGGTTTCTACAGAGGTCACATTGCCTGCCTCCACAGCGAGCATCATTGTGCTCATCTATCTGAAATTTTCTTCCAACTCATTCATTAAGGAGGAAGAGAGCTGGGCTCTGGAATAAAAGGCCACGATATGTGTAAGTCTTTTTGAATACAATAGACTGGCCTTCAATAAAGCAGATAGGAATTTCCACCAACATAAACAGCGTTTCAGTATCAAAAAGAAATCATGATAGAATTCAGCACCCCCCCCAAAAAAAAATCCCTAGCAGAAAAAAAAAACCTGAATGCATTTTTATGTGAACCAACAATCCCACTTTTAGGTACATCTGGAGGAAATAAATATAAGATCTTAAATATATATTTGCATATCCATATTCATGGTGATGTGTGTCACAATGGCCAAGAAACAGAAATAGCACAAAACCAAATCTGACAAGCTTGTGACAAAAGGTAGCAGACATGCACACCAGAGCATCAGCCAACCTTAAAGAAGAAGAAAATCCTCTTTCAAGCTACACTGTGGATAGACCCTGATGAAATTATGCCAAGTGACAGTCCATCAGGAAGCACACCCCTATAACCCCAACACTTGAGAGGTAGAAAGCAGGAGGATCAGGAGTGCAAGGTCATTCTCCTTGACTACATAGAGAGTTCAAGGCCAGCCTGGGCTTTATGAGACTATGTCTCAACAAATCAATAATAATAATTAATAATAACTTTATGCTAAGGGAGATAAACCAATAAAATAAGATGTTATATTGTCCCACTCTTAGAGGTATAAGAAAGCAGAACAGTGATTGTCACAGGCTTAGGAAGGGAGAGTGAGGAGCTGTTGACTAAGGAGTATTGGAATTATCAGTTCTGCAAGGTGAATAGTACTGTAAATGTGTTATACAACAACGTAAACATACTCAACACTATTAAAATGCACACCAAAAAGGATAAAGATGGAAACTGTTATTTTATGATTCTTACCATATTTTAAAATAATTTTTATCTTGTCCAGTGTGGTGGTGCATGTCTTTGAAATCAGCACTTGGGAGGCAGAGGCAGGCAGATCTCTGTGAGTTTGAAGCAAGCCTGGTCTACATGGGGAGTTCCAAGTCAGCTAGGGCTGCATAGTGAGATCCTATCTCAATAAAAGAAAAATAGATAAATAAATAAAAATAATTTTGTCCTGACAGTTCTTTAGACGCTGCTGGTTTTGAAGGCTAAAGCTGCACTCTCATAATTACCGGTAAAACTTACCACTGCTTGACCTGCTCTTCACATATCTTCCAAGTGTTGTCCCTTCATTTCCTTTGCCAATTAGTGTCATTTTTTTTTTGAGTCAAATGAGATCTTCAAATGCGGAAGCATTAAAACTTTACCTTTTATAATCGGTAAAGATATTTTCTAGTGTGTTCTTTCCTTGATATGTATTATTCCATGTTCAGGTCACTAAATTTATTAATATTTCCCTTAGTATTTGGTGAGAGTGAAAACTAGTACAGCCATTATGGAAGTCAGTAGTCAGTGTGGATGTTTAGCAAAACATTAAAAATAGAACTGCCCGTGACCAGGCTATTCCAGTCCTGGGCACATACGAAAAGGTCTCCAGATCCTACCACAGAGACAAGCACATCTGTCTTCAGTGCTGTTCTATTCACAATAGCAAGAAAGTGGAGTCAGCTTAAATGTCCATCAGCAGATGAGTGGGAAATGTGGTCATATATACAGTGGAATTTCAGTCAGCTGTGAAACAGTCCTATTCATATTTAAGTCCTTCGCAGCTATTCAAAATTTACCATACATTTTTTTCCAATTTTATTGCTTTTTTTCCTTCTAGGAAAAAAATTAATATGTAGCAAGTTGAAGCTCCAGTATGATTTTTCCCCCAAAGGGATTTAATTGTCTGGACATCTTCTATTAATCTTCCTTTTCTGCTTGACTTTGGAATGTCATCTTCGTCACCCATCAAATCCATATGTCTGAATGTCACTTTAATGGCTGCATAATTCATGACAGTTGTTACATAAGATCTGCTACCTTAGCACTTTTGTCTGAGTTCACCATAGCATTTACTACTGGGTATTGTAATTATTTGTCTATTCTCTCTCCCCTATTAGATGATAAGATTTCTAATTTTCTTCTCTTTCTGAATCCAGCCTGGTGCTTGGTTCACAAGACCTTGAAAAGAGACTTTTGTGAATCAATGGTGACTTTCTTAATAGTCAAAAGGGACAAGTAGGAACCAGGAAGATGGCTTAGTGGGTAAAGGGTTTGCCGTGCAAGCAGAAAGATCTGAATTCAGATCTTTAGCACCCCCACAAAAAGCTGGGCACAGCAGGAACAGGTCTATAATTCCAGGGTTGGGGGAACAGGAGTGGAGAAGGATGACAGGCAGATCTCCAGAGTTCACTGGACAGCAGGCTAGCCAATCAGTGAGTCCCAGGTTCACTGAAAGACCCCATCACTAAACGTAAGGTGGAGAAGGATAGAGGATTAGAGGATAACACCAGAGGACAGCCTCTGGTCTACACACACACACACACACACACACACACACACACACACGTACATGGACAGGCACATATGCACACACACAAAATTAATTAACTAATTAATGACAGGGAGAGTATGTGAGGTGAAAAAGTTGATTTTTATCAACCTTCTGGCTTGAGGATTGTAGAAATGGTTCAAAAGGGAAGATGATCTTACTTCCATAGAGCAAAATGTAAGACGACATGTGATATTCAGATTTTAAGACAGATGTCTAGTTCTAAAATAAAAGCCCTAACACAAAAGAACCCAGTGTCTGTGTCCACAGCTGCATGTGCATTTACCTGGGCAAAATGCACTTGCCTATTTCATGAACTCTGTCCCTCCTAGTCTGTGTCTCCAAGATGGTCAGAAGTCATCGCCTGCTTGCACGTAGCTGCTGTCTTCCCATAATCATCCCACAGTGAGTAGCACACAGTAAATAGTTTTGAGTCAGTAGACATCAAAAGAATAAGCCTAAGCAACCATTTTGCTTAATGAGACTGTGCCAACAGGATAGTCTGGTCAAAATTAGTCTTCCTGGAAATCCAAACAGACCTAGAAGAGAAATGACCTGAGGATTACAGGGAATAAATCAACAGCTGCTAAGGAAGAGTCTTAGGTTGCATACATTTTATCCAGTGATCACAGATCTTTTTTAATGGTGCCTTTCTTAACTGTTCCTGTCACTCAAGACATCTTTCCCCATATTACTCCCAACATAATTTTTTCTGTGTGTTCAAAGTGCCTACTGTTCCAGTGACAAACACCCACAGATCTTGAAAGCGTGTGTCACCACTTAGATCCTGTCTCTCACAGCTCAGTCAGTGGGGACAGGCTCGGCTAGGTGATTTTCACTTGGGGTCCCCACACAGTGGCAGTCAGACACAGGAGGAATCATCTGGGAACATCTTCTGCAGTCTGACATCTCACCAGGAAGCCCTCTCCTTACCACCTGAGCTTGTCACAGCAGGGGGCAGTCAGGAGAACCTCACCTTCTGGAACAATCCTCCACAGAGACCAGAGAGAGGCTGTGAGGCTTCTTAGAACTTGGTCTGGTACATTCTAACCTGTCATTCTGCTGCCTTCAATTTGCCAACCAGACCAGCAGATTCAAGACCCTGACTCTTGGGGGAGAAACTTCAAAGGTGTTTTGTTTTGTTGGTTGGTTTGTGTGTGTTCCTTCCATTGTGTTCCATCTTCCCTCAAAACAAACAAAAACTCCTTGTGAACACTGATCTTACAACTTTGTGAACTCTTCCTTATCAATGAAAGCTTTTTTCCCTCATTTTGTCTCTTGAACATAAACAAGAAACAAATAAAAAGCTTTAGTTTGGTGTCAGTAGTCTCTAGAAATCGAGTTATTGACATCCTTCCTGTGATCTGGATTCCCTGTCCACAAAGCAGCTAGAACTTCTATGTCATCAGCTCTTGGTTCTGGGAATCTATGTAGGACTCTTCAGTCTTGTATGAGAGTCTGTTGCTTTGTAGTAAATACTTATTTTCCACAACTGAAACCCAGCCACTCTAATGACAGACAATACTCTCCTTCCCTTAATTACAAACTGCTGGATTATTGTTGTCCGGGAAGGCACAGCTCTGAATTCACACATAAAAGATAAAGTTATTACAACATTTTGAAGAAAATCTTTGAAGCTAATTATCTAAAGATTAGAGAAAGGATATCTTTTAATTAATTTCAAACCCTGGATGGAGTACTGAGCAGAAACATGAAAGGCCGATTTCCAATAGGAAGCGATAGTTATGCAGGCGCCGCCCTCCCCTTGAGGGTTACCATTTAATTTCCAACATTGATTTGAAATAAATGCTGGTCTGATCTCCAAGGGAAGACTGTTGCAGTTAGAAAGTTAAAGGAGACACAGTGTAATAAGCAAACACACATTACATTTCTTTGTTAAACTCTGGCCCACAGACTATCAAGGTGTCAATCACTCTTCTGCACTCACTGTCCTCTAGGATATCCGGAGGTCGGGGGAGGCTCATTTGAGGGGCAAAGTTTGGGCTTTTCCTTGTGTGTTTATTCCTTTTCTCTATGTACAACACCCAAATGCTTAGCACTTCAATGTGTGTGGGCAAATTGGCACAAATATTTTTATTTTCTTTATATTGATGAACAAACTTCAAGTTTTAAATTACCCAGTTTAAATTTGAGGAATAATCTATGTGTCAGACTAAACTGAATTACTCACTGGCTAAATAATATATGAACTTTTTATAAATCATCATTTCTCAATTATTTTAAGTGTTAAGAGAATTCCAGGATGCATATGGGATGCCAGATACAGAGCAGATGCTAAAGATATAGGCTGAGTGAGAAATGGCCCCTGGCCTACAGAATTTCCTAGGATAACTTGCGCTTTGGGAAAGCAAAATTGCTTTTTCCCATTAGCCAGAATACTAGGATTCTATGCACTCTTCCAGCCTTGCTTTTTCTTTTCCTTTTTTCTTTCAATGCTCATTTTTAAATTACCTCCTAAATAGACACTATTCTACCTTGAGAACTGTAAGTCTAGTATGTAATCTTTGCTCTTTCAGACATGATGCTTAAGTTTAAAAAAAAGAAAAATACTGGCCCTTCCTTCCTTGGGTGCCATGGCTTTCCTCTAACACAACATTATCTCTACAGATAACTGTCAGCATTCAATAAGCAATGAGAGCCCGTGGAGAGCACAACAATGTGTGCCTGGCAGAGAGTATAAATCTTTCAGTTGAGCCCACATCCATATTAATCTGTCAATATTAATAAAAGTCCACAGCATCACTTGTAAGTCCAACATCACTATTGATAGACAAATAAAAATTCTAAGTGGTGAAGTCACACACACTGAGCCATACAAAAATGTCCTAATTAGTATCTACTTTAACATCACTTCATGATGGAAATTACAGTTTTCACTCTTGCTCTCTTATGTTATTAAATAGCTCCTAGCGAGACTCCCCTCTTCCATTAAAGTCCTAATACATGTATCTACTCATTGAAACTTTTTCACAGCCCTATTGTAGTCATTCATTTATCCATTTGTACTTCTCTCTCTTTCTTTTCTCAACTTTTGATTCTCAGTTTCCTGGATGTGAATATCTACTATTTTGATAAGGATAGTTTGGAGTTAGTAATATTTTGACTAAAAAGAAACTATAAACATATATGTGTTATTGCCAGATACTTAATACATTGACAGCAGGTCAATGGCTCTTACCTATCACACCAGGGTCTCTGATATCTGATGTTCAGCACAGGGAAGGCAGAAGGGAACGATAGAGGCAGACGTGGATCTTTGGGTCTAGTGCCAGAAGTCAATATTTATCAGTGCCGTTCTGTCCACAAATGTAGCCTCACTGAAACGTTTGGGCAGGAAGAGTGCTGAATCTGGCAGATTTTATGGCGCTCTCCCTAGCAGCATGGAGGATGGCCAGGGGTTCGTGAGCTGGAGGCTGATTCAGTATGGAGTCTATCGTGACAACCGAGGAAAGAAAGTAAGTAGTAAAATGGGTATGGAGAAAGTAAGTAGTAAAATGGTATGGAGAAAAGTGAGAACTCACAGACGGATGTAAATGAGAAAGAGTTAACGGCCAGTTTTCTCAATGGAGATGCTCCAATGAAAGGAGAACATTTAACAAGTTAGAAAATACTAGACTATAACTACAGAGAAAGAGCTAATGAGTTCACTGGGGTATATGTTAAGTTTAAGGTATACATAACATATATCTCAAAAGCAATGTCTCAAGATCTATACACCTCTCACCACCTAAGGAGCCTGTAAAAACACAGATACAGCTGGGCACAGTGGTATACACCTTGAATCCCAGCACTCAAGAGGCAGAGGCAGGGTTATCTCTGTGAGACTGAGGCCAACCTAGACTACATAATGAGTTCCAGGCCAACTGGGGTTACAAGGAGATCTTGTCTCAAAACAAACAGAAAAACATAGATATATCCCTCTTCCCACAATCACACTAAACCTCCTAGTGTGGCATTGGGTTCCAGAACTTCTCATGAGATTCCAATCACATGTTAAAATTGAAATGAAAATTAGCATGACTCAGGCAGTAATCGAAGTTACAGGAGGTGAGATCCTGAGCGAGCAAAGAGAAGCGAATGCGGATAAAGGACGGAACAGAGCATTCAGACTGAAGCTGAATAAAGACAACTAAAGAGACACTTGAAAATTTGACAGGGCTGGAGTTGAGAATGATGTCAAGAAAGCCAGCAGGGAACGAAGACACTTGAAGACAGAATGGAGAGAGGAGGGAAGTGGTAGCCCAGTCATCTGAGGAGCTTCATGATGAAGCCTCATGCATCAGTGTACGTGAAAGATGGAAACAGAAAGAACAGAAGGAACAAAGGAAGAAGTGGGCATGTTGGCCGTGATGTCACCACAAAGAGAAAGCTGGTTCGTTTTACCAAAACCTTCCATTTCTGAAGTGTGAGAAGAAAATTACAGAAAGTGAAACAGTTTACTACAGTGACCCCTGAGAAAAAGGAGAATGTGCACAAGATACCCAAGAAAGTCACCTTGGGTCACTTTCTGCAGAAGTAGTCTGCAGCTCCAGTTGAGGGACAGAGAAAGCAACCAACCGGTTCATTCAAGTGGAGTGCGAGAGGCCTGTGATACAAAGGAGAGACAGGAAGCAAAAAAAAATGGAGTGGCTGCCATGGGGAGGTCAAGGTGATCAACCATGAAGTCAGGCTGAATTGGACAGGAAATGAAGCCCTGGGTGGCCATGACTGGCCATGAGTGGAGACACAGGGCCAAGTTCAAAGACCAAGTGAAAAGCAGCAGTGAAGGGGGATGAGGAACTGAAGGGAGGAGCTCAGCAAGGGGTCATGGAAGCTTAGAATGCCAGAGCAGAGCCAGTTCCCAGTAGCAGAGGGAGTGTGCCACTAACTGCAGGGAGACTGAAGATCAAGATATGCTGAGCCCGCATTGGTGAGGAAAACATTAAATACCACGACTACTGAAGAGTCCAGGGTCATGAGAGAGTTAAGGACAGAAAGGCGGCTGTGAGCTGGACTAAAGTCCGCAATGGGCAGCGAAAGAGGGTGCAGAAGAGAAGAGATGGACGAGTCAGAGGTGATGAGACATCTTCTTTCAGAGGGGAGATCTATTTGAGACAGGGTCTACCTATAGCCCCAGCTGGCCTGGAACTTGCTGTGTAGACCAGGCTAGCTTCGATCTTACAGAGGTCCGCGTGCTTCTGCCTCCCTGGTGCTGATGAAACAACTTTAAAAGACATTTTATGAGGGTCTTAAAGCAAAGACCCTGAAGCTACAAGGAGTGAGAAGATACAGCTGTGATCCTTCTACGACAGCATCTCCCGTGCACTCAGCTCCCAGGGCCTTCCCAGCACACTCATCTGTCCATATCCCTGCACATTTTAGAATGTCATGTCTCCCACTCCCTTCTCAAACATGGATATCCAGCTCCAGTCATGACCAAGCCCCAGCACCAGTGGCTCTCTAACTATACACAAGCCTGTGGCCTTCTCTCCTTGGTTGTTCTAGAAGATACTCCCTCGACACAGGCATGACATCTGGGGAAGCCCACTCCGACCCCACAGCCTGACTGTCTGCTTCCAGGCTGTATTGGCCCCTCCACCCAACTCCTTTATAGAACTTTGTACTATGTGTGTTGATGGTAGATTACCCAGCTATACTGATCTCTTTTGTAAAGAGTGACCACATCTGATTGGTATTGTTTGGTTGTTTTCTACTCTGCAAAGCTCTAGTCCATTGCACTGTGCCAAAAAAATGTACCAAGAATTCAGCAAGCATTGACCAAAGAAGCATTTTGCCTGCTGAGCAATTGGGCTGATTCTTGTTATAGGCAAACTGTGATTTGCTGACTATTTGTAATCTCCCAGAGTCACCACTAACTCATGCACAATTTCCAAGAATGCTGATCCTTCTCCTCAAATTGATTTATATAAATAACAGTTTGTTGGAGGCCCTTAACCTATCCTTATATGGAGGAGATAAAAATTACACCTTTCCAGAAGCAGAAGAAATTTCTCCCCTTAAGTGATTTTTGCAACCCCCCAGCAGTTTCCTAGTAAATACTTTTTTCTCAAAGCTTCTGTGTTCATCCAGCCATGCCTGTAACAGGGTGTTAGGGAACATTCCATGAAGGCTGTAGCAGCCAAGGCCTTGCAGATTATGGCCATTAGATGCTGCTGGAAGTATATCCCTCTATGGAAGAACAGAGGAGACACCTTGATAAACATCTGGAAGGAGGAGAATCTTGGCTTTCCCAAACTACCACCATTAAGTTTTCATTTGCTACCTACCCATCCCATACCAGATAAGCCGCACTTTACACTTTACTTTAATTGACTTGTAAGGATGGTCCTTGACTTACAGTATGGTTACATCCCAATACACCCACCATAAGTTGAAAAAAAAAAATGGTAATTAGAAAATGCATTTACCACACCTGACATACTGAGCATCTCTCAGTTTAACAGTACTGTAGTTTGTCGCCTACTTCCTCTCATGGTTGGGGCACAGGATGGGAACTGGTTAGAAGTTTGTTTGATAAGAGATGGCTAAATATGTCTTCATCTCAAGATGAATTTGGTTCGTGTCCTTGAGCATTCCAAAGCCTACATCTTTCTTTGTCTGTATAAGGCCCCATGACAGTTAGCGGCTGTTCAACAGAGAGGTCATACACAGGTAGATGGTCATCCGAAGTCATACTTGAATCATAGGAATGGACCCAGCCTACCTTTTCATTTAACCATCCCAGAAATTGAAGCTCAGCCTGGGCCCCTTGAAACTGTAGAGATGAATGTGGGAAAATGGAGATAAAGAATGGAAGGTCCTGGTTGCCCAGGGTGGGTGGGCTCTCCACACCTGTGATGAGCCCAGAGGAGGTTTGTCCCACAAGTTTTGTTATCCTTATGGTCCCTGCTGTCAATCCACACCTGTGTGGTGGTTTGAATGAGAAAGGTCCTCAAAGACTCAAGTAATTGAACCCATGGTTCCAAGTGGTGGTGCTGTTTAGGAGAATCACAGAATGTTTAGGAGGTACAGCCTTGCTGGAGGAAGCGTGTCACTGGGGGCCTGCTTTGGGAGTTTACAGCCCCCTCTGACACCAGTTTGCTTTCTCTGCTTCTTGATTGTGGCTAAAGATATGAGCTCTTGGCTTCCTGCTTCCTGCCACAGTTCCCCCACCATTATGAACTCTCCTCTGCAACTATAAGGCCAAAATAAATTCTTCCATAAGTTCTTTTACACATTACAGCAACAGAAAAATAAGTAATACAATGCCTAAAGAAAGCAGTTCCTAAAGTCACCTTGGCAGAGGAGATCAGCTCACAGTTCCAAAGTCCTCTCTTTCTTTATTGAATGCTAACTGTGCTAGGAAAATGATTTTTTTTAATGGAAGTAGTGAATACCCCCTCCACGACACACACACCCTAGGTGTGCTGGATAGCTTAGATGTCAACTTGACACACCTGGGTCGAGAGAGCCTCAACTAGGAATTTCCTCCATCGGACTGACCTGTGGCCATGTCTAAGGGTATTTTCTTGATTGTTGAGTGCTGTGGGAGGGCCTGGCCCACTGTGGGGGGTGCCACCACTGGGCAGGTTGTTGTCCATTTTATAAGAAAGCAGGCTGAGCCTGGGCCAGGGGAGCAAGCCAGTAAGCATCGTTAGTCCATGGCCTGTGCTCCAGCTCCTGCCTCCAGGTTCCTGCCCTGAGTTCCTACCTTGGACTCCCTGATGAACTGTGTGATCTGGGAGACGTAAGGTGAATATAACCCTTTCCTTCCCAAGTTGGTATTGATCAGAGTGTCTTGTCATAGCAATTGAAGGCAAACTGGCATACAAGGTTATACATCAAAAGAAAGACTCGCAAAATATGTCATTACAAATACAAAACATAACTGAACCAGTCCTTCCAGCAAATGCCTAAACTTTACAATATTGTTTAAAATACCACATAATGCATTGATGAACATAAAATATTTTTCTATAAACTTATAATCAGTTCTAATGATAAGCTAGTCCTCACGTGGCATCAAGAAAATAAGTTACCAAAATCATTTTGTCATGCTCCAGAAAAGAAAAAGAAAAGACAGAAGATGCCGCAGAATCTGTTAGTGAAAACAAAACTTGTATGGTATCCAAGAACTCCAGGGCTGATGGGAGGAGCTCCAAGCTTCCCACCAAACACGTGGCCCCATGCAGAAATTCGCCAAAACAACACAGTTTGGGCTCATTGTGTCCTAATTAATACTATAATGAGTTTCCTTAGATAGCCAAATCCTTAATCAGCCCTATCAAAACTATGTCTGCCCAGAAAAAGACTCATGTTAATTCTGCTTAATGCCTGACAGTGGTTAAGCACCATTAATACTCCATAATTTCATTGTATGTTATTGTAATAATATCAGCATACATCTCAGCGGCTATGCGAAGCTCAATAGGCTGCCTTGAATTATCAGTCACGTGACTCTGCTTCACTAAGAGACTATCTTCCATCACAGCCAGACCTCCTTTGCCCTCCCCGCAGTCAGTAGCCTAAGCAGGTATTAATAAAGGTCTCCTTTTTTAAATTGCACAGCTCTAAATGGTCTTTAAGGGACCCAGCAGTAATCTCAAGATCCCTATATTTTAGCAGGAAGGCAGGACAGAGGAATTAATAAGAGCCCTTTCTGTGTAAACTGCTCCCTGCTCTAAGGCTATATCGTGATGTCAGGGCGCTAAGAGAATTTTAAATGCACAGGATGGATTGTTTGTGTTGCAAAAGCGAAACAGGGGGCAAAGGCTAAGAGACTTGAGAAAATTGAAAGACTGCCAGGGATGCTGGGATGCAAATAGCAACAAAACAGGGATAAATGCTCCTGCTCACATATGCAGGAGTCCTGCAGAAGGGGGGAAAAAAAGGTTATTAATTTTCACCAGGCTGTATCTTACAGCTGGTGGCTCAGCATCAGTTTTTGGTGTAATGAAAATGGTCTGAGCAGAAGATAAATGGTTCATAAAGTGGACCATTTAGATGCAATCGAGGCTCAATCTGCCCAGTGACTAATCACGTCCCCCCAGTGAAGCTGAATTCCACTAACAGACTTTTTTCCCCCCGCTGCTGTACCAGTGAATTGTAGCCGGGTCTAAGTTCAAGGCAGGCAGAGAATTATCTTGATTTATTAGCACACTCCCTGGCCATGCCACTCGCGCGGCTGTGCCTTTGTGGGCTTCTGCCCTGTTGCTGTCGGAGTGTAATTTTTACTGTTCCCCTGTGACTAGTACACAGCATCATTTTCAGCTGCTAGAAAAATGGGCTGCTTTTGCACCTGTAATTTTTCTTCTTTTGCTGCTGAAGGTATATAATATATCTCTAAAGTGCGTAATAAGTTTCTGAAAAACGTGTTTTTAAAAGAAATTGATTCCAGTGGTTTATAAGCCCTTGCAAGGCCACATAAGGAAATGTGCCAGATTGCAAAGGTATGCACGGTTGGCATGTCAGCCATTTTTCCCTTCCACTGAGGAAATTCTGACTTCTGGTCCACAGTGTAATTTTAAGCATTTTTCTATACAGTAGTTGCTTCTCATAATGAACTCTGATCAAATAAAAATGCTGTTTATATTGAGACTTTACAACTCCTGATTACATATAAAATAGAGGAGAATCCCTCATAATGACATTTAATTGTGAGAAAGAAAAGATTCCAATAGAAGCGTTCAGCTGCATTTGCTCCATGTTCCTCTGCATAATGCAGTTTATAGATCGTTCAATTATGACATTATTATCAGCCACATAAGTATAACTCACTAGCTCCCCATATTTTTAGACCTATGGAAAATAAACTTGGGGACAATTTTCATTATTCTGACTTCCAGTTATTCACAAAAAGCCCTCTGCTTTTAGGAGGATTGACTGCCCCCATTTGGCTAATGAATTCCAGTGCTTCACTCATAATCTTTCCGGCATCTTCCACAAGGAAAGTCACATTGCTAAGGACACTGGGGCTCAGCTAAGTTGCCTCCTCTTAGAGACTCCAAAGATTCCAAATGGAAGTTATTCATGAGGCAATAAGTGGCAGAGGGAGGGCCTCTGAGCTGGTTTATTCTGAGTCTTCCAAGATTATTTGTCTGTTTTTAGAAAGGCCTGACAGATATGATGGGTAAGCTATCAGGCAATAAGCAGAAAGAAATGCTACGGCAAACCGCCATGATCATACATCTTCACTAAACAGAGCCCACATTTTCAGATACCTACCTCTGGAATTTCCTGCCTTCAATAACACCAGTATTCTGAAGGAGATGGAAGTGTAGATCCATCACTTTCCAAGCAGGCCCTGGGACCTACATCCATCCACCAGTGGGGGTTTTCACCTGCCTTTTCTAGAGAGCTTTGACCAGTGCAACTGGAAACTGACATTTACAGCACAACAAATGAGGCAGCAAGGGGCTGGCCACGCCTACAGTTTTGGCAGCAAGAAAAGGTGGCAAAGCCTCACAGTCATCATTTGCAGCCAAACGTATTAGCAGAACACGTCTGTAATGACAGGAGCAGAACAGCCAATGCTTCCTGCCTTTCGTGTGACAAACATTCATTGCACACTTAGTGTATGTCAAATGCTATGATAGGTTTGCAGAACGCAGATGAAGGAGCAGATTCCCTTCTCTCGAAAACACGCAATTGTGAATGCCTAATGACTGAACAAATGGATAAGTATACATCCCTGGCCTGGATAATGCTCCATGACTTACAAAGAAAAAAGCTGAAGATCAGGGGACCTCTTTCTTGTGACCTAGGTTTGGGGTGACCTTGGGGATTCACTTGATTTGTTCCCTTTCACCCATAAGTGTACAGCGAGGATCTAAATCATTATTCCTCCCTCAAGATGGTTTTAGAAATTAATTACATAGCATGTGTACAGTTGCTGTGAGGAATTATTATTATTGCTTAAATTATTATTGTTGATGGTCAGGGACTATCAGAGAGTTGAAGACAACCAAACCCTGTCTTGAAATATAGCCCTTCCTTCTTGGCTCAGCAAGCCCTGTGATGGAACATGGGCCTGGGTCATCACCGGAAAAGGAATGAGTTTTCCTCATTTGCACAAAGGCACCAACTGGGCAGCAACAGTGTGTGCAAATGTGCAAAGTATGTCAAAACAGTTCTTGGATACACTCCATCACTGAGCATTTCCATAAGCTGTGCGTGCTGGAGCCTCGCTGGCTTCTGTTGTTCTCTCCATTGGCCTTTGACACCAAGCTATAGCGTCTTGAAAAACTACATTATGGTTAAATGACACAAGTGTGTTTTACTAACCCATGTATGCACAGTTTTAAGTTTTTAGTTCACAAAGATATAAATGCTCATGGCAGGAGAAAAGTTTCATTCAGGCAAGTGGAGCTTGCTCAGTGAGTGCGTTGAGTTACTTGACTGAAACATCTTGCTGAGAGTTAATCAGTTCAATGTGACCTCAACACAGGAGCCAATGAACTGCGAACCAGCTTGATCTCTGGAGTGTTATAAGCATCTCCCACCCATCTAAACTAGAAAATAATCCATACTTTCCCAACTCTGCCCCCGCCTGCCTTAGTATCTTTCCAGCACTGAGAAACACTGAAATTAGATTTATAGCTTTACTTAGCTCTTTTTTTCTATGCTCCCAATTAAGGGACCTTCAGCCAGCCTTGAATCTGTTTTCATGTCTGTCAAATGAAGAGGTTAAGTCTCTGTATTATTAGGAGAGACTGAAGGTAAAGAATCTGATGAAGTTGGAATGATCCTTTGATAGTATCACCTCAGAGTCCCCACGAATGCCTAAATCTAGTCACTCTTCCAGCCCAGTCCCTGAGAGAGAACGGGACAAACAGCAACATCTCTTGGAGGGTAGAGAAAAGGAAAGGCCCAAAGCCAGTCTGTCCATCTGTCCTGCCTCTGAGTGTCCGATCACGGCCAAGAAAAGAGAAGCTAAGGCTGCCTGCCTGGCCTGGCACCATCCACATAGAGACAGAGGCCTCACCTTGCGTGTGCTGAGAATGGAGGAAAGTAAGCTAGTAGAAAAGCGAGGTAGACCAGTAGTCTAGTTATCCCTCCCCAGGAGCATCCCTGGAACAACAGTGCTGTTCAGAAAATCCAACAAATTGCAGCTCTTTGTAGGAGTCAGGACATTAAAGTTAGGAGATTCACATCTAAAGTGGATCTTAAGCACCTGACATGTATCTGATCTTCAGGACTCCAAAATCAACATGACCATGATGACCTTGAACTAGAATGTTTTCCAGTTGAAATGCATGGAAGAGAACCTGCCCTTTTCTAGGCACCTAAATGACACTAATTTTCGTGAGCGTCAAGGTGCAAGGTGTGCTCCTCTGTGTCTATTCCATTCCGGGGTAGAAAAAAACAAAACAAAACAGAGGTGTCCCTGATTCGTTGCTTGCTTATTTAGTGGGAAACACTTTGGGATAAACCTCCTATGAATTTCATATGTTCTGAAAGGACTGTCATTAATGAAGAATACTTCCATTACCTCAGAACACCTACCATTTTCTTAAGGAAACAGACAGCAGCAATGAGGATCTTGGCTGACATTTGTGCCGAAAGACAAGTGCTTATTGTCTTTACCATCTAAGTTTTAGAACACTGAGCGGCTTCCTTATTCTGTGTTGCAAATAAAATCAACACTTCACTCTAGAAATTATCGACTTGTCTCTAAAAACACTTGGATTAATCTAGTATCTATTTGTCTCTATGTTAAGATGATCATGACAACTGGGTAAAATATTTATCAATAAAAACTTGCATCCAAATACACTAAAAACTTCACTGAGAAAACTGACAAGCCAGTGGAAATTAGGCAGAAGTTCTACGCTAAAGGTAGCAGCTTCCTACATTATAACTATTATTAAAAACTGGACTGGCAGACAGGACTTATAGACAGAAATCAGGAGTAAGAATTCACATTGACTGCATGGATTCTGTTTCTGTGACCCTCTCTATAAACATGGTGTGACAATACATTTGCTCTGTCACTAGGAGTGTGTATGTGTGTATGTGTGCATATGTGAGAGAGAGAGAAATAGAGAGACAAAGAGATAGAGACAGAGACAGACATTGAAAGGGAAGTGCTTTTCATGCTGGCACATAAGTATATTAATTGGATAATTATTTATTGATTAGACAATTAAAGATGATTTCTAAAGCCCAATTGGCCATAAATCATTGACTTTTCCCTTTATACTTAGCAAAACTGTTCTCCAAGTGGAAAATTATTTTAACAGTAATAATAAAAATAATGAGCATCATTCCAAACACTAGCATTTCAATTTTGTCTTCACAGTCAAATTTCCTAAAAGTGGATCTATGCATACTTATTTTTTCTAGCCTGGCAAATGGCATAACTTAACCTAACTTTTATTGGTGGCATTCTCGATCCTTCCCAAGTAGAAAAGATGTTAAGATATGATTGTAAGAACTGAATGCCCAGGTAAATTTAGTGCAGGATATCCTAAACTACTACCATCGGTGGTAGCCAATGTTGAAGGGAGCGAAAGTGGGTGGACACCCTGGGGACGGGAGGCTACGTACAGGTGCCAGGGAACAAAGAAACAGCTAATGTAGCGGCTATGAGGTGACAACACTCAAAAGAACTTCTCAGTCGCTGTCCTTCCTCACCCCCAGGACAGTTCTGGAGGTGAGGGAGTGGAACCTATCTGGTTGCTGCATGTTCCCCAATTCCTGGCCCAGAAGGAGAGCCCCATTGGCAGGTTCCAAATCCAGTGCAATCCTCAGTCCCCATCTGCCCTTGTTCACAATGTTGCTTGTCCTGCTAAACAACAAGAAAGGTAAGCATGGGATCATACATCTGCTACCGAATCGTCCAGAGCACTGGTGTGTCCCAATCTGTACACATAATCATCAGGCCATGGGCACAAGAGGTGTTTAAGATGGAAAACTGCCCTAACAATGTTCCCTCAGAAGCTATGGGGCAGTGGGTTCCAGGGCCACCTTTGGATTCCAAATTCCAAAGATGTTCAAGTTCCTATATTAAATTGTATGGTGCAAGCATGCTCTGTGCTTTAGATAGCATCCTTTCAACTTTTAGGCATCTCTGGGCTCTTTATATAATACCGAATACAATCTACGTGACATGTAAATGGGTGCTACATCATGTCACTTACAGAACAATGATAAGCGGGAAAAGTCTGTACCTGCTCATTAGACTCAGCCCTTATAGGCCGACCTTCCTTAGGTCAGCAACCAGGCAGCACTTTGATCCACATTTGGTTGCATCCCCAGATTCGGAACCAAAGACACAGAGGGCTGCTTTATAATCATGAGCCTGGCTCATGTCTCCAAGTAAAATGTCTGGGTACTGGAGACACTGAGGACCTTCAAACCAAACACAGAAGGGCCAGAGATATGGGAGGTTTTAAGTGTATCAAAATTCAGAAGGTGAGCTTTCTACTTTATTCTTTTTTCTATTATACTTTATTCTATTTCTACTTTTATTCAAGTGGGGGCCTGAAGTCTATATGACTGTAGTCCTAAGCAAGAATCGTCCTTGGTTTTCCAGTAATCTTTTTGCTGGTGTGGCCTAGGCAGTTTAACATATAATGGTTCTGTTTGTACTGAGCATGTGCTGACTCCCCGACCCATTATTATCGTTCGCTAAATAACACAGTGTAACAACCATTGATGTAGCATTTACATTTATTAGGCTTTATAAATAATCTAGAGATAATTAAAGTAAACTGAGGCATTCTGTGATCTATAGGAAAAGTAGCTGAAAGAAGCAGAAGTTCTGATACCCCTGAATTAAAGTCACTGTGTGTGTGTGTGTGTGTGTTTCTAAGTCACCTACCAACACATAATAACAACTGCAAACAGTACCTTCTAAAAAGGAAGTAATCAAAAACCAAAGAAACCTTCTCATGTTACCACATTATTGTCCACAGGGAGAATTCATCAGATACTGACCTGATGCACCAGTAACTGGTACAGCCTGCTCCTCTTGAGACTATTTTACATAGAGTCAAAAGGTCAAAACAGAATTTTCCTGTATTCAGAAGCCAGAGCCTTCCCTTTCCAAGCAAAGCATGCTGTAGGTATGGAATCGCTGTTCAAACGGGGCTGCTCCCTCAGTCACATGACCAGTGTTCAGTAAGTTCTATGTGTTGTTCCTGCTTTGAGTGCCAAAGCTACACTAATAATCAAAGACGCCCCAGCCCTCGTGGAGCAAAACTGCTGGCTAATTGATTTGAGAAGAGAATTCCAATCCCCAAGTGACCCCACAAGATGACTACAAAAATGCCCAATTTCGTCTTGTGCAGTGTGTGATAAAAATGGCAGCCGCAGCACAGAACCCTCAAGTCTCCTTTCTTGACAAAGCTGAAATTGTGGACCCGCCGAGCTAGTGAAAATCCCAGTGTTATGATTGGAGCTGTACTCAGACAACACTACCAGGGACTGACTCCAGAAATGAAGCCTGCAGCTTCCTTCCACAAAGACTCATACAGGTTCCAGGTGTGCTGAGAAGCCCATCCCCCGATGGAGTTACACCTGAGACCACCCACTGCTCATACACCAGCCTGCCTAAGCCAGAAAATACCCTCTGGAGTCTTTACAGGTCTTCCTGGAATTCAGCCAGTCGTTTAGAGGTCAAAGTTGCTCAGCTCTACCTCACAGCCACCGGACTCCCCGCAAGGTCACGCTCCTCGCCTGTCCTTGCCACGGTTCACTTTCCTCGTTCATTTTTCATTTGTCTTTATCAGAAGACGTCTGTAAAATCCTACTGCCATTATTTCCACCTTGTGCCAGCTAATAAGTATCTGAAAAGGAAAGCACTTCCCTACTTCTGAATTTACAAAAAAATAATAGTAAGAACGACAATAATAAAATAGAAGGCCATATTGACAAAGGAAATAGAACGTGGTTTTAGCCTTATTGCAATTTGCTTTCATTAAAAGAGAATATTCCACAGAGCTCCTTGATTATTTTGGTGTGTCAAACTCACCAGTGTAAATAAACCTACGGCTTTAGAGCTGGGAAGCCTGCTATTTTAAAGATGAAAACTTTCAGCTTCTGGGTGGCTGCTTTCATTTAACACAGCTTCAGATGAATTTATGAACTGTTCTATAATGTTTTCTGCATACACCAAATGGCAGACTTTAGGCAGAAGCCCAATATATGTTTAGTTCGTATATAATAAACATAATATTTACATGGGCTGTGCACTGTGTTAAGAATCAAAAGCAGTTGCTCTATAAACTGTTATTGAATTCTCTAACATAGAGCCCCCAACCAAGTGATCCATCAAGAATCCAGAAAAATTCGTGAGAGGAGCCTCTGACCACCTCCCAGTGTGCCCACACACCCACACATGCAGGACTGCGTGAGTGTGTTTGCTGGCACAGACGTGAGTATGCAAACCTGTGTCTCCATTTAGAAACAAATCTCCTTAATCAAAATCTTAACAACCGTCTCATTTTTTTTTTTAGCTGTTAAGATGACAATATAGTTTAACGTGTTTTTAACTTTAAAGATTTGAAGACTATTCTGGGAACTAAGTAAAAAAAGAAGACAGAAAAAATTTAAATCTCAATAGAGGGACCCCTTCATTTCTTAAGCAATAAACAGAAAACACGGGAAGTCCTGCTGAACAAACATGCTTATACGGAAATTTGCTCTTGGAAAAGCCCACTAGTTAGGCACCATAACAGTTCGGTTGATATTTTTACAGTGCAAACACGATAGTGGAAATTAAGTTGCCCCTGAAAATTCAGTTTAGTGGAAATTTGTTATGAATAAAATACTGCTGGTAGCCCCTAGAACATTGAATTTATCCACCAAATAATATCTCAGAAATACCACTTCAGAAGAAATCAGTTCTAAATAATTGATAAATTTGGTTTGTTTAGCAACCTTTTGACCTCTGTAATAGAAAGTAAAAACACATTTCAGTTATTAAAGTCACATATAACCCCTCTGGTAGAGGAGCTTTTAATTTTAAGCTGGACTCGGTAGAAGCCACTTGATAAAGCTTACAGAAAATTTCCCGCTGCTGCTGCTCTTGCATCTGGGTCAGCCTCCTTTGGGAAAATACTAAAAGATAAATTTGTAGCTTGGTAGCTTTTCATAAAACACAAGAAAACTTCAGAGATTCTAATCATTCCCATCAAGCGGAAGCAGTAACGGTTCTTTCTCTGGCCATCCTCACCCCTTTCTGCCTCTCTCTCTCTCTCTCTCTCTCTCTCTCTCTCTCCTTTTGAAAGGTTTAAATGTTCATGCTGTTAAAATAAAGGACCAAGAATCAGAGTATCCTATTAATGTAAGACATTTCTTTTTAGATAAGAGCCACAGCTCTTATCTCCTGTATTTAATGAAATGCTTCTGAAGTTTCACAGAGAATATAGAAAGATACTATTTAAAGTGTTTGCTTCTTAAATACTTTCTTTAAAATACAGTTGGTTAAATAAATAATTTTATCAGCTGTTTCTCTTCTGTTAATCAGACCATGTTTCAGTGTGTGCTGTCATGTCCTTTTTTGTTGAAAAACACCAAGCAAAACAGACAGAGCGTTTCTATATTACTATCAAAATCACTGAAAACATTTAAAAGCAAAATCTTCTATTTTTATGGAACCAAAGGGAAAAAATGCTCAGATTATACAGCTCAAATAAGAGAGTTTTTATGATGTTTATAAATGCTGTCTTAAAAGCATACATTGTGATTATGTTCCTGCCATCCAGGTCTACCTTGCACAGACTTCCTTGCATTTGGATGCTACAGTGTACCCCTGAGTTTGTGAAGGCAAAGGACTATATCTGATCTGTATCATGTTCCTTCTGAACCTAAATTACCCTTCAGTGTAGAATAGATGATTCACAGTATTCATTGTGGAATACCTTACCCCAAACACCAGAAGCAAACAGCGCTATTAAAAGTTCCACCCAATGTTGGGCATAACCATGCCTTGAATCCCAGTGAGACATAGGCCAGCCTAGGATGGGCTATATAGTGAGTTCCAGGCTAGGTGGGGGCTACATAGTGATGCCATGTCTCAAAATAAAGAGACTCACTCAATTGGCCTATTGGGAAAAATTAAAACTTCCCAGAATTGGAGGATGAGAAAATAGCTAGGTACTATGCACCTATCACAGTGGCTGGATCCTTCTGGAGGAAAACAGGGATATAAATGTGGGAAAGTTGTTCCTATCTCGAGCAATAAAGTTTAAGGTAGTTGACAGTAGCCTAAGTTTGTTTGATTCTAAAGCCATGACTGAAAGAGAACTCAGATTCAGTATTGAATGGCACAAAAAGTCCATGCACATAAGAGGAGTCACTGTTTTTAAATTTATTTGTATTTTTATTTATGTCTGTGTGTCTGTGAGAGTATATGCCACTCTCGAGTGTGTGTATGGATATCCAAAGAGATTAGAAGAGGGCTTTGAATCCCCTGGAGCTGGAGTTACAGGCGGTTGTAAACCACCTGACATGACTGCTGGGAACCAAATTTGGGTCCTCTGGAAGAGATGCAAGTGCTCTAGACAGCTGAGTCATCTCTCTAGACCCGAGGAGTAACTATTTTTATCAACTTACTATGAAGAAGGTGGGGGATTTGAAAGGAGGGAAAAGAAATGGCTAAGGAGGTTCTAGTGAACAGCTATCTCAGCCCGAGGACAGGAGAATCCATGGAGTAAAGAACAATGCAACTGTCCATAATAATCATTTACCCAGGTTAACAGAAGCTACTCAAAGAAACCCTGAAACTCAACAAAGCCTTGAGACTCTAGTGCCCTGGTACCTTCAACAAAATAAGCAGTTCTGTCTCCAGGCTTTTTCCTTCACTCACAAGCAAATGATGTTTAAACTAACAGCATGATTACATTCTGTCTCTGCAAAAGTAAAGAATCATGGCATTTCCTCACCAACAGGGGCTTAGGCTTTGTGCTGGATATCTTAGGTTGTCAATTTGACACACCTAGGTTAAAGGAGCCTCGATTGGAGAATTGCCTCTATTGAACTGGCCTGTGGCCATGTCTGTGGGGTATTTTCTTGATAGGTGACTGATGTAGGAGGCCCAGCCCACTGTGGGCGGTGCCATCTCTGGGCAGGCTGTTCTGTGCTGGATAAGAAAGCAGGCTGAGCTTGGCCCAGGGGAGCAAGTCAGTAAACAATGTTCCTCCATGGCCTGTGCTTCAGCTCCTGCCTCCAGGTTCCCGCCCTGAGTTCCTACCTTGGGCTCCCTCAGTGATGAACTGTGACCCAGGAGATGTAAGCCAAATAAACCCTTCCCTTTTCAAGTTGGTACTGGTCAGAGTGTTTTGTCACAGCAATGGAGAAGGAAACTAGAACGGGCATCCTCAACATACATTTAGATTTTTATCTTTATGAACTGATTAGCTGAAACTAAATTACATATACTTTGAAATTCACACAGAAAAGAGGATTCTCCAGGGCCAATGCTCTAGACTGGGGGTGTAGGTCATTGGTAGAGCACTTACCTAGTGTACATGTGATCTTCGGTTTCTTTGCCAACAATGCAAAATAATTAAGTAAAGGGCCAGGGCTCTCAACAACTAGGGTGGCTATTATAGAAATGGAAAGAAAGCAAATACTTTGAGGCTATGGAAAAATCAGAGCCCTGTGTACTCCCGGTAATGATTGTGAAATGGTATGACAACTTCTCAAAACCCAGAAAAGAATATCCATGTTACCCAAAAAGCCCACTTCTAGGGATATCTACAAAATATTCAAAAGCAGGATACTGGAGGATATTTAGACCCCCATGTTCATTGCAGCATTATTCACAAACGCCAAAAAAATGGAAGCGGCCTAAATGTCTACCAATAGCTCAATGGATAAGCAAAATGTTTAAACCATATCTAGTCTATATAATGTGTTAGATTTCAGGAGAGAAAAAAGGAGTGGAGTTTAGAGTTAAGAACTCAAAACCAGAGCCAATGAGCTGAAACAGACAAGGAATATATACTTTACTATAAGATACTGCCAGGATAGAGTCTTCTCCACATAAGAAGCCTCTACTAACTAATGAGGAAGGGAAAACGTTTTAATCCCTTTGGGACCAACTGGAATGTGTTTGGTGCCAAGGTTTGGTGTCCTTGAAGGATTATAACCCTTCTTTTAAGAGTCCCTTTCCAAGGGAGCAGGCTCGTGTCTTAAGGCCCCCAAATAGGCAATTCCACAAATAACCTTCCTTAGTTCCAGGACTGGTTGATAAGGCTCTGAGTGAAGTCCGACTTGCCGATTTAAGGCTAGCTACTTTAAAGAACTTATGACTTTATGGCCTGCTCTAGTGGAGCGTGTAGTTCTTCTACAATTTATACATTCTATCATAATGGAATACTATTTATTCTGAAAAAATGGTATTTTGACATATGTCACATTAGCAATGACCCAATAAGACACTTTATTAAGTGAAATAAGCCGGACACGAAAAGGACAAATATTGCATACAACATTCCATCTATGTAGTTAGAGTAGCCAAGTTCATAGAGAAAGAAAGGAGAATGGTGGATACAAATACCGAGAAAAGGGAATGTGTAGTTACCGATTCATGAACACAAAGTTTCAGTTTGGAAATATGAAATCGTTTTGGAGAGGGTGCATGACAGAATGAATGTACAATGTGAATGACCCTGAACTATACTCCTGAAAAACAGATAATCTTACGTTACAGATACTTTAGCACAATAATAATTTAAAAGTAGGACCAGTGTCACTGAAATCTGAATCCAAAACTGTGGTGAGCCCAATATGAGCAGATCTTTATGAGCCAATAACACTAGTCTGTCCAAAATGATAAACTTTATTAAGTACTGCTGATGATTTTTCTTCTGTTTTCTTCTTTATTACATCCATTTATTTATCAGTGTATGTACTGGCATGTGCCAGAGGTCAGAGGACAACTTGTAGAAGTCAAATCTCTCCTTCTACCATGTGGCTCCTAAGGATCAAGCCCAGGTCACGAAGCTGGGTAGCAAGCAACTTTGTCTACCAAGACATCTCCTTGTCCCGTTTTCTGTTTCCTGTTCACACTGTTCTGTTGCCTCATCTAGCCCCAGTGGTGTCAAAGGCCTTCTAGGATGGTTCTTGACTCTAAAAACAAATGTCATTAGATAATAATTTACATGGATTGGTTTCCAATAATTCCCTCTCATGTCAATACAATTTCATCAATTTAGTCTAAAAACTTCCTTTCATTGAGCTTGAATAATTTATTCATTAATAATTAGGCATCCTGTCACCAAAGACCAGATCAAAACTGGAAAGAATGAAATACAAATATATGCATTTATTTTTAAAGTTTTCAGTAGTTTAATAACTTTTCTCATTTTTTTCAATTTTATTCGACCACTACCAATTATTTGTCTTAAGTGATATATTCAACCAAATTCTGTCTTAAGTGATATCAGTTTGAATTAAAGTCAAAGCATGAAATAAAGTTTGCATAAAATATTCTTTTCATGATTGATCTGGCAATATTATAAGTAAGAGCCATTGAGATATCAAATAAATTATTTCTATATTTTTTCATTTGCTGGTGCCAATTTGATTAGACAAAGATCAAATTTAAAGTATGATTTGGGAAACTGTGCCAACACTCCTAAATAAGCCAATCCTTGGCTAACCCCTTGGTATCTACTTAGGTGCCACCTGAAATGTGCCTAATCACCGACCCCAAGTCCTGCTTCTTTTACATCCATAACTCACTCAACAGCTCCTTTTTCCTCAAAAGGTTTTTTTGCTCTGTTCACAAGCTCCAGGTTATGAGGCATGAGTCAGTGTGGAGAAATTTCAATATATGGCACTGAGTTTAGTAAGAAAAGCTGTTGCAATTTTCATTTGCTCAATCCATGCATCTTTATGTTTCATCAAAAAAAAATTGCTAGAATGAGATGAGTCCTTTACTCTAAAAAATGTGAGACAGCTCAATTTATTCTAAAAAAAAATCCTTCACCCGTTTTAAATTACGTACATTATATTTGTATGCTATTTCTGTGTTACTTTCATCTGCATATTCTACTTTTATAAAAAGAAAAGGCTATGTGACTAAATGTGTCACATTCCTTTGCGAGTCCAGATGAAATACTTGCAAATACAACTTCCATGCCTGGCTACCTGGGATTACTGATTAATATGAAATCTTCATGACCTGATGTGGGTATCCCCGTTCCCTTTCAACCAAAGTCTAGTCATTCAATGTCTAACTTTTGTGTTTTTGTGGGATTAGTGTGCGTGCGTGCGTGTGTGTGTGTGTGTGTGTGTGTGTGTGTGTGTTGTTTTCTTTTGCTACCCTGGGAATAAACCCTAAAGCCTCACATGTGTAAGTAAAATACTCTACCACTGATCTACACCCTCAACCCTTTTATTTGTGTTTTATTTTGAGACAAGGATGGGCTGAGTTGTCCAGCTGGCTTTGAGCTCCCTCTGTATTCCAGGCAGACCTTGTGAACCTCTTACCTAGACCTTCAGAGTAGCTGAGATTACAAACGTCAGTCACTACACCCTGCACAGTCTAATTTTCTATTGGATATTTTCACTTTAAAATGTCTACAATGCCTCCCTAGATGTACCTCTAAACTGCACATATTCCTCAATCAAGTCAGAAAGTCTGCCTCTGCAGTCATACAACAGCTGTGAGTCTAGTCTCCATGGCTCGGACCACATTTAGTTCTCGATCATCTCTGAACTGCCGGCTGTCTGTCAGTTTCTGTCTCTGAAACTCTAAAGATGTTCACTTTTTCATTTCTAATGACATTCTGGTCCCAGCTCTCATCATTTGCCTCCTAGACTTACAAACCATTGCTTTTTCTGTGCCTCTTTGTCCCTGATTTGCCATACACAAACATCAGGCCTACTATTATCCAAACACTGTTTGATTTATTTAACTTTTAATTTTTATTTTTATGGGTATGCATATTTTGCCTATATGTATGTAAGTGCAATCCATGTTATGCCATGCCCACAGAGACCAGAAGAGTTTCAATGAAACTGAAGTTACGGATGGTTGTTAGCTACCGTGTGGGTGCTGGGAACCGAACCCAGGTCCTCTGCAAGAGCAGCCAGTGCTCTTAACCACTGAACAATCTCTCCAGCCTCCGCTAAGTAATGTTTTGAGAAGGTCTTCATGAAATCATGTTGTTACTCAGAGAGCTCATAGTTTCCAATCTACCCCTCAAATTTAAGCTCATTTATTTAATCACAGGACATTTATTAAACATCTGATAATCCTCACAATACTCTCTGCAATCCAACATTCTGTCTTTCTAGCCATTTTTCCTTTACCAACCAGTCTAGAACATGGGCTGGAGCTCATGACTGTGCCAGTCTGTTCTGGCCTCCACAGCGTTTCTTGCTCCCTTTATCCATGACCAACCTCTCTAGCATCTTTCTTTAAAACAAATCATTTGTCCTTCAATTTTTTTCCTGATAATTGTAACCTTCAATGATGTCAGAGTTCCCTGCAAAATGCCTTGTGAGTTCAATTCAGTTTCCTATTTGCTCTTTAGTAATCAGCACAATTTCTCACCAGTCAATTTATAAGCTCCTTCAAAGAAGTGTCCATGTCTCAATTTCTTCTGCAACTTCTTTCAGGGTGACAAAGTTAGGCAAATAAAGTATAGGAGAAGCAATGGTTAATTCCTCTCTTCTCCATCTTACTATACATACAATTTGACACAAAACTGCCAGAAAGCTTTATTTATAAGTATCTACTTCAGCTACCTTGAGAAAAGCAGAGGTGAAAAATGTTAATGATTATCAAGTAAAAACCAGAAGTCTTCCTGGAGAGGTTGCAGTTGGATAGCTCCTACAGAAAGCATTTGTCGAGAGATAGACTATACTTCTAGATAGGTGGACACTCTAAAGATAAGACACATTCTAGTAGATCATGTCCTGTATGAAAATGCATTTTTGAAGCTTTGAACTAGTGTATTTCTGATTATGTAACCATTTTTCCAGACCAGCGGCATCCATAAATGTTCCAGTTAACACAGTGGGTGGGGGTTGTCCAAAGTGTCCCCATGCTCAGAATACTGACATTAAAAAGAGGGTAATTTACATGTGTAGATACTGTCCATAAGATTCTGGAGAGTGGAAATGAGAAATTGCATTTCCTACTTGGTTTAAATGAGGGGAGACTTGAAGGGTGGGAGTTGCCTTCTCCCTTGGCCATGAGACAATTGTATCAGCGTGTTCTGTTTTGTTCTGGCCGGATAGTGTCTACTTATCAAAAGCAGGAAATTGCATTTAACTTGACTCTGTAGGATGCTAGGGAGGGGCTGATCTGGTTAGGAGGAAGGAGGTTGGGAGCATCAGGGCAGAGAAGAAGCAGAGCTATAGCATCATGGGCCTTGCAGAGATTGGCAAGAATAAAAAGTGCATTTGAAACAAAAAGAGGCAAGGGCTGACGACCTGGGAAGGCTTGTCTTATCCAGATGTGAAGAAACTGGGGAATGATTTTTTTTTTTCATCTGGAGGGAACATAACTCCCACCGCAGAGCTACAACACACTAATCAGCTCTACAATATGAGTGTTCACACTAAGATTGTGGGGAAGACTCAGCTGTCTGCTGCCAGAAAGGAAAATCTCTGTGCATGGAGAGAGTGTGGGCAGTGTGGAGGGGAAGCACATTTTGAGTTTTTCACTTATGCTCAGTTTATAATGAATGTGGTAGGAGATTTGAGGACTAATTTCAGCTAATGAAAAGACAATGAGAGCTATTAGACAATTTTAATATGCAGAAAACAAAAGCCAAATCATATTTATCTGCCCTTCTGTATGCAAAAGCAAATAAATGCTAATTGGACATTTAGCAATTAAAATTTGATCTAAAAGCATGCACAAAAATAGCTGATTCTTACCTGGTAAGAAGGTGTTCACAAAACCTAAGGTTCACCCATTTTCCAAGTGAAATTCTGTGTGTGTGTGTGTGTGTGTGTGTGTGTGTGTATGTACGGCAGACTTCAAATATAAAACAGCATACATATACACACATACAAGAAAACGTGGAATTTGCTAGAAAACAAAACAAGAGAGATTATTCCTGAAATTGCAGCTGAGAATCTAAACTGAAAACTTGCCATCTTCCAATCATTTAGTATTCTTGTAACTGGAGCCATCTCATAGTTTCCATTCTGATATTATGTGGCAGTACTGATAATAAATTACACAGAAACACTATTGTTTATTCTTCAGTTTGCCTTAGTACAGTAATCTTTCACTAGGAAAACAGAGTGGGGTTTATTGTTTTTGTAATTTTAATGTAGATGGCATTCTACCTTCTGTAATAACATTAAAGAACTGCAAATAGGAGAGTAAATCAATTCAACTGAAGGTTTATCCTCATTTGGAAAAGTTCTGCATTTAAGAATGGTGTACACAGACCTGGAACGATATCTCAACTCCACCCACTTCCGTAGCACCGTGAAGATAAAAGTAAAAGCAGAAGACATTTTTAAGGTAGAACCCCAAAACGAAAAGAACGTGAGAGGCTTTTCTCAAATTCAAAGGTGTCTCAGCATCGTTTCAAAAATCTTAATACTCATAAATCTGCTTAATTACAATGATAAAATGTAAAACTCCACTTTGTATTATATTACCAGTAAGAATAGGATTTTTTTAAGTTTTTCATTGAAAGTACCTAGACCTTATTTATTGTTTTACTTACATCCCGAACAGCTCTGGTTAAACATAGTTAATGTACCAACTGTAATTAGCCAACTGTCAAAGGCTCAACTCCCAACTGTCGATAAGCTTCATTTAACTAATTTGAGAAGTTGGAGGTTTGATTTTTTTTTTTTTTTCCAGGAAGGTAGCTTGTTTCCTTATTTCCTGTCAGGAGAACCAAGTTCTGTGACCTATGGCTAAAAGGGCTCTTTGTAATTAAGGCGGGGAGTCTCCAAGTGAACAGTTCTCACAGTAGGAAGAAAAAAAAAAAAATTTAAGGTGGGGGACTGGAGGCAGAGGTAGAAGGTTGACACCACTTAAGGAAGTAATCAGAGCGCAGCCAATGCGCGTGCACGCCCGCCAGCCGTCTCCACGGCCATTGGCTGTGTCCACTTTATGGGGCACAGAGTCTATTAAGACCTTGGCTGGCCGGCCTGTGGCTGCCTTTTCAGTGCCGGTTCACAGATGACCAGAAACCGATCAGCCATGTTATATCAATAACATTCTCACACCAGGTTGTGTAAATTGATCTTTTACAATTTCTCTCGGTGACAGTCTCTGTAACCAACAAGATAAATCATTCCTCCCGTGGCTTTTTTATTGATTGCTGGGACCTGTATAAAAATTACACTGCTCAGGCTGCGCCGTGAACATCCTCGTAAAAGAGGACTTTTTATTTACAATCAAAATATGTTTGAGCCCAGATCAAGTGCAGGTTTACTAGCTCAGACCTACACGAACACTGAAATCTAAGATACTCAGAGAAAACTAAAAATTAGAAAGAATAGGAGCCATCACTAACTTCAAAATTGCATAATGTACCTTGAATTGAGATAATTTTAGTTCTGAAGCGGAAAGGATTTACACATTTGATTTTTAGATAAACAGCCAATAGTGAGCCATCTGATTTTAAAAGAGAGGTTCAAAACCTACAACTGAATTAAACCCTTGCAATCAATGCATTAAAAGTACTAATACAACCTCAGTTCTGGTTTTTAATTTAGGCAGTACTGACAACCCTTTTAATCCACACATGTAATCTTTAGTAGCTCAGACAAAATCATAAATAGGACAATATGCCACCCCAGGAACTTGGTATGTTTTGAAAAAAATTAATTTGCATTAATTTGTGATCCAGAAAGTTTTCTTAGGTTTTTCATAAAAGCTGTTTAAAATTCTACAGCTGGGTATGGTGACACATGCCTTTAATCCCAGGAGGCAGAGGCTGAGGTGTCTCTGTGAGCTGATGGCCAGCCTGGTCTACATAGCAAGTTTCATGGTGACACATGCCTTTAATCCCAGGAGGCAGAGGCTGAGGTGTCTCTGTGAGCTGATGGCCAGCCTGGTCTACATAGCAAGTTTCAGGCCAGCTGAGGCTACAGGGACACTCTGTCTCAAAAAAAAAAAAAGAGTAATTTAAAACTGAACATCTAGGAAATTTTAGTGTAGTCAAAATCTAGACAACTGATTGATTATCTTTCTATTTAGACAAATTATATCTTTAAATACAAAGTTGTTTTCAGTTTCAGGTTTATAACCTAATAAAGAAATAAGCATTGTTTATGAAAGATTTTTAAAGTGAAATGTCTGCTTATAGTCTCTTCAACTTCTTGAAGCAAATTTTCATCGGGGTGCCGAATTTTAAATCCCTCCTGCTAAATATGGTTCTATTCTGCACACAGCCTTGACTCGGGAACCTACTTTTAAAAAAACGTAAAAGAAAACTGTTACATGTTTTTGCATTCTCTCATAATAAGAGTTGGGGAAGTTTATATAACAGAGAACTGCCCCCAAGTTAACGCTGCCTAAAATTCACTTTCCATGAAACCCTTGTGGGCGGGTATTGTGTTTCAACTCAAATAGCATTTCACAGACCTAAGAATCTGAGCACAGCCTTTTGTATACATCTGAGAGCGAGGACAGGGATAGTCGCTTTTGTCCCTTCGCCAGAGTCTGTGCCGGGTTTCTCTGAAGCTGTGCTCTTTATTTGAGTTTTAGAGAAGGCCATTTCAATTGAATCAGCCGGCCGAGGTACGGGAGAGCAGGGCTGTCTAGCCCAGTGTCCTCATTGCCCTGACCAGAAGGAAAGGCGAGGATGTGAAAGCGTGGCATTCAGACTCCTTCACCTCGGTGAGACAGTTCCATGGGAAAGCACAAGACTCTCACTGGGGTCACCAGAAGTGGGGAGCAGGGGATGGTCGCAGAACGCTGGCTGCAGAAGCACTTAGAAAGGGAATGCTACGTTCCCTGGGCTTTTCTTTTCAAAAGCATCATTTACAAGTGCCCTGGCCTGAGACTGGCTGGGAGCTAGCTGCCCACTCCCTGCCCTCGTCCAGGAGGATTGCCTATTGGAGGGTAATGCTCATCGGGTTTGCACCTTGCGGGCTGGCCACAGACCTCCTGATGGGGTTCTTTGTGGTGCGCTGTGGCTTCTTTCTCCACTGCTCTAATTCCAAGGGCACCTGACATCCACACATCTGTCCCTGGTCAATACTACTAGTGGCTGTGCGGGGCTTTGGGTTCTCATGGTTCCAGCTCCCTGTCTGCTCTCCCACGTGGGAATGCAACGTCCCGGGCGCCCCTTTCTGGCCACATCCTCTCCATTTCTCCTCGCCCGCCTCTGTGACACTTCGGTGGCCGCACATTGTTAGCGATTGTGGGAAAGGGCCGCGAGCCGTTCCGGGCTGTCCTAATGAAGGAACAATCGGCCCGGCCGTCGCGGGCAGCGGGGTCAGCGCGGCGCCCGGCACAATGGGCCGGCCGCGCCCCCGGCTGCGCCACGCCCGCCAGCCGGCCGAGCGCCCGGTGGTCCCCGCAGAAAAGGCGAATCGCTGCCCGCCGGGGGGAGGCCGCGGCGTTCCTTCCACATCACCTTGTGGGAACTTAGTGCAGCAGAGGTCAGGCGACAGAGACAATAGAAGGGGCCAAGGGTGAACTCCAGGAGGGAAGCAAAGCCTTGCTCCAAGGGCGCGGGATGAATGGGGAGGTGGCTGTCCTGAGCTCTCCAGGCCCGGGATGGAGGGTCCCAGCCCAGCCAGACCTGCCTGGTAAAGAGGCGAGAAGCCAACCAGAGAAAGACGCTGTCCCTTCCCTTTCTTCCTTCTTGATTTTTTTTTTTTTCTTTTAAAATATGTTCTAGTCCAGATCTTGTCAGTCTGGGACAAGATGAGAAAGTCACAAGATGTGGGTGTCTCTCCTGATGGCATACATACATATAAATCAAAGCACCTTTTGAAACCTTTTTATTTCAAGCCAGAACAATTTTCTAAGCGCAGCAATGGGTGTTTTTTTTTTCCAGAAAAATAAATGGCATAAGGTTGTTCTTTCTGATTTGATGTAGCATAGATATAGTCTCTCACCCCAACCCTCGCTCCAGAGAACAGATATGCTGAGGAGAGAAGGGGGGCCTTATATGAAAATTTTGTGAGTTTTAACCTGAAATTTTTTTATGTAACAATATTTGTCAAAATAACATCAATACCGGAGCCAGATATCTGGTTTTAATAGCTCGGCTCCAGAGTTTCAGCGGGCTTTGCTGCCAAACTCCTTGGCCAATCACATTCTCTCCAAACTCAAGAGTTTCAATTAAAGGAGCTTGAGGAGTTGATTGCTAGACCTGGAATTATTCACCTTTGAAGCCCTGCCTGCTCTTGCTGAGCATGAGGAGTTCCTCTTTCAATTCTTTCAGGAGATCCGACTGGGGCTATTGGAGAGCCAGGTACAGACTGAGGACAGGACAGGTGGTGAACTCCTCTAAATGAAACTCCAACCAGTGGGAGCCCTTGAGCCTGCTACTCTGAAGTTCTCCTCAAAGTGAACTGCACAAAGTTCCACCCTTTGCCCAGAAGGAAACTAGTGGCCACAAAGACTGCCTACCTTGGTGTTCCCTGTTGCTGGAGCTCCTGACACAGAGTGTAGGGCTGCCTGCTGGGGAACGCTCTCAGCAGCTGGGAGCAGAGAGCAAACATCCCTTCACCCCTTTATCTTCTTGCTCACCTGCCAACCCCACCATAACTGAGAAAGGGAAAGGAAGTCCACTGTTGGTAGCAAGTCTTGGACTTCCTTTCTTTAGGGATAGGTAGGTAATGGGATCACAAAGTAACTGGGGACAGTGTGGGAGTTAGACAATAAGGAACTCAAGGGATTGTTTAGAAGGCAGCCATGATGATGACAGGAGGGTATGTATTGTCAGGGAAGACACAGGAGTCAGAGTAAGCTGAAGGACTCAATATTTGTTCAGTTTTCCTTTATCATTTGCTTCCAATCTAAAGCCTGCAGTTGTTGGAGCCAGGATTAAGGTCTCTAGCCTTTTTCAAGTGCAGTGGAACATTTTGAAATAAAAGCAAAAGAAAGTATAGGTATCAATAACATCCAAGAAGCAATGTGGCTTAAGACTCAGTACAGACTCACAAAATTAGATAAATGCTTAGCTGTTAGTCCTGAATGCTTGAGAAGAAACCTTGCTTCTAAGTTAAGTTGGATTGAGTTCCCTGTTAATCTGATTACCTCTGAGAACATGATTTGTTTCCTGAGGGTAGGTAATAATTGATAACGTCTTGGGGCAGAGAGTTACTGAAAAACCATTTGGAGGCTATGAGAATGTGGTATGTGTTCTAAATTAGGGTCTTAAATTGAGCTCAACAACAACTTTGTTCACATACTTCAGGTTCTTTCCAAAGATCCCTATGAAAACCATATCATAATTTCTATAGGCAGAGAAGCCAAAAGTAGATCATTCAAACTGTGGAACTAACTACTTATGAATGATATTCCAAAGGAGAAACAGCAAAGAAAAAAATGTATTTAAATGGACAAATGAGGGAATGGGTGGAACAGAAGACAGTAATTGTGAAGCTATAGCCTATTATTTTATATGAATATGATATTGATTTTCAGAAACATACCTCAATGTAGAATTCCCTAGCTGCTCTCCAAAACCTATGTTTAATACAGTGTAGTCTATGATGTAAAAGCAAATTGAATGGGGCCATCCCATCTGTTCTCTCACAACTTGAAGCTCAAAATTCATTTTCACTAATAATCTGTCATTCCAACATCTTATTATTAGAATATTGTTAGGAATATAGAATGACTTAAGAAAAAACTTGGAGTGACAAGGTAAACTTGAAAGATAAGTTGAAATTTAGCATCCCAACAGACACACAAATCCCAGCTTCTGGAACTGTGGGTTATGACCTGTGCTGGATAGATTTAGTTGTCAACTTCACTTATCTGGGTAGAAGGAACCTCAACTGAGGAATTTCCTCCATTGAATTGGCCTGTGGCCCTGTCTGTCGGACATTTTCTTGAATGCTGAATGATATGGGAGGGCCCAGCCCACTGGAAGTGGGGCTACCCCTGGGCAGGTGGTCTTGTGTTATGTAAGACAGCAGGCTGAGCACAGGCCAGAGCAGCATTCCTCCATGGTCTATGCTCCAGGTTCCTGCCTGAGTTCTTGCTTTGGTTTCCCTAGGTGATGTATTGTGACCTGGGAGATGTAAGATAAAATAAACCCTTTCCTCCCCAAGTTGATTTTGGTCAGTGTTACTATCACAGCAGTTGACAGGAAACCTCGCAGATTATGGTGGAGGTGGTGAAAATTCTTGCAACTGTTGAAAGTTTCTGAACATACAACCAAAAGTTAATTCAAAGTCAAATGCAGAATGAATCTGAGGTGCTTGTGGCTGTGCTCACCCATGCTGTATTGCATGACTGTGCTGCAGCCTTGGTTTTGAACACTGTGTGCAGTTTGCCCATTGCTAGCCACAGTACCAACAAATGTCTGAAACACCTGTGCTCAGATGTCAGACTACTGTACGTGGTGGATTGTGCATACAAAGTTTTCTCATCTTATATAAATATCATGGTTTAATTATGGAAAACAAATATTTTCAATATTTCTATCATTCCTTGCCATGTATCAAATTAGTGTCACTTTGGACTATATTGTGTTAGAATTTTGATTTAAAAAATAGCTGTTTGAATTGCTGACTTTCTCATTTAAAAAAAAAATGACTCGATTTCTGAAATGGTCCTATTGTATGGGTATGTCTGTGAAGCAACTTTATTCTCAGGGCTGACAATTACAAAAGCAAAACTAGCCCTATCAGTGAGCTTTGGATTTGACTGAGAGATCCTGACTCAAATAAGGTGGAAGAGTCATCAAGAATGATTCCTGACATCAACCTCGGGCCTCCATATGCACAGGAGCACTCATGCATGTGCATCCACACACATTCCTGTGCCTATGTGCATGCAAACATGTATATACACATCTGTAGCACATACCTATGAAAAGGAGTAAGACTGAAACCACAGTACTTTCTTACAAATATTAATATCTTTTTCATCTCCCATTTATAACACATCTACAACCAAGGACAGTTTCACACATAGTCTTTAAGATGAAAGAGGACATGCTAATGGCTAACTCAATGTGTTCTATAATGCTTTGCTTTAAACCAGGCCGATACTGATCAAAGTCTTTATTTTCACTCTATTTTTAAACTTACGTGAGGAGTTAGAAAACTGCATGGATTTCTCTTTCCATTGCACATCCCCTAGGGGAAAAGACAAGGTCCACGTTTGGATTCTTCAATGATTCCATTCAGTTGTTCTGTGTAAAAACCTCAATGACTTCTCTGTGTCCTATTTCAAAGTGGTTGGAGCAGTGCAATTTAAAAGAGAAGGAAAATACAATAAAATAAATTATTATTCTAACCTTGCATTATAAGCATGTCACATGTTCTGAAAGAATTGTTTGTATGGTGAGGGGATAATAAAATGTGACATGTGGAAGAAAGAAACATAGCCCAGAGGCCATGTTGTTGGGTGTTCTGAACAAAAGGCCCCTCTAGGGATTCTTACAATCCTGCCTCTGCATTCCGCTCACTGCATGCCTTTGGGTAAGTCACTAACCTCTCTGGGCCTCAGTTTCCCCACCGGCAAAATGATGGTTATTATACTAACCCTCTTACTGGTATTTTGTGAAAAACAATAATTACAAATGAATAATGCAAATTATTTTATGTGTGTTAAGGACGGCGTACAACTGCAAAGAAATAGCATGAGCTTGTAGCTCACAGTACTTTTCCAGAAGCAACAGACAAATGCTACAAGCAGGGGACACTAGCAGAAATTTGGGACCACCAGGCAAATTAGAACCAAGAGAATTTTTCAGGAGGAAATCATGTAGCGTCACCAGACCAAAATGGCGACATGTGAAAGAAGTAACTCATTTTTTTTTTCATTTGAAGTGTTGTCAGACATGATGCTGTGCTTCAAACTATGATGTATTCAGTACTCATCTAGAACTCTTGTGGAAATAGTAGGTATGTGTTCTACATTTTCTGAAAGTAAAGCAGCAGAAGGCATAGAAATGACATTTTATTTGAAAAGAAATATAAAATGTCTTGTTCAGCATTTATAACACATCTTGTTCTGTGACCGAGGACATTTTCACACACAGTCTTTAAGATGAAAGAGGACATGTTGATGTTTAACTCAATGTGTTCTATAATGCTTTACTTTAAACCAGGCCAATACTGATCAAAGTCTTTATTTTTACTGTATTTTTTAAAGGAAATTAAGGAATATTCGGCACATTTCTCATTCGAACTATCACAAGAACTACTACAGATTGAAATTGCTGAAGGTGGAAAATATGCACCTGATTTCAAAGACTGTCCAAATAATAATAAAAGAATATAGAATACCTTGGTGTTCTGTTGATTTGACATTGACATGATGGTACTTTAATATCTAAGGTTAAAGAAAATAAATTTTATCTACTTCTTACTCTTTCCATATGATAGTCAAAAATTTTAAATTACACACTGCACCTCATTAGCTAGACTTACACCTTTGGCACTTCTTACTCTCTCTCTCCCTCTCTCTCTCACACACACGCACACCCAAAAGCAGAAAACACAATCCCAAAATGCACCCAAAAAGCAGCCAACTGGAAAGAGCCGGTGAGCAGTCCTAATAAATGTCAGGGAAAGAGAAAGTGAGGAGGTGACTGAGTAGGGGTGGAATAGCAGTTTTCGGGGTCTACATAATCTACTCACAAAGTACAAGATCTAACCTTCCACTTCTAAATAAAAGATGGATGCTTGAACTTGCCTTAGAGCAGCTGGTGGAAAGAAAAAAATATCATATGATAACGTGTTGAGGTAAAGAAGCAAAATGGGCCAATTTGGGGAAAAAAACTAGACATAGTCACACAATGCAGATGGACATTTGAGGAAGAAACCTTCACTTTGCTACTGACCTGCATCTCCAAGCCCAAGAGGGAGATGGGGTAGGGGCTTGTGGATTGATTGGTTGATGGGGAAAGTTTAGGGGTTGGCAAATGTTTGTGGGTGTGCAGACATGTCTATAAGTATTGACAAACCTGGAATACACACTTTAGAAGTTTGACTATCATTATCACGAGGTGATAGGATCCCATGTGATTTTTAAAGCTTTACTTATCTTTATTTTCATACCATTTAGAAGACATGCATGATGTCATATCAATGGGCTATGGCCGAAAACAATATGTGGCCATACTGATTTCAAATGCAGGAAGGCAAGACAGCAGAGTGGCTAGGGGCGCTGGCAGCGTGACTGCTGTGGGTGGCTTAAACCCTTTCCTCTTTAGTTAATCCACCTTGTAAGAGAGGGTAACATTGGTGACTAGCTCACATGGTTCCATGTAAAAATCTAATGAGATTTACATAAGGAAAGAAGCAAAAACTTAAAGAACATTTCTGTGTTGTGGGTTATTGTTAAGTTCTAGCTCTCTGGCTGTTTTCAGTTTTTAAATGAAGATTCGAGTCACTGGTGATCCATTTCAATCTCAGCTGATGTTAGAAGACGCACTGGTAGTTCTCTCTTATCTCACTCCATCCATCCCTTCTAACGAACTTGAACTTGCAGATGTGCGTATTTCCCTCATGTCTGCACAAGCCATTGATCTGTCAGGAGAAAAGCATAAAGGCTTTCACATTTTTGCTTCTCTGTCTCTTAAATTAACACTCAAATTTTGAATTGAAGAAAGCAAAACACCGTTCAGTGTTTTAAGAGTGAATAAAACATTTTAAAATGAGAATGGCTTTGACAAGTTAACATCGGTGTGAATGAGACAGGAGAAATGGAATTCTCTATGTGACTGCTTTCATGTTAAATGGTTTCACCAACTCTCAAATGAATAGACAAATTTGTTTCATTCCCTTTGAATTTACCAATTAATATTTTTAAGACATGGAGTTAATAAGCAGTTGAGTTAAAGCATTAAAAAACTGTACAGGTTTCCTCCAGTGAAGCTCAAAGTTTTGCCATATAAAACTGACTCAAGTTGTAATAAAAACAGCAATATCATGCAAGCCTGTATTTGTATTTCTCAGTTCAAATGCTTTTTATTTTCGTACTAGAGACAACAAAGACCTGCCTAAGTGAGTTTTCTAAGAGCCTAATAATCCAACATTTATCCAGAATGCTGAGAGAACTTACTTAACTCTTCAAATAAATATCACACCTTTGATGCAAATGGATATACAGATTGTTTCAACCCTTGTCTTGAAGAGATGTGTCATAAACTCTTCTCATTAATCATGAACACCTGATAATTTGGTACATTTGAAATGCAGCTGCCCTAATTTTCTGAATATTTTAACAAAATACCTATCAACTTGCACAACCCTGACTGTACCTTTTGCTAAGCAAAAAAGATGTTGCCAGCAGCCACAGAGTGTAAGAAGGATAAAGCCCAAAGATACTAGCTGCTGCTGGCCTTTCTGTATCCTCAAAGTGAAATAAGATTATGGATTTAAAGTTCATTGAAAATAAAACCAGAATCAATTATACTATTCTATGTTTTTTTTTTTAAAAAAAAATAGGCTTTTCTGGTCAAATCTTTAACTTTTGTCTGTCTTTATTTTTTTCACAGGTGATCTTTTATTAAAGTCCCATTGAGGCAAAATACATAAGTTGTCAGAAAATGCAAATATTAAGGGATCTTATTCATAACAGTCTAAATATGTGCTCATGAAAGATAAAAATCATTCTAAAGCTGATGAGTCTGTAATCTTAAGATCTTCATTCAAATGTGATTGTTTTACAGGGTTAACTCTAGTCAGGCTAATCCGTGTTCTTTCTACATATTGCTCCAACATTGATAAAGCTGTTTGTGCAAATGGAAAATTGTTGCTACTGGGAAATCTTTCCAACCATGTAAGGTTGCAAGGCTAAACACGCATTCAAAATCAAAATTCCACATAGTCACAACCTGCAAACACCTCAAATTCACACTTCAGCATCTGCGTGGTGGCCTGCTTCCAACACCATCTCTATCGTGCTTGTAGAGTGGAAGTGGGAGGAACCCTGAAGGAAGGACAGTTCAATAATCACACTAAATGTTTACCAAATGTTCACTATAATGTGTTCTATTAACTGGCAGCATTTAGGAACTGCATCAAGGATACAAAGCTTAGAAGTTTGCAGAATTTCTACAGAGGTCTGGGGTTTCTATGCCTAAAGGCACCCCAAATACAACAAGGAGTGATTTTCTAACATGAGCTGAAAAGGCTTGTTTAGTCTGCAATATGTAGTTTCTCTAATTTCCTTTAATAACACTAAAGAAAATGTTTACAAATATGTATTTCCGTATTCTTAAAACCTTTATTGGGGATGGAGAGATGGCTTAGCTGCTATGAGCTCTTGTTCTGAACTTCCAGGGGACCCGAATTCAGTTTACAGCACTCACAATGGAGCTCATAGTCACATGTTATCTCTAGCTCCAGAGGATTTGACACTGTCTTCTGACCTCTGTGGGTACCCACATTCACATGGCACACACACAAACACACACCAAATAAATCTTTTAAAAACTAATTCTATTTTCCTATAATCCCTTTCACTGAGAAAGTACAAGATGTCTATCATGTGTAATATGCTAAGTGCCTCCAAAGTAAATAATTTTACATGTATTTGTATACTATTATCTTAGATCTTTCAAAGCAGTTTAATGTTTTTTGTTTCTGTACCACCATGTTAACCAAGGTAGGAGTTACTAAAAGTTCAGACCAATGTATCTCTGGGTGACGCAATTTCTTCTTTGACTGTATCATTCCTTCAACTATGTTCCTTCCATAAAGTCTCTAAGTAAGCTAATACAGAGAGTATTTTTATTCCGAAAACTTGGAGTAATGTTTTCCTGTATCTTTCAAGGAATTATCTAAACCACGTGGGATTCTTCTTTTCTCTGAATTTGGAGGTAAACCAAACAGGCAGGAGGTGCTACAGGAACAATCAGCAAGAGAAGACATCAGCTGCTGTGTCAGAAGCCCTTGCCGACTCACGGAAGAAAAGGAATTACAAGTTACATATGAAAAATGACACCCTGCCTGACCTGCCCATTCATCTAGTCCCCCTCCAGTGTTTCCCTTTCTTTCCATGAGGTCCTGCCCCATCCTCTGTCACTGAGTTCTTCCCTGGAATCCTCTCTTTCTCATCTAGTCCTGTGACTGTAGAATTCAGATCCAGATGCCTGCTGGATAACGTGGAGTCAGTTCTGCCAGGAATCTCCGTGACCATCTCCCTCGTCTCCTTTCTGAGCTTGAGGAGCTCAAAGCAAATGTGACCACATCAAAAAAAGTGACATCTTCATTGCTATTGGCTGTGATTAACTTTTGTAAATCCCTCAGTCCCTCATTCACTCTGATGAGTAATTTTTGTTCAAATGACTGACTGCGCACAGCACACAGAGATAAGTAAGTTACATCACCGTATTCTGCTCCTCCGAGGTTTTGTTCTGTTCTGTTTCCCTTTCCTGTCTGGTTATACCTTAAACCAAGTAACAATGAACATCAGTGGAGGCTGAGGCCAGACAGGTAAAATATAGGTAAAAATAAACAGGATGCTATAAACTGAAATGTGGAAATCTTTTTCAGAAGTACTGCATTCATATATTTGACATGCATTTTTATTAAGCACCCACTGGGTCCACACTGGGGTCTGATGATACAAAAAGGTTTTAAAGTCACCAAAGTGAGTGAGCTCAGAGGCTCACCATGTTCATAAGTATGAGAGAGGTTGGATATTTAAACAAATAAAGTATTTGCTTTTTAAAACAAAATCCCTGATAGATGAGCACATAGTAAAGAAAGAAATTAAGTTCACTGGGAAGGGGCACAGACCAGGGAACCCTAAGGATTTTTCAAGGAAAGAAACCTGTCAGATGTTTGACAAGCAGTAACTACCATCACTGAATCACCCAGTTTCTTACCAAGATAATTATGAAGACAAAAACACAGAACCTATACTCCCACCAAATGCTAAGTTATAGATAACAACTTGCAGAGCTGAGCCATGAAGCTAGGGCCATCCTACTTTTAACCACTAAACTATGCTGCCTCTCTGTCTAATAAATAATAGCATTCCATTCCAGCTAAGTTTATTACACAGTTGAGACACTAGGAGACCTATTAAATTTAAAAAAAAAAAACATTTTTCTTCCATAAAGCCTCTAAATAAAATAAGACAGTGAGCATTTTTATTACGAAAACCTTGAGTAATGATTTCCTGTATGTTTCAAGGAATTACCTAAACCACGTGAGACTTTTCTTCTTTTAACTGGTAAATACTGTGAAGACAATGAGCAGGGCCCACACCTGTCATTAAAGCCCCCTCTACATTCTCTTCCATGGGGAAACAGTTTCCTCTGCCAGGCAGTCCTCTAAATTAGTCACTACAATAGCTTCCATAGATGTCGTGGAAGGGCCCTAAGGAAGGACACTGGGAAACACTGTGACATACCCCCTCCACAAAGAACATAGTCTTTCAAATCAGTCAGAGAAATGGCACACCATTATTATATAGAATTAAGATTGCGCTTTAAGCCAAGTGTGGTGGTACACAGCTTTGACTCCAGAACTCACTCAGGAGGCAGAGGCAGGCAAGTATTTATAAGATAAAGGCCAGTCTAGTCTACATGTCGGTTCCAGGCCAGCCAGGGTGAGAGGAAGACTTTGTCTCACAAAAACAAAACAAAACAGACTTTGCTTTCTAAACATTGGGGTCTTAGAAGAAGCTCTCAAAATGGCATGTAGGAAAACCTGTGGAGAGTTACATTTTGATGCATGATTTCTTTCCCCATATTTTCTTAAACTAGTTCTGCCCTTCCTTAAAAGGAAATGTCATTTTATCAACCTATTAACAGTAATATAGGAATGAAGAGCTTGATTGACAGTTAAGAGTACTGGCTGCTCTTGCAGAGGACCTAGGTCCAGTTTCTGGCACCCACATAGTGGCTAACAGTCATCCATTACTCCAGTTCCAGGGGATCCAACTCTGTCTTCTGACCTCTGTGAGCATTGCATGTACACGGTGCACTTACATACATGCAAGCAAGACACTCAGACACATAAAATAAAGATGAATATATCAAAAGAATTTTAAGACAGAATGACAGATCCAGCTCCAAAATGTTTTCCTCTAATCACCACATATAATAATAGTATTTTTTTTATGGGCCTAGAGAGATGACTCAGTGGCTAAGAGCACTGACTACTCTTCCAGAGGACCTAGGTTCAGTTCCCAGCACCCCCATGATTACTAACAACTGTCTGTAACTCCAGTTACAGGGGATCTGACACCTTCTCTGGTGTCATGGGCATTGCATCACACGGGTGCACTTAAAAACGTGCATAACTTAAAAGTAATAAAATATTTATTAAAAAAAAAAAAACAATAATAATGAGTGCTGGGAATCAAACCCAGATCCTCTGCAGGAGCAGCCAGTGCTCTTAACCGCTGAGTCATCAGCAGCCCGATAGTAACATTTTTTTAAAAGAGGAAATATCAATAAGCAATCTTAGGCAAGCAAAAAGAAGCTAAGTGTGTGGGGTACGGAGTTCTGTGCTATGATAAAGAGTAGAGGAGGTAGGGCCTGAGATTCCAGGAGAGGATTTCTGTCCTAAGAAGGAGGAAATGCCTCTCTGGGAGACAGAAAGGACAGCTTCTAGAAGCTGAGGAAACGTGCCCTTTCTTTACGTTGAAGTCAGACAACAAGCAGGGGTAAAGGTTGAGCTGCTGTTAAAAAGAACGGACCTTGGCAGAGGATGTTTACAACTCAAGCTGGAACAGAAATGGGTGAGAATGGACAAGGTGTGTGGGCTGAGATGGCTGGGAAGAGATGGGGGAGCTCGGATGGGTATGATGGGATGGGGGAGACAAGATGAGTGGGATAGGGTGGGTGGGATGGAATGGAATGGACTGGACTGGAATGGAGCAGGCCTGCCCTGGGGCCTGCCTGCTTGGGCACTTGTAGTAGAAGAGAGGCTGCTGGGACTGCACGATCCTCCTCAGTCAGGGCCATTAGCCAGATGTGCAAATGTGGTCAAGACCTAGACCTCACTCCACAGTAGAAGCTGCAGGACAAGGGCTGGTGGCTGACACGACCAAGGCCATGTTTCTGCTTCTCATTCTTACTTGTGTAGCTGTCCACCAAACTGTTGTGAGTGAACAAGGTGGAAGCCTCCACTCCATTCTCAAGAACTTCGAATCAAGGCCACGTGACTCAAATAAGAAACTCCAGAATTCCTTCCACCGCCAAGCAGCTCCTCTGTGATCATGAACCCTGTCCAAATTAGCATTTGCCTGCCCTGAGTCTGTTACATGAGGCGGACCCGTGGCTCTAGATTATTCTACAGAGGATTCACCTTCTCTTCCTTTTTAGACAGTTTTGGAATTTCAGCTATAAATTCGCCTCTTTTTTATTTTTTTCAAAGAAATAACTATTTCTTTAAGTTAAAAAAAAAAAAGAAAAACCTTCTTATTCTAAAAATACCTGAATTTTCAAAACAGTCTATAACTGAAAACTCTACCAGCGCCTGGTAGGAACTGGGCTTCCTGAGGGTTGTGCCAGGAGAGATGGGTCCAGACGAGCGGGAATTCCACAGAGCCCTTCATTACTAAGGCTCAGTATTTCCATTTTAACTCTGGTAAATACAAGGTTGCAGGGGAAAAATTAATGGGAATATTTTCAAACCTTTGGAAAACTTAGGATTTTATATTTGGCAGGAGAGCTAAGAGGCGGTTCAAGAAAGAAAAAAAAAAAAGTACTCAGACCGTTGAGATTGAGCTCCAGTCCAATTTTCTGGGTTCTTCTTTCACACTGGAGCGAGCTAGCAAGGTTGCATTTTTCTCCCACTAACAACTCTTTCCTTATTCTATGGAATGTTTAATTTGCCCTTTTGAAAGAAAGTATGATTTGTTCCATTTTTCCATGTGCAATTTCCATGCTATTTACAGACGAAGATAAGAATCAAGGAGGATTCATGTGCCAACAGCACGAATTCAAGACCGCAAGAGGAAATCAGAGTCCTAAACCCCAGCTTAGAGCCGCCTGGGCGCTGATTGTCCTGTGGAGCCTGGTGTTGCGCTCTCATCAGATGTACCGATGCTCTGTGTGCTAACGGGAACGATTATCCAAGCAGTCAGTGAATCAAAGCGCAGCCTAAATCCAAATCAAAGAGAGTTTTTGGCAAAGCATCGCAACTTCTAGAGGATTTGCTGAACAAAGCAACCAAAAACTTAAGAAAAAAAAAAAAAAAAAAGAAAGCAGTGTTAATGTTATACCTAAATGATGACTATGCACTTCGCAAGAAGAGCTTCCTGCTCAGCAAAGGATTGAAGTGGAACTTAATCCCTGTTGGTGAAACAGACGATATCTAACCAAGGCCTGTACAAACAATGAAATTACCTATAAGGAGGGATATTTGCTTGCCCGGCATGCACAAGACCCTGGGCTATATTCCCAGCACTACAGAAACAAACACACAAACACTGTATGAATTCTAACTGACCACAGCCAAAGTGACAAATCAAGCCAATTACGAAAAAAATCAGCAAACCGGATTTCAAACCATCTTTTTGTTAAAGCAGACTCTTCCTGAAGCCCTATTTACGTCAGAACTGCTTTTTTCTCCCTTTCTCCACCTCTCAGCTGTGGGTTGCTTCACGGATTTTCACCCTCATGAGTGATTTGTTTTCTATTCCAGTCTGTTCTCAGCTGTCTGGCCCAGCACAAGAGCCTGCAGCATTCATCCTACAGACCAGCCCACTCCCCATCCACTTTCCACTCTGAGCATGCCTTGCCCTAATCAGTTCTTCATAGCACAGAGAAACTGCTTCTCAGCTTTCCAGACAAGCATGTTAATTGCTAGCTATCACTCTCACAAGCAGCACAGAGGACTTTGTTTTTTACTCTGCTCTGGACACCTGCCTCGGTGCAGCAGAAACCACAACTTCCACCTCACGGAACAAGTGCAAGGCCCCTCCTGTCCAAAGAGCTCATATGCTCCCAGGGCTTAAACCTACATACACAGGACACATGCATAGTCATTTGAAGTGGACCACAAAGGCAGTAGAAATAAATAATTATATTAACCTTATAAAAGAAGAATAAGGCAAAGGGAAGTGGAAAACATCAGATAGGATGTCCAAATATGAGAATCCCACCTCTTCTATTGGATGGCAGCATCCTCCTACCAGTCAGACATCTCAGCTAATCCACGATCAACACCTCTCCCCTGACAGCTCTTAAACAATAGGGCACCATGCACAAGAATGGCCTTCCTTTGCTCCCTCTCCAAACATCAAATAACAACGTTTTATATGTACCACTGTCAAGTACCCACAGCTGGTGGTGCCCAGCAATGAAATGAGATAAGAGGATCTTGGTGTGGAAGCTAACCAACAAAAATATGGAAATGAATATCCAATAAGTGAATTTTTATTTGGAAATAGATAAGGTTGTAATCCTGGACATATGTATAGGCCAGAGTTGTTACTGGGATATTAGAGGAAAAAAAAAAAAAGGTTGGGAGTTTTATTAGCTCAGAATTCTATGCAAATTCCTATTTTAAAAAATCATGGGCTGGAGAAACGGCTCCATGGTTAAGAGCACTGACTGCTCTTACAGAGGACCCAGGTTCCCAGGTTCGATTCTCAGCACCCACATGACTAATAACCATTCTAACTCCAATTTCAGGGAATCCAAAACCCTCTTCTGACATCCGCAAGCATTGTACAACACAGGTTCACTTACCTACATGCAGGCTACTCATACACATAAAAAAATAATAACATAATTTTTTAAATCATGAACATTTTCTGTGTTTGAGTGACTTGGCAGACTCTGACTGACCAGCAATGGAAATTATTATGTAAACTAGATTTAAGGTTATATTTGGGAGTTTCATCAACTGTTGCTGCTAGAGAAGAAAACACAGTCAGAGATAAGACTAGCTGTTTAGCTCTACTAACCAATCATAGCAGTTCCTAGAATAGTTGTTTGTGGCCTCGGCATTTTCTTCCTGTGACCTTTCTGCTGTTTTGGATGGGACAAGGAAAGTTTTACTTGTATGCTCCATTTCTACAAATTCACATTCACTTCCAGTTTGAGGGACAAATTTATCATCCAAGTCAAAGGGAGGCAAAATGTTGGATCACTACTGAGTGACAGTTGCTTCAGATTAGTCATCAAAGAAACAGCTTTGTTTTGGTGACTGTTTTAAATGGTATGGTATTTACACATAAAGTGATTGTTGAGAACCACATTTGGCATTCATATTTATAACTCAAAGATTTTCAGGTTAATCTCAGTACCCTAGGCATAGTCATCTAAAGGAAATGTGTTCCCAAGGCTGGAGAGATGGGTCAGCAGTTAAGAGCACTGGCTGCTCTTACAAAGGACCCTGGTTTGTTTCCCAGCACCCACACAGTGGCTATCGAACCCCATAACTCCCAGTGACGGCCTTTCCTGGCCTCTGCAGGCACTGCACACATGAGGAGGGAAAACACTAATACACAGAAAAATAGAAATAAAAATTTAATATGTTCCTCTAATATCACCCAAGATTCATTCAAACAACAAAAAGTTAACCAATGGAAAATACTGAAAGTTCTGTTGCTACAAATCTGGCAGTCTTGAGTGAGCTCTATACATCAACCAGCCAGGCCAAGGTATAAGAAGATAAAAAATTCTCCCAAAGAGTTACAGAGAATATAAATCAGGCACACTCACAGGATAACACACTGTCCACACGGAAGATTCTTACAAATGTTCTCATCCTTTGACCTAATAATTATTCTTCTTGGAATTTATCCCAAAGAAATTATCAGGGAAGCAAACAAAGAAATTATGTAGAAGGATGTTCATTGCAATGCTATTTATAATAGCAAAAAATTACCCCTGCCTAATTAACCAGCAATAGTAAGTAAATTATAGTAAGCCCTTACAGCATAATACTATTCAGCGCTGTTAAAAACATGTGTTCAAAGTATGCAGAATGGTTTAGAGAAATTCTGATGAGATAATATTGTTAAGAAGCAGGCAACAGCACATTAACTACAGTGTGTCCTGGTTTGGTAAATGCATGTGCATATGATATATGTGTGTACTTGTTTGCCGTCAATTGCTGTGACAAAATACTCTGACCAATACCAATTTATTTAGCATACATCTTCCAGGTCACAGTTCATCACTTAAGGAGTCCAAGGTAGGAACTCAGAGCAGGAACCTGGAAGCAGGAGCTAAAGCACAGACCATGGAGGAATGCTGCTTACTGGCTTGCTCCTCTGGTCCAGGCTCAGCCTGCTTTTCTTATATAATACAGAACAACCTGCCCAGGGGTGGCACCACCCACAGTGGACTGGGCCCTCCACATCACTCAACAATCACAAAACACCTTAAAGACATGCACAGTCAAATGGAGGCGATTCCCCAATTGAGGCTCCTTGAACCCAGATCTATCAGGTTGTTCTGTATTATAAAAGAAAGCAGGCTGGACATGGGCCAGGGGAGCAAGCCAGTAAACAACTTTCTTCCATGGCCTGTGCTTCAGCTCCTGCCTCCAGATTTCTGCCCTGAGTTCCTTCCTTGGGCCACCTCTGTGATGAACTAGGACCTGGAAATTTTAAGCCAAATAAACCCTTTCCTCCCCAAGTTTGTATTGATCAGAGTGTTTTGTCACAGAAATGGAGAAGCAAACTAGAACAATCTGGATGAGAAAGTTGGAAGAAAGAGGGCAGGGATTGGGTTTACTGATGGCCAAAAACTCAGCTAAAACCTGTACAGACTTACTTTATCCTGTCATCAAAATAATTTACGTGGTAGATATTGTTTTGACCCATATTTTAACAACAAGGAACCCAGGGTAAAACACTTAGCTAAAAATTTAAGAATCCAATGTTTAATCCCAGACAATCTAGGTCCTATGTAAAACTACCCACTGTGGTGTTCTGCGGGTTATTTTTCCCTTCTATTAGCTTTGTATTTTTCCAATAAACATTTTACTTTTATGGCCACATTCTAAAAGGTTTTTAATGGTGTGCAAATGAGAGTAATTGACATAATTATTGAAATTAAACTATTATATTCTTACTGAACTGAATGGGATATTTTTGATTTGTTAAAGGCGGAACACAGTTTTACGTACATATTCTAGTGATTTGTCTTTTAGAGTCTGAAAATGCACCACTCGCTTTACTGCATTGTGTTTCCACATTTTTGTGTTGAAGATGGCATTTTCTGAAGGAGAAGAAAAATATGGAGCAGGGATATATTAAAAAATAAGGTACAGAGAGCTCTTTTCTAGATTTTTTTTTTCTGATTTTCCTAATAAAATGTAAGACCAGCTGCACAAAGTGTGCAAAACGGGGAAGAAATTGAATTTAAAGAGTAAAAGATCTGAAATAACCACTGGCCTGAGCCAATTAGAGGTAAATAAATGATGAGCATCACCATCGCTAACAATGACAAAGAAAAGAGACAAAGGCTGCAGATTGGTGTGCAGCTATGCAGTGGGTGGACAGTGGAGTGCCTGGCTAAAGATTAATGGGTTTCTTCACATAGGACTGACACAACTGAGGCCTGATTAAGTTACCCATCAGCTGGCTACAGGGCCTCTTTCTCTGTGTAAACAGAAAGCATGGGTAGGCAAAAAGAAGCTCTTCATGTGCTGGTCTCTGACAGCTTTTGTTACCGGGGGAGGACAGGGCAGATTTGCAGGTGGGAGCAGCAGCAGGTGGTGCCTCTAATGTTCAAGTCCAGTTCCTGAACTCTTAGCCCCGCAAGCATTAAATGCAAGTCTAGGAAGCCTGGACTCTTCATCCTTTGGCTGAGGCTAACATCACTGGGTCCAGGCAAACTCAGTGATGTCAAACTCCTCAGCCCTTGACAGTGGTCAGTGTTACAGCTCCTGGGTCTGGAGTGTCTGATATCCTTGGCCCTAAAGACTTGACACTCTCTGGGATTCTTCTAGAAACCAGGGACTGATTTCCCTTTTGAGCCCTCTGCCCTTCTTCAACCAGCTCCATCCAGTCTCCACCGCGACCTTTCTTACTCTTGCCCTGACCTCTCTCTTGAACGGCTGGGTTCCTTTTTGTTGCTATGGTTACTACCACAGATGCTGCGGTTCAGAAGCTTCTGTGGCTCTTCACAGGGGCGGCGCCTGCTGGCCTTCGGGCTCCACCTGCCCTTCCATTGTCAGCGCCATACTGCCAGCCACTCCACTGCTTTTGCGGATCAGCCTGCTCACTCACTGCTCAGCTCTTCCTCCTCTTCCACTGTCAAGCAGCTGGCCATTCTTTTCCCTCTTCTGGCTCCATACCAGTGGCTCAGCATCATGCCAGTGTGACCGCCACTGCCTCTGACACCGCTGCCATGTCCCGCCATCTCTACGGTTTCTTTCTTTGTGTTACAAATCCAAACCATAGGACTGAAAGGAAACAAGAAAGGACGATGGGAAAGAGGCTTTTGTGGAGCCTGATGCAGCAACACGTGGAGAGGTGGCACAGGTAGGTGTCTCCCAGGTGATTCATTAAGTGACTCTAAGAGTCTCTTCTGATATCCAGAGAATGGGTGTCTGCACAAAGCACAGTAAACTGCCAGCGAATCACTGCTTCTGTGTTTGCACCAATCGTTATCTCTTTAGCAGCAGGCACAACAGTCCCTCTGCTGAGCCATCACACAAAGTACTCCCCATCTGGCCTAGGTGGAAACGGTTTCAGGGTCATCTAAAGTTCACTGCGGCTTGAGATAGCAAAAAGTCTGGTAGACACTCTAAGAAGGTCCTGGATGAAGCTGTTCTTTCAGAAGCAATCAGCTGCCGCTGTGATTTCTCAAGGTATCTGCAGAGTGTTCAATACAGGCAGCACTGGTACAAGGGTAGTCCAGCTGTCTGTCTGACCAACAGTCCTTTTGCTTAAGTTAGCCAGAGTCTAACAGTTACCCATCGAGGAATCCCCCGACGCCTTATGTCCTTGCTCATCTAGAGTAAAATAAACATCAGGAGAGCGAATGAGAAAAGCAAAAATTTAGCATTAGCATTAAGAGTACTTTTTAATGGATTTTAACAGTGCCTTAATAATGTTTAATACCCACACGGTGACCTGGGAGAGGAGGTCACTCTCATTTGTCTGTTAGAGCCACAAAGACAGTGACAGGTAAAAAAAAAACATGCCTATCCAGATCACCTAAGAGGTACCTGCTGGCAGTGGACTCTCGTGGTCAAGGGAGCAATGCCTCTTTTACAAGGGTGATAATTCCACTCTTTTTAAAAATATGTTTTATTTATTATCTTTATTTTTTATGTGTATAAGTATGTATGTATGTATATAAGTATGTATGTATGCATGTATGTAAGTGCACCCATGTTGTTCAATGCCTGCTGAGGTTAAAAAAAAAAGTGTCAGATCCCCTGGAACTGGAGTTACAGATGGTTGTTAGCCACCATGTGGGTTCTGGCAACTGAACCTGGATCCTCTGCAAGATCAGCTAGTACTCTTAACTTCTGAGCCATCTCTCCAGCCCTGATAATCCCACTCTTGAGGGCTCCTCCTCATGGCCTAAACACTTTTCTACCTCTTAATACTGTGATTTTAGGAATAAGGATTTTAACATATAACTTTTAGGAAGTCAAATTCAGAAAAAAATGATCATAAGATATCTCTCTCTCTCTCTCTCTCTCTCTCTCTCTCTCTCTCTCTCTCTCGTGTGTGTGTATGTGTGTGTGTGTATGTGTGTGTTTGTGTATAGTGCGTGCATTTATACGTGCTTGGGTGCACATACAAAGGCCACAGGATGATGTGGAGTCTTCACTATATTACCCGAGGCACTGTTGATTAGCTAGGCTAGGCTGATGACCCAGGGCACCAAGGATCCTCCTCTCTCCTCTCCCCTGCTGGGGAGTGGTGTTACTGCCACAGGAGGCCATGCCCAGCTTTTACATGATCCAAATTCAGGTCCTCATGCTTGTACAACAACCACTGTTAACCACTGAGCATCTGCCCCACTTGATATTCTTCTTTATGCTTCTAAGTACTTTCTAAATTCTCTTGGGGAAAAAAAAAAAGGAAACTCTCTGAAGGCTTCATTTCCTGTCAGAGCCTCCAATTGTCTATCACAGTTGTCCTCCCAGAACACTCATCCAATTTCCCATCCTTCTTGTATTACAACCCCCCGTATTTGTGTGCCTGAGACACATATTGGTATCAGCAGCACTCCTTGTTTTAGGTCCCTGATCTTCTGTTCTTCCCCAGTACCCAAACTCTGATCTCTAGTCAGTGAATCCTAAACATATCACAAGGCCATAAGAAATGCAAGCTCCTCCCTCAGGCTCTCCTCCCCACTTCCACTGGGATGATCTGGCTCCCTGGTCTGCAACTCTGCAGCATTTCTGTCTTTTCCACTCTTGTACTCCATCCGTCACAGGGATCTGTGTGCGCATGGCTTTTCTGGACCAAACTCAACCTTCTCAATGCTTGCAACTCTCTTCTTTCTATTTCTGTGTCCACCACCCCTCCCAAACACCTCCAAGTCCACAGCACCTAGTGTCTGCAATAGCCTAATCATGCTCCAAATATTTACTGAATCAATTTTCAGATGCACTCCGGAGCACAATGAGAGTGTTGATTTTCTTCCTTCAGCTTGGCCCAGGGACTCTGGTCTGGGAGAGGTGTGATCCTCATGGGAAAATGAAGGGGAAATAAGATGTCCTTAGAGAAAGACAGAACGCAAGCGTGTTATGAATTTGAAGGAGATTTTTAAAGATTTATTTCTGATCTGTAGAATTTGCCTACTGTGGGCCAGAAGATCCACACACACACACATACCCAGGGCCTAGGGAAGGACAAGATCAAGACTGAGGGCAGCAGGGGAAGAAATGAGTGTTGAAGCTTCTTCCCAATTATGGTATGCTATGCAAAGTTGAAGAGAATGAGTAAGTGGGGTTCGGGCTGGGGCTGGAGCTTGGCAGAAAAGCTGGTCCCTAGCATGTGTGGAACTCTGAAGATATCCAGCACTCAAAACAATAGAACGGACTGAGATAGAAGACAAGAAGCACTTGTAGGATTTTAAGAGATTATCAATTTACTGGGAAAAGAGAGAAGTTTATGGATGTTGAGCTCTGTCTCAGCATGTGTGCCTGACAGGAGCCTATGACACAGCACACCATGCAACTCAGAGTGAAACACATCACTGGACCCAGAATCCAACTCTTAACCAGCATATGTTAAGTGGAATTCCTGGCAAAGTATTTAAATCCAAATACTTAGTTTTAATAACCCACAGTCATTTCCTAGTCTGGTTGCTCGGTGGTCAGATAGTAAGCCACCTGTAGTTGCTGAATTCCCTGAAAATTCAAATGGGAAGATTATATAGACCAACCTTAATTTTTTTTGTCTACTACTTAAGACATATACAAACTAAATCCTAGCAATAATGTCTTACTCTGCAGCTGATCCAGGAGGATCTGTATAACCACAACACCATTTTCCTAGAAAGCTACAGTTTTAATATGGGATAATTTAACATATTCACTATCGCCTATTTTCACTCATGTAAACTCCCGAGTAACCAAGTTTAAAACGTTAATATAAACATTATGCCTCTTTTAATTGCAATAGACACATTCCTAAGTAATTTAATTCCAACACGACCTTTTACAAATAAACAAAAAGCACATTTTTGGCAGCTTCCCTGTTCAGCACAAAGTAAATGTTTTCCACAGCAAGGACCAGCAAGTTGCCTTGCAACCTCTATTTTGAGGTCGAAGTTATAGACATGAACCATGAATGCTGATCCAAACCCAATCAGATATTAGTTTTAAAAACACAGAGAAATTGATGAGAACTTTTGAACTCCAATGCCTCTAGGCTTGTGGGTCAGACAAGTGAAAGTCCAAGGACACTCAAACCAACAGGGTTCACCTAACTTGTAGGAAGGGTTCATGGTCATGAAGCAAGTGCTGTATTTCAATGTGCCCCCCAAAACTCACGTGTCAGAAACTTAGCCTCTAATTACTGATATTAAGAGGTAGAAACTGATTGGCGGTAACTAAGTCAGGAGGGGCTCAGCCTTCCTGAATAGACAGGAAGTTAGCTAGAAAGACAAGTTTGGTGCCTTGGTCACTTCCTGTGTTCTTACTCTTTTTCTCTCTTGCCCTTCTGCTTTCTACCATCAGATGATACAACAGTAAATACTGGCATCATGTTCTCAAGCTTTCGAGCCACTTCCAGAACCACAGGCCGAAGAGTTTGTGTTCTTTACAAACTACCTAGTCTGTGGCATTCAGTTATAACAGCAGAAAATGGACTGACATGACATTACTGAAGCAACCAGCTCCTCTTTGCACCCATGCAGGCACCGCTGGGAATCACCAAGCCCAGGACAGAGCAACTGAAGTCAACTTTGGAGGTTCAAATACTATGCAATTTTACAGGAATTTGTTTTTATATGACCAATTGGACAATTTACTATAATATGATTGTGTTTCCACATAAAAATACTGAAGGGACTACTTGACGCCAACTCAAAAGAGTGTTTGACTTCATTCCAACGGGATTTCCTTTCTCAAAAGCTAGAAATCATGTAAATGTATTTCTGAGTCTGTATGTTCCAATTTAGGCATTTATTCAGTAGTTACCAGACAGCGACCATAAAGTTAGTTTCTTCTCTTTCAACCTTGAAAATACTATTGAGCTTATCTACAGGAGACACCCTTCCAAACTGCTACATTTACAGTGAACAGATACCTTTAAAAACATCGATTTAATCAGCATTTCTGGTACAATATTTATACCTCAACACCATCTTTATTCTCATAATACCCATGTCATCTAACTGCTCTTGTTGGATCTGACCACCAAAACTACCACCGTATTTTATTTTCAGGAAGAACACAAAAATACCAGACTCATTCATCATCTGAACAGTCACCTGCTTCTACTAATCCTGTAGCCAAAAAGGATTAGTTGATCAAACTTTTGATCACTGAGAGTGAGCTCTGGTAAATTGGTGTGGCCAGCTTCTTTTAGAATGTTTCTTGGAATGGTTCCCTCTGTGGTAGGAAGAAAACGAGTCATTGTCAGTCTGACTTTCATATCAGTGCACTGAGTAGTCCTCAGTGGAAATCAGGTTTCTCTAAACTTTGGGGAAAGAATAGTAAGAGCTATAAGTATTGTTAAGAGAAAAAAAAATCTGTTGTCGATTAAATTCATTAAATAAAGAATAAAATAGTATTTATTCATGTAAGGTACAGACATTTACCCATGTGAATGGAGACAGAGATAAGGCCAGAACTGGGCTTAAGAGCTCCTGGGAAGGCAAGTCAGGTTTCAGGCTGGACTTGTGGTAGGTTACCGTCATGACTCCTTTGTTTTTCTGTGGTTGCCATGAGGGATTTGGCACTTATTCAAAAGTAATTTTTGATGAAGAAAAAAGTAAAATCTAAATTCCCCAAAATTCATAGAGTGAAGTCCATGAATATTGAAGTGGAACACAGTCAAAATGCCTGGATCAGAATGTGCACCTTTTTGGCCTCCATTTTCTACATAGTCAATGCAATTCAGAAGTAAGAATCAGTGATTAACACCAGGGTGCAATCACAAATAAGCCAGGTACTCACCCTGTGTCCTCAGCTGAACTCCTCAGGCACCAGACTCCCCACTCCAATCAATAGAGATGCCTCTGCTGTGGTCCAGAGTAGCCCACACATTGAGTGTGTTTGGAAGAGGGACAGGGCATAATTCTAAAGAGCTGGAAGACAGAAAGAAGAGTGCACCCAGATCCTAAAGGAGATGTAAAGTCAGTAGAAACTCAATGTAAATATGACTTAAATCTTAAACATCCCTAGAAGTATGTGCTGTAAAGGTTTAGTGCCCACCCACTGTCACCTTTGAGAGGTACTAGACCATTTAAGAGGTGGGACCAAGGGGAGGAAGTTAGGTCATTGGGATGTACCTTTGAAGGCAATATTGGATGTCAAGCTCTTTGCTTTCATCCTGAGCTTCCCACCACAATGTTCAGCCTTACCACAGACTCAAAGACAACAGAACCTGACTGCTATGGACTGAAAACCTCTGAAACTGTTAGCCAGAGTCAACTTTTCTTTCTTTTAAGTTGATTGCTGCATCTATTGTTGCCTCGAAGACAATAAACCAACAAGCATTGAAAAGATTTGCACAAGGTTCAGAATCTTAGCGCCATGGAGTGACTGCCAAAGCAGAAGAGGCCAGAACAGAGCTATCATTCTCATGAAATATCAATTGCTATTGATAATGATGATGATTTTCTCTATAGGCAATATCTTTTCCTTCATTCAAGGGGAAGCTTCCCTCTGAAATGCATTCAACTCCTTTCCTTAAGATTTAAACTCAGCTGTACCTTTTAACATAGTAGTAATAAGCAATTACTACCAGAGAGGCTCAGTGTCTCTCTATATGTTGCCCAGTTGGCAAGCAAAGGAGCCTGTATGCAACCTTGGACAAGTAGACTCCACAACTGGAACTTTTGCACAACCATATTCTAATCACATTTACATGCCCACATAATACTTCTAACTGAATTCTGATCATAAGGGATATTTAAGGCATATGTAAATACTTGTAATGAATACAAGAATAAAGCTGGATGTAGTGGTATGCCTATCTATGGTCCTAGCTCTCATGAGTCTGAGGGAAGAAGATTGTGAGCTAGCTCAAGACCACCCTGGGCTACATAGCAAGACTCTATCTTGTTGTATTATTATGTCACATTAAAAAAACAAGCTGAGTCTTAACTTTAGCTTTCAAGAATGAGTCCAAAGTCAGAGGTCACCCCTTCCCCAGATGACCTTCAGAACTGTGCTGGTGTGTCAGGTCTCACCATAATTTTATTCAAAATTGTTTTTCTCACATCAATTTTGAGGAAACTTAGATTCATCCTTATTTTATCAGACAGTCTTGCCCTTTCATCCTGAGGCTTAAAACATCTCATACACACAAGATCAAGCAATTCTCAATTTTTGTTGTTTCCAGTGAAGGTGAGTGCTGTCTTTCAGCATTTTCATATGTTAATTCTCAAGCATACCCACAATCATTCACTATCTTTGGATGGATTAGCAAATTTTGGTTTCCAAGAATCAAGGTCAGGTGCCTAGGTCAAAGAGCATACAGTTCAGGGTTAATTAAAAGTCATTAGTCCAGAGTCTGTCCATTTTATAAAAGTCATTCCTACACTGTCTTGCAAAACCAGAACAAAAAAATTAAGTAAAAATAAATTTAAAACAGATTTTCAGAAAGACAGAAGTGTCTTTTAATGTGTTGTCTGCTAAACTTGAAAGTAAAAAATGAAATTCCAAGAATCTATACCATGACTGTCACTGATGGTATTGTTAGCTAAGCAAGATCAGCTATTTCTTTACTAAGATTCTCTGATTCTTTGCCTCTGGCTTTTATTCAGTAAAAAATGTCCTGTGTATGTGGTTTGCAGATTTTGTGCTAAATTAAAGATTATTAAATTAGAGCAAAGACGTTGAGGCTAAACTACCACCTTTTATCCACTGCTGGGCCTTGGTGCCCTCATCCACACGGTCGTTGACTTAGGCCTTGCACACAATGACATGCCTGTAATGTGTTCTCATGCCCTCTAAAGAATTATTCCTACAGGCCCAGAGCCTAGAACTTTTAAATTTTTTAAGTTTCTTTCTCTTTTATGTGTATGAATGTTTTGCCTACATGTAAGTGAACCTGTGTCATGCAATACCCACAGAGGCATCAGATCCCCTGGAACTGGAGTTAAGTAAAGGTGATTATTAGCCACTATGTAGGTGACTCCGGTCTTCTGCAAGAGCAGCCGATGCTCTTAACTACTAAGCCATCTCTCTAGCCACCCTTCCAAGTACTTTTAAATGACAATACATTAGATTGTGCCAGTAGTAAGAGATGTATGCTTCTGAACTCCATGGTAATGTATTTTATATGGACACACTGTTTTTTTATTAAAGATCTCAGAGCCAATCCTCCAGAAATACTGGGTGAGTTATATAGCTTTGATAATCCCATGTCAAATACAAACAGAGAACATATCCCATAGGAACCAGGATCCGCAGAACTAAAAGGAGATATTTTAAACATCTTTCTCTTACATTAATTTATTTTCTTGTGTTTTCCAAAATGCATGTCAACTATAGATCACCACTGACATCACTATAACTATGACAAATTATTATGATTTTAGGTATTACATTTGCAAAACAAGTCCAGACATTAAAGGCACAGAATAACTTCTGATAAGTAATAATGGATTTTTTTAGAAAGATACATTTAGCAAAAAAGAAAAAATTCACCAAAATCCAACTCATTTCAGGAAGAAGTGGCAGAAATTGACAATTCTTCTAAAGTAAATAAAAATTTTACAAATGAAAAGACCTATATATGTGTAGGGAAATAGAAAGAGAGAGAGAGAGAGGCACAAAACAAAGAGGAAAAGAAGCAACTATAGATATTTGGTTTTGGAGCAATGGTTATACATTGTACAAACTGATGTGAATTTTCAGACTTGTCTTCTCCAATGTAATGGAATATTAAGTCCACCAAAAGAGCTGCAGTATCTGCTTCTAATGCACCACTTAAAGACGCTCAGTCACAGCATTCTAATAAAGCTCTTTTTGAAAAGAATTGCCATTAATGTTTAGAGTATTATTTTATTAGATAATATCCAAAAAAACAAAATTAGACCTTTCAAAATTCACATTGAGAAGGTTGTGGTAGCACACATCCATAACCTAAGCACTCAGGCAGCTGAGACAGGAAGACCAGAAGCCAGTATTTGTTCTACAGTGAGACCGTGCTTAAAAATTAAAAAAAATAAGGTCATGTCCAAGAATAGGGACTATAGAAGAAATATGTTCCATTTTTTCACAGTTTGATTTCCAAAAATATTTCTTCTGATTCATCTTTGTTTTTTAAATAAAAACTGTAGTGTAATACTCTTAGTTCTCAAAGACGGAGTCTAGCAGCTATGCTGCCCTATTGTTTGATTTTCAAGACTTCTAATCACCTTTCCTCTTTTTCAAAAATCCAAGGAGGTGTACCTATTGAACAGATAGTTTTCTAAAACAGGAGAATTTTCTGACAGTCAAAAGTTTTGTCTAAAATATGGGGTTTTGAGGAAAGGTTACCCCAAACTAAGCAGATCCTGGATGAAGCACAGAGGAAGAGCCAGCTCTGCCTTGAACACTCCCCTTAGTTAGAATGTGCCTTTGCCTAGCAGCTCCATGCGCCGTCCCCACAGTTAAAGTATCACATTTTCCATGGTTTGATGAAGACTCCAGAGCCCTTAAGATATGAATTGCTATAATTCCTAAATCAAACAGCATTCAATTCAGTTCCAGACCATTGCTGGATAATAAGACCGGTATTTCTTATTTTAATTAGTCATTTTATACTTCTAACAACTTCTTTGACAATCTTGGATTACTTGTTTGTTTATATGTGATAAAAGCCATGTTTCGCTAAAAATACGAATGCTACATTTGAATGTCCATTTACATTTTAGTAGTTATAGAAATAAACTTTCTAGGCCTTTAGATGATAGCTTTTTATAGGCACTGAATACAATCACCTAATCTATTTTAATATTATCCCTTTCAGCTGTCTCACGAGTATCTCCTAACACAGCAGAGATAGTGGATAATGTGAATTCAAGACTAAATGTCTGAAAACTCATCAAAAACTGTCTTTTAGTCTGCATGGAAATTTGCTTCTGACATTTGAAATGTTCAAAATATATAAAAAATCATATGGTCCATAAAAGTCTTCTATACTGTTACTTGATTTTAAACTCCCTAAATGTGAAAACTAATTCTTCTCTGTGTCCTGAATATAGTATCTTAAATACAGGATGCTTGCTCTACAAATATTTTGCACTAATAAGTACTTCAGAAGCTAGAGAGATGGCCCAGTACTTAAGAGTACTTAGGGATATTGCAGAGGACCTGGGTTGGATTACCAACACTTATACTGGGCATCTCACAACCACCTGTAACTCCAGTTCCCAGAGTTTCTAACTTCCACAGTCACCTATACTCACATGAACACACACACACACACACACACAAAACATCAATAACTGGAGTTCAAATTATGCTTTAAAAACTTCCTTTCCTTTAAAGTACATATGCCAATTACCCATTCCTCAAATACAGAAGACTAAAATAATATGAATTTGTGAAACCTAAATTGATTTGTGAAACTGCAAGTTAGAAATGTCCTGAAAGGATGTAATGCAGGCTAGAACATCCGTTCTGAAAAGTTGTGTGTGGAAGAAACTCCTAAGAGTGACTGCTGGCCCAGAATTGCAAATACAGAGGTCAGGGCAGGAAGTAGCCAAACCTATGGAATAAAAGACAGCACATAGGGAAAGTCAGTGCCAACAGCTGTACTCCAGATGTCACCCAGGGTCTAGACTGTCAGGGCCAGCCAGGGAGAGCAGGCCAGCAGGCGAGGATACCATGCTGAGGCCAGGAGTTCTAGAAAGAGGGAAGTCCCTGATAGAGGCTATGGGCAGGGACAGCAGCATTGACAGCAGAGCCTGGACAACTACCTGGTCCTTATCAGCTTGACACAGGAGTGGCTGGGAGCACAAAGCTGGAGCAGGCAGCCAGACTTCTAGTGACCAGAGCAGTCCAAAACACCTGTGCTGCCACAGCCGGAGCTCTGAATCCAATACTCTACACCTGCCTTCTTGAGAAAGTCTTGCTAAATCTATCTTTCAGTTTGCTGTGTAATTGTAGTCTGATTGGCTGACCAGCCACACAAAGATGCACTTCGTGACGTTACCAGTAGAGGAAATACGCACTGGACTTCCTTACAGATAATCAGGAAATGGCACATACTTTTTTTACCTAATCTGAATGTGTCCCTTCTTGTGCTCTGTTCAGGCCACTGCTCAGGTTGATGGGTGTTCTTATTCCTTGGGATTAGGACATTTTTTTCTTTAACCATGCCCATTTTCAACTGCCAGTCTTAACTCTCTGGATGAAGATGGTTATGACCTAGGTTTCCTCTGAGTGCGGAGCCCTAACAGACAAGCAGCCTTTCTGGCCAAGGGGCAACAGGTCAGCAGAGAGAGCCACCAAGAAGGCCTGGGCTAGAGTGGGCCCCGGGGTAAATGTCACTCGGTAAAGCTTTGACAAGGAGAAGGTCTGCTTCTGACAGGTTACAGGCAAGGTAGACTATTCAGATGCAATGTGTATTTCTGAGAAGATTCCACTGTGACTCGTGTCCTGTATGAGGACATGTAGGTCATGGTAAGCAATCTAGCAGCAACTTACAATCTTGAGGCGCATTTCAGATCTTCAGGGAACTGTTTCCTGCAGACAATCCTGTCCACATGACCTTCCTCCGAGGTAAACTGGAAGTCAGTGTCGTTTTCTTCTCATTGTTTTCTATAACGAAATTTAGGCGTAGTGTATAAAATGACTCATAGGTCCTTGCATTAAAGAAAACTTTCCAGTTTTGCAAAGCTCATTCGCACACGTAATTTCATCTGACGTCTATAACAGTTATAGAAGGTAGTCTAGGCAGCTGGGATTACTCCCATTTTGTAAGTCAGAGTAGCCAAAGTTGCACAGGTCTTAAAGGGTAGATTCAGGATTCTGCTTTAGTAATTCCTTTGGTGTGGGTTTTTTGTTTGGTTGGTTGGCTAGTTGATAGGTAGATTGGTTGGTTGGTTGTTTTTCTTGAGACAGAGTCTCAAACTGGACTCAAACTCACTGTGTAGTCAAAGTTATCCTCAAATTTACAGGTAATCCTCCTGACTCAACCTCCCAAGAACTATAATTACAGGCATGAGTAACCACATCTGGCCTACTGACCTTTTGACTTCACTACCTTCCTTCACAGCAAGGAAAGTCCCAGATCTGCAGACACCTGTCCCCATTCCCGCTGCAGGATTTACCACAGGCTCCTTGGGGCCTGGAGACCCTTGACTCCTCTCTGGGAACTAAGATCTGCCCTCTTCCACTGTAAGCCAAGGAACTAGTTCTACAAAGGAGAACCAGCCTCTAAGAGGCAAGAAGTGGAATGGGCTCACAGCAAGGGGCTTTCAGAGGACTGTAGCCGTAATCACTGTTCCCGTTCCTACAACTCACCCACATTCGGTCAGTGAATGCAAGAAGGTGGTGGCCAGGGAACCCTGCCTAATTCTTCACAGCTGTTTGGGGGATCTGGAGGTCAAAACAGTGCTGAGGAGGGTCAGCTGAAAGCTCTATGTCCATATATCTATAGTCAGAGCTTCGGGTGGCTTCCATGGGCCCCAGACACTGAGGCTCCACAGGTCCCTTCTTACTTTCAAAAATAAAGCAAAGCAAGATTGAAAATAGAACTTTTCAATTGTGTTGTCATTAAAACAAACATATTGACTTTTTACATGAGAACATTTTCTCTGACCTAAAAGCTCATTTTATTCTAAATTTAAAAGAACTGAAAACACTTTTGTGAGCTCCTGAAAGTACTGTAGGCTTTAAGCCCTGGACACCATATGCCCAGTGAGTCCACCCATCTTGGAGGTCCAGACCCTCGCCAAGTCACATGCTTAGCCTGGCCTCCCTCTTCTTTGCTGTTGTGTTTCAGTTTTCAGAACTGATGTATAACCACACACGTCATGCAGAAGATCAAAGGAGAAAACCTGTGATTTCTTCTTGGTGATGTCAGAGAATTCTCAAATCTCCAGCTCCAGCCTTCAACCCTCTGCTTTTGTGAAACTTCCAAGAGTTGAGTTATCACCAAACATGTTAGCGCTGTGAAACACCAGGGCGGCTGAGCTCACCCTCCAGCTGTTACAACAAATGGACAAAACACAGGAAAACCAGAATCCCAAGCAGCTCAGACACTGTGATTGATGATGGATTTCTATTTCTCTTGCCTCCTCCTCTGTTTTTGGCTGCCAGCTACTCATGCCACCTCCCCAGGGTTTCTGGCCCTTGAGTAGGACTGTGCCCTTGCCAACATGGAGAAGTTGAGCTCAGCTTTCAAGCCTTGGAATCCACTATGTACTCAATCCCAAGCTGTCTGAGCCTCAGCCATAATTAGCTGTAATGTGTTTATGAGGCCAAGAGAATTTAAAACATGCAAGACATGAGTCAGGACAGAATGATATCAAAATCCTTATTTATTTTGGGTTTTAGTCTAATCTCATTGGGTTCCACACACATCATTGTTTTTCTTGGATATTAGCAACGTAGAGAGAGATGGGAAAAATCCCCACAGGAGTTTTATATTCAGGCCCATATCCAGGCGATTCAGATTTCCTTGTGGAAGGGTTTATGTTCCTTAAACTCACCCTAGACAATGGGCTTAGCCCTGGAAGGTCGCATTTGTTTTCCTTTTATTTGGCTAATAACCCCGTAAACATTTTCTCTTATGACCAAAATCCTCTTGAAATATATGCAAGCCTGTTGAATGTCAAAGAAACAGGGGCATACAGTGAAAGGCCAGAGAGGAGCTGAGACCCAGGAAGCTCCCAGCCTTGGGGCATTAGAAGAGCTCCTGGGGTGTCATCCAAAATCCCTGAGAGTTGCAAGGACTTTGTCAGTCAGTTCTTTGCATTTCTGTGGCTCATAAGGATGTTGTTTCCTAAAGACAAAACCTGGACTAGCTTCAGGCAGTAACAAAATAGTCAACAAATTCTGGCATCATTTGAAAGCCTCCAAGAAAGGACATTCTCTCTCAGAGAAATGTTAAACTATTCCTACCTCTGCTCCTAGCCTGCATTCAGACCATCACATCAAAATTTGGCCCTTCCAAATAGTCATCAGCCTTCAGAAAGAATTCTGGCACATGTTACACCATAGATGAACTCTGAAGACACTGTATTAAGTGAATGGAGGGGCTTGGGGTTGGAGAATTTGCTGGGTGCCAAGTTACAGAAGAGCAAAACGCTCTAGAGGTGGGTGGTTCTGGTGGTTTTACAAAAATGTGACTATACAGTTCTCCCAGGCTGTACCCTTAAAGTAATTCAAACAGTAAACTTTGTGGTATGTGTATTTCACAATTTATAAAAGGATCCCACCATTCGTGTCATTCTTCCACGTACTGGCTTTCTACAGCAAGCCTCCACTGAAAAGCAAACACCCTTCCTAAGGCAGCGTGTACACTTTCAAATTATGTGTGAAAATAAAGCTTCCTAACCTGGGGTCCATGGATCTTTCTCCGTCTGGTAAGGGACACCCACAAAGGCATATGTGGCGTATGGTAGAATGGCTGTGTGGGACCAAAGGTAAGAGAGGAAGCATTAAGACAGGGTGAGAGAGAAGAGTCTAAGGCAGAGGGGAAGGGAGGGAAGAGAGCAAAAGCTGTGCATAGAAGGACCATCATTTTCATTTAATTCTCTAATTAGACTGAGCACCACGTTTCCCAGGTCCCCCGTCTTACAGAGCATTCAATCTTCTGATGGTCGGTAGTGACTACCGTTATGTCAGCAGCCGTCCTTTGTGGTGATGCATCTACGGTCGTCTATCTGTCACTACCCAGCTACCTCAGATGACTCTTATAACAATGCTACATTGAGCCACTGTGAATTTTTCTTTTCTAGATCCTAATTCTTTTTGTTAACAGTGGCAAAATATATTTAATATGAGATGTAACATTGTCATCGTGTTAAGTGTGAACATTAGTGACATTGACTGTATTCCCATTGTTATGTAACCATCACCACCCTTGACCCCCCAGACGTCTGCTCATCAACCAAAACTCAAATTTTGTCCTATGAAATGCCAGCTGTCCAGTTCCCTTCGCCCAGCTCACAGTAACTTCCACTCTGCATCTGGACTCTATGAATCAGATTCTTCTCATTGTAGGAGTGGAATCATATATTCTCCTATCTGCTCTATCTCACTAGCAGGTCTTCAAGGTTAATACAAGTTGCAGCGTAGGTCAGAATTTCCTTCTGCTGGAAGGCCAAATACAGTCCATTGTATGGATATACCACAGGCTGTGCATCATTCAGCCATGGATAGGTCTGCTTCCATTTTCCAGCTTCTGTGAATAACTCCAGCATGTGTGCAAGCAGGACGCAGACATGCAGGAGGAAGTGTGTGGAAGTCAGTGGTGAAGCCAGGATTTGAATCTGGGCAAGTAAACTCAGAGATAACATCAGGAATCAATTTATGATCTGATGTGGTTATTAAAACAGGCAACCTGACTACCCAGTAGCCAAGAAAACAACATTAAGTGCCCACCAATTGATGAGTGATAAAGCAGAGTGGATACACATACACCACGGAAGACTGTCATCCATCAAAAGATGAAATACTGGTTTCACTGGTGGCAGCATGAATAGAACCGGAGATCATTATGTTAAATGATAATCAAGGTACAGAAAAACAACTGATGCCTGATCCTGCTGGTGTGTGGAAGCCATGAAACTGACCTCACAGACATTTAAAATGGAGCAGGTGTTACCAGAGGGTGGAGGGACTGGAGGTAGGAAGAACATAGATATCAGTGGGTAACAAGTCCAAGTTAACTGGGAAAACGATTCAAGTGTGCTGTTGGATGGTAGAACAGCTATAAATAGATACTGATAATGTACTACACAGCTCAAAAAACTAGAAGCAATAAGTTTTTAAGTTTTCATTATAAAGAACTGATAAATATTTGAGGGGGTAAGCATGTTAAATTTGATATAAGCATTCCATGATATGTGTATATTTTAAAACTGAACAGGTACCATACTGATATATACAATTTTAATGTTTTTCTGTAACAGCGGAAAAGCAAAAGCTAATTTGAGAGCAGGCAGAGTAAGGTCATCAAGAACTGTCACATTTACAGTGCTTCCTTCTTCAGACAACTTCAGAATACAACTTACCAAATAATGAAGAAGAAAACACACAACCCTGGAAACCATTAAAACAAGGGTCAGCAGGAACCAAGTAATAGAAGAACATACACCGAGCCGTGAGGGTAAAGAAGTCAAGGCTATCGTGTATGGAAAAGTCTTCTACACAACTTCACTTTGATTCAAATATTTGAAGGAAGAAGTGGATTAGATCATAAGTAAGTTGCAGGAAGTCATTCTTTCAAAATAAAAAAAAATCTGATGATTTAAACTACATGTGAAAGATATGCATTTTCATATCTCCTAAATTATGGTGCAAATTTTATGAAAAATTTCAAGCATAAATAAGAATTTTGATGATTCAATTATTATCAAGACTTTCACACCATTTATTCTTTTTCTCTTTTTTTCCTTGCTCCCTCCCTTCTTTTGTTTTTAATTATTAAAGAATTTAAAAATAAACCCCAACCCTCTTGACATTTCATATCTATGCATTTAGCATATATGTCTAAAAAACAGACATGTTCTTACATAGCTAACACACTTTCCTCACACCCTAAATTATTAAAAATAGGGTCTGTAAAGATGACTCAGTCATCAAAAGCCCTGGCTGTTCTTACAGAGGACCCAGGTTCCCAACCCTCACATGGTGGTTAACAACTTCTGTAACTCTAGTTCCAGGGGATTCAACATCCTCTTCTGACCTCGAGGGCATTCCACAATATGGGTGCACTTAAATACATGCAGTCAATACACTCATACAGATAAAAAATATTAAAAATACATTTTTTTAAAAAGATAAAAATAATTCTCAGTTATGTGAGACCCATTCCATATGTACATTTCCCTGATCATCTTGGGGTCTTTTGTCACATGGCCCAGATGAATCAGAAACTTAACAATATTCATGCACAGCACAGTTGAAAGCCTCATGGGCTTCTTTAAACAGAACTAGCCCTGGCCCTTTTCACTGTGTGTCATTGGCTTTTTGAAGATCAGCCAAGTCAGTTGTCATGAAAAAAAGTCTTTCCCTGGATTTTTCTGTTCACTTCTTTACAATGTTGTTTAACTTCTACCTCTCTTTATTTTTCAGCAAGACAGAGATTAATTCTAAAAAAAAAAAAATTAGGTTTTAAGTCTGAGACTTTCTTGTCTTTTTGTTCAAGAGCATTTCATATGTAAAGTTACATATCCTTCTTGCTTCCGTCTGGCTTTTGCATTCTAGGCTCAAAGAGCAACCACAGTTCCTTCCAAGGTGAAAGTCCCTAAGAACTTACAGTTACTGATTTTATCTTTGATAATCTGTTCCTGTATCATCCGGTGCTTTCTTATATTTTAACTGTTGCGACTACACAACAATCCACCCCCAACACAAGGTGGCTGAAAACAATAATCATTTCATTTACATACATGGCTCACAGTTTGAGTAGAGCTTTCTAGGTAAGTTTTCTGATCTGTCTGTGGGACACTGGCAGGGTCACTCTTTCTATGACCATCTGCTGGGGTCTGGGCTGGCAGGTCTAACAAAAGCTGACTGTCGTGTCTACTACCTGGGTTCATCCTTATACCTGCTCTTTCTGCAGGGCTAGCTGGGACTTCCCCACATCACCATGGTTTCTAGGTAGTCTCGTGTGACCAGGCTTCAGAGAGAGGGGTAAAACAGAAACAGTGGGTCTCTTAAGGCTCAGTCTGGAAAACTCTGAACCATCCCTTCCACCTCTTTCTTTGGTCAGAACAAGTCACAGAACCCCTTAGGTAAAAGTGATTCCATGTTCAGATTATCTCTTGCTAGGACAGTCACAAGGTATACAGGAGGACAGGGCAATATTTCTAGCACAACGAGTCACAGTTATGTGGTGACAGATGGCCAATGACTGCCTAACACTCCCACACCCCTGTGAACTTCCATAATGCCACTGTGTAGAGGCTTCCTCGACAGACCAACTCTGTCAACCACCACACAGTAGAAAACGATGATCTTCTAGCCTGGTTAGTTTTCCACCTTTTCCTAAAGAACTTTCCTCCATGGACTAGGCCTGCTTCATGTGCATGCAAAGACATGAATGAATGCCTCTGCCTCTCTCATGACTAATGCTCAGGTGAAGGTTCTGAAGTCCTTGCTACTGTAAGGGGTTACAAATATTGCTTTCTGCATTTGGGTGAGCTCTTCCCTCTTTCTGTCATTTTGAAACTTGCCTTCGCATCTAGACAGGGCTAATATTTTTTGAATTGGGAGTTAATACTAATATTGTAAATTCATATTCTAAGAACTTTAATTATATCCTTTGGTTTTACTCTCGTGTTTGTATCATGCTGAAAATATTGGCTCCAATATACCTACTGTTCTAGCTTCCAAATTATGTAAAATAATCAGGTTACCATGTTATTGACACCACCCTCAATGCGACTATGGAGGGGTATAACATTATGCTGTAACTCTGTTTGTCCATATAAATATCCCTCCTCTGGAAATCTGGGATACATAATGCTTTCTAAAATCACTTGAAATAATTATTTTCTTTGTGTAATGATGCCAACACATCATATCAATTGTACTTCCTTTCAGCATATTTTGAAACACACTTTTTGACTCTGCAAAGCACTGACACGATTCAGACAGGAGAAGTCTCACTTCACTTCCATCCGTCCTCTCATACAGGGATTTATTTACATTTATTTTTGATTCATCTCTCTAGGGTTCCTTTGTGGAAATACAAGCAAATAGGTAAATATATTTATGTTGTCCCTGATTCTTACACAAAAGGTCAATATTCTATATTTTGCTGTGGTATCCACAGGGGAGCTGTGCTATATCCAAGTGCAAAGATTTCTCCTTTTTTCCTGTGTAGAATTTCTCTGAGTGGATGCTCTGTTTTTATTCCCACAGACCCCTAATTAATGGAGACACATGGGTTGTTTCCAATCTCTTGCTAATACAAATATACTATATGTCTGCTTTTGTGTCTGCACCTGGGCAGTCTGGAAAGGATTTCTAGAAGTGATATTTTTCTGATCAAAGAATATAGTCATATGTAATTTTTTCTAGATATTGGCAAATTTACTTCTATAGCAGTCATACCATTTTACATCTCCCCCAGCAATACCTGACAGGGCCTATTCCTCACAGCCTCATCCCTAAGCTGCTCTGATGATAAACAGGAGTTTTTGTCAATTGGTTGACTAAGGATACTGTTTCAATTTATTGACTTTTTGTATTTCTTTGTGTATATATGTGTGTACACATATTCTTGTGGGTACATATGTATGCACTTGTACCTGTAGGCAGAGGACAGAGGTCAATCTTGATTGTTCCTCAGGAGCCATCCATCTTGTTTTAAGACAGGTCTCTCAGCTGGCCTGGAACTCACTAGGATGGCTAGTCAAAGAACCCAAAAGATCCGTTTATCTCTGCCTCCCTAGAGCAGGTATTACAAGTGCACACCATTATTATTGACTTTTTACATGGGTTCTAGGACCAAATTCAGGTTCTCATGCTTGTCCATCAAGCACTTTAACCAACTGTACTGTTTCACCTACCCTGCATTTTGGTTTTAGTGAAAGAAGTTGAGCATCTTTGCTTATGTTGGGGGCCATGTCTCTCCTGTATGAACTTCCTTCCTTATATCCTTTGTTCCTTTTAGCATCAGATTGGTCATCATTTTCTTCTCCAACTTTAGACACCTTGTGTGTGTGTGTGTGTGTGTGTGTAGGGCTACACATGAGATCAACATCAATTGTCTTCCTCGGTTATTCTCTACATGTATTTTTTGAGACAGGGTCTCTCACTGAACCTGGATCTTGCTGATTCAGTTCAACTGACTAACCATTGATCTTCAGGGATTCACCTGCCTCTGTCTCCCCAGAGCTCAGATTATAGGCACACTACCATGCCCAGTTTTTACCTGGATTGCTGGGGATCAAACTCAGATTCTTACATTTGTATTGCAAGCCCTTTATCAAATGAGTTATCTCCCTTTAGGGAGCACTTGATTACAAATTTCGCAAGTGTTTAGAAGTTTTCTCAGTCCATCCTTTGAATCTATTCATAAGTGATTTGGGTTTTGAGAGGACACCTGATGTTTTGAAGCTGTTACGTGATCTCAGAATCCAACATTGCACATACACAGCGTTCTGTGGGAGCATATGAGAATTTACTACTTAGAATGAACTTTACCAAGTTACTACTTAACTTAAGCTGCTAGGCTGGGAATCTCCCAGATCTCCACTTCACAGGCTTATCCAACCAGAAGTACTTTCAGTGGAAGAAGCACTCAGCCTGATCCTTCAACATAGAAGAAACAGAAACCTCCATCCTCTGTCAGCTCTTGGGAAAGTGACAGCTTCAGGGCCCTGCCAGGCAAGGGCTTCTTTGCAATCCGTAACTATCTCACATGGCAGCAGGGCTGTGTTTCCAAGCATTTTCCTGCCTGAGGGGACCCATGCCCTGTGTTAATGAGGGCTCAGTGGGTGTATCTTACTTATATCATTATGTCATATGCCCAGGCACACATCACTTCAGTCCAATAAACAGTTGGTGACTGAGCACTCTTGGTCCCAGCATCTAGTGACGATGGCGAGAAGAGGGTGATGGCTAGCCTTCAGATGAAAGCAAGATGGTAGGTTCGTGTAACCCAGAGTCCAGAGAGACAGACAGGGCACCACATCGGTTCACTTTCAGGACAGAGAAGGAAAAACACACACAGCATTGCAACCTATCAATATCATGTCTCCAACCCTAATCACAACTCCACAGTTAAAAATAGCTTTTAAGTGGCTACCGGGGGATGGAGGGATGGCTCAGTGGTTAAGAGCACTGGCTGCTCTTGCAGAGGATCCGTGTTTGATTCCCAACTCCCACATGGTGGCTAACAACTGTCAATACTCATGTTCCAGCAGAATTCAACACCCTCTTTTGACCTCCACAGGCATTGCAGGACACAAGTGCAGGCAATATACTCATACACATTAAATAAAAATAATAAATAAAATAAAATGACTAACAAGTACAGGGGTACAGGCAGATAGCAAAAATAGCTTCTAATTTACCGATTTCCAATGCACAATAGGATGACCATAGCTGACAACAGTAATAATGTATTTCAAAATTGTAGTTAATGGAAGATTTTAAACCATTGTCCACAGAAAAGAAGTAATAGTTGTCTGAAGTGACAGGTAAGTCAGTTACCCTGATCAGATCATTATATATCTTATTCATGTACCATAAACATCACAGTGTACTCTATAATATATACAGAATGATTATTCCAATTAAAATGAAAGATGAGGGACTAGAGAGATGGCATAATGGTACTGGTTGCTCTTACAGAGGGTCCAGGTTTGGTTCCCAGCACCCACATGGCTGCTAAAAGCCATCTGCAACTCCTGTTTCAGGGAATCAGATGACGTCTTCTCATCTTCAGGGGCACTGCATGCCACACATGCACTTACGCATTTGGAGACAATAGATTCATACACATAAAAAATTAAAAATAATAAGTGAAATATTTTAATTAAAGATGAATATTAGTAATATGAGAGTCCAACATGTAATTTTCTATAATGCCTTAAAATGTATAGAACAGTTTCTCTTCTAGTGCTCAACATTAAGGCTCGTACTCTCTGGACCCCAGAACAAGAGATTAATCCACTGGAGAAGAGTAGAGACCAACCCTGGTTGTCGGGGAAGATGCTGGTAGCCACACGGGCCCCAGGCCAACAAGGATGCAGCTTGGTTTGGGGCTCTGCCATAGATACTTAGAATTCTTACCATCCTGTTCTGGTGAGTAACCAAGAGCACCAGCAATGGCCAGGAGTGTTTGAGGGTCTATGGGACCTCTGGCCACCAACTTTATAAGAGAGAGTCCATTCCTGGCATTGGGGTTTTATTTTGTTCATCTATGGTGTCTAGTAAGGACAATATTCCTTTGCTATAATAAAACTCCTTTGAATCTCTTTATAATATATATGATATATCACATATATCATATATGTATATATGAAGCATCTTTAATGGTAGGTTTTCATATGGCCTTTTCAGAATGCCTTTAGTGTTATTTATCCCTCCCCCTCTCCCTCGTCTGAGAGAGAATTATGCTCTCACATTCTTTATCCCATTAAACCCTTCCTACTTTGTTGTTCTCCTTCCCCGTTGATATCACTGCGTTCTACCACCCTCTCAGGAAGCCTCATCCCTATCCTTCCATGCCATTTATTAGTGTCCTGATGTCTCTGGATTTCCACATCAAGACATATCTGACTTATGCCTCCCAAGGTTCAGATATCATTGTGGAAGAGAAGGCAGAAAGATTATAAAAGCCGGAGGTGGTAGATGGTCACAAGCAAGCAGAGTCTTCCAGAAAAGATGATCAGTTACTCACATGAAGTCACAGTGATGTGTCAGCATGCACAAGTTCCATCACCCTCAAATCAGACGAAACCCCAGCATACACATGCAGAAGTGGGTAAGAAATTCCATCCCAACCTAAGGACTTTTTAGCAACTGATGGCTACTGAGAGGAGGAGAGTCAGTCTCTTTTAAGGATGGGACTCTTGGTAGGCTCCCCAGGAACCAGTGGATGGACTCACACTGGAAAATATTTGGGGACTCAAATTAGACTTTATAGACCTTATTATGTATAGAGCAGAGCACATTAAATTGGGGGCGGGGGACACTCAGGAAAGGGGAGATGCAAATACCACTCAAAAATTTCAATTATGTTTTTTAAATAAAAGAGAAAAAAAAAGATTCTTGATAAACTTTATAGAGAAGACCCCATGTTTTCACTTTCTACAGACATTTTGAAGTACAGAACCATTCCCGCTAGATCTCATGTTTGTTTTTTCTCCTAGGAATTAAAATAGGAAATATAAATGTATTGAAATACAAGTTCTTGAACACCCTTGGTTTCAAGTAGACTCAATAGTCTGATCGAGAGCAAAGACAAAGGTGAGTTCAATCCTCAACATCCCACACAAAGGGTTAGCTGCTTCTCCATTCTCAGCTACTCATCCATAGGTGCCTTAAATATATAACAGATACCTGTTTTTCTAATGGAGTTCTAAGGCCTCTCACATGCTAGGCAAGCACTGTACTATTGAGCTACATTCCAAACGTTCTTTTAATTTTTTTAGTTTGAGACAGAGTCTTACTATGATGCCCAAAGTGGCCTTGAATTGCTCTGTAGCTCTGGAAGACTTTGAACTTGCCATCTTCCTGCCTTGGCCTCCAGAACACTTGGGGTTACAGTCTTGAGTCACTAGACCCTGTGACACGATGCTTTATTACACAAATCAGGGCAAATTCTTCTGCCAGACAAATTTATTAGAAAGATTTTTTTTAAAAGGAGGAGAGACAAAAATATTTGTTTACCTGGCATATAATTATGCTGACTATTGATCCAATATGTAGGCCATGGTATGGAGCTCAAAAATCTATTTTTTGTAAAGAGATGTGTATATAAGAGAGTGTTTGTGCCCCTAAGATTTAAGAAGCAGTCCTCCACTGAGCTGGGAGAATTGCAGTCACTTTCAAAGATGCCTGGTTCAGTCATAAGACCTATGCCTGTCATAGGGTATGGAATCACAGTCACATGCAAAGGGCATATTAAAACGCATCTTTAGTGGTTCTCCAAAACTGCACACAGGTTGCTATCTAACATTTGCAAATCCACAGGTTCATATAAAGGATACTGGATGAGAAGGAAAAAAGAAAATGAACAATGAAAGCTCAATGAGAGGAAAGCACAGTCAATACACACTTGTTTATTCAAAGAGCACTTAATTATAGGTAACCCCTGGGTTCCAGGTCCTTTACTAAGGACTGTGGTTCCCAGAGAATAATCATACAAAATGTTTTCCTGAATATGAGTCCATACAGAAATAACATAAATCACCTATTTTTTTCTTTACCACCTGGTCATATGCTAACAAGTTGTATACATTTAAAGGCCAGTGGCATGCTTCCTAACATGCATCAATCGGAAAAGCATGGTGACCAGTTTAACCAGTGCCTTAAACAAGTCGATTAGAGAAGATCTTCTAGGTATTCAATTTGATTTATTACTCATTTGGGAATTAGCAGAGGATGGATCTAGATGTAAATTCCTCTGCAGGTTTTATGTCATTGGCGTTCGGTGGATGGATAATATACAGAACCCCTGGGTCTCACTATCAAGGATGGTATCGATTCTATCAGCAGCATTATGCTGCAATTTTCCCTCGTAACTGTTTATGCAACTCACAGTGATTTGTAATTCAGCAGTAATCATTTTCTGTGGCTGCTGCAGTTTTCTTGCTGTGAGGTACTGAAGCTATGTCCCATAGATTTGGGACTGAGTTTTATAATAATCGAGAAGAGATCAAAGAAGTTTGGGAATTAGAATTAATTGTTTGGGATGAAAAGGAAGCATTAGTCTTTTTATTTTATTAGTTGCATGAAGTGGATCAGAGATAAGCAGAGGCAAGTTGAAGAAAGCAGATAAAATCAGAGGCAATTTCAACAAGAGGTAGCAGGAGAGGAAATTAGCAAGAACTTGATGCCTGCCCCCTCCAGTGCTGGAGCCAGAACTCCAGGCCCTGTGCATTGAGAGACCCTGAAACTGATGTTTTGACATAGTTGCCTGACTTTCCCTGCCAGCTCCTTCACAAACAGGAGCTGGCTTTTACTTGCTAAACTGAAGGGCTGCATGTTGAGTGAAGAATATTAAACAAAACACTCGTTTAGTTTTTATCCATCCACAGTGGAGAAGAAACAAATGGAAAAGAAGAGCTATTCATGGTCACCTGATACATCAAAACCGAAAAACCTATTAGCACCGGAAGCCAATGCGCAGGCATCCTCCAGAAAGGTATGAGGGACTGGAAAGGAATCATTTGATTAAGTCCATACGACTGAGGGTAACTGAAAGCCCAGAACTTTAACACGGAATCTTGCTCAACCTTAACCCCTACCCCTAAGACTGCAAGTTCTTGACCACAGAAGCTCGTGAAATCTAATGTAAAGGCTGCAGACCATCCTGCTGTTTCCACACGTACAGCCGCGGCCTGGTTACTGCACACCGAAATTGGGCAAGGGGCAGCCGGAGCCCCTATTCCTGTCGGCATGTTAAAGTCACCTTGTCCAGAGCTTCTCTAGACCTGGGCTGTGCACTCAGCATCCCCTCTTTGTCCCATGACTTCCTGGAGTGGCTTTCTGGGAAAATCTCCTCAGCGATGTTGATTTCCTGTCTCCCCCGCGTCACTACTGGAACTGGGAGGTAGATTTTCCCCTTCACACTGCCTTTCTTAATCTAGGGAATGCACAGGAGCCTCTTGCCTTGTAATACACAGTCTGTCTCATTCATAAAATCTTGTCCTGGAAAATGCCTCATTCATTCCCACAGAAGAGCTGCAGTTGGGAGGGCAAGGGCATTGAAAACCTTGGGAGATAGGAGACAATAGCGGAGTGCTTGGCAGCAGCTCCC